>JAGDYQ010000007.1:10381819-10509319 GCA_021962125.1 Bulinus truncatus
TGACAGTCTTCAGTGACCACATCTGTGGCAGTCAGCTTGCCTTTTACAACGATTGCTTCAGTGACCAATATTGCATCAGTGAAACCTTCCTTCTCCATGGCCCCATCTTTAACCAAGCCTGTGGACAAACCAACGGCCACAGTTTCTGCAATGACTTCAAGTGTCTCTGATTCAGTCACCACAACAGCAGCTAGACAGACAACTGAGACCACATCTATGACAAAAAATGTGGCCTTACCTGCATCTAGTCTGGCTGGCTCGGAAGGAGTTAAAGTTGGCACAGATAATGTGAAGAAACCAGATCCCAGTATTTACACCTATCAGGTGTGTGGGCCTGTGAATCCAGTCATACCATTCCCACCTTTGTTCCAGGAGACAAAATCGAGTGAGTGCGCAGATAAAGGTGGTACTTCCAGTGTAGACAAACACAAGCCTTCGGACTTGCCACTAGAGAAATCGGAAACCAAGAAACTGTCCGTTTCATTTTCTGAATCATCGCCAACTATAATACCTGGTGAAAGTCCGGAAACTCTTAGAAACACAAATGGCCTTGAGTCAGACAAAAGGGACAAGTTGAGTGCAGAGAAGCAAAATGACCAACAGTCTGTTCCAAAACAACTGGACCTGGCCACACAGAAACAAGCTGCTCGAAGTGCATTTTTCAGTTCACTGAACACGCCTCCAACTTCACCAACGTCCAACAGAAACTCAGCCAGTCTTGACCCAAGCCCTGTTATTGTTCCCTCAGGTGTATTGGGGAAAATAACCCCAGGGCCTACAATAAATTTGATTTTGACAGGTTCAGTCAGTCCTAAATCACCAACAAGCCCTGGGACTTTTACAATTTCTCCACCAAAGGAAATCTTGTATCCACCGGTAGAAATGAGGCGACCATCTCCACTGGCCTCTCCTTCGAGGGGGATTCCCAGATTTCAGCCAGAGAGTAAATCTTCTGGCAGTGATACTTCTGATTCTTCAATGACGGACGGCAACAAGAAGAAAGTTCCACCCCCTCCACCACCACGTAAAGGTAGCAGGCCAACTTCGGCCAGCAGTATCAGCCCAGTGTCCTCCACACTACAGTCTCAACAAGACATGCCCAGATTTGTTGGAGGGATCCTGGGACAACACAGGTTATCAGGTGGCCCTCTGTCTTCTACCCCCAAACCAATTTTCGCTCAAAAGCCACTGTCCAGATTTGACAAAGACTCTGCTACTGGTCTATATAGTAACACTGGTCGACCTGACCTACCCAGTGAGGGCCCTCCTCAGAAACCTGACTGCGATAACAACAACACATATGACTCTATGATACCACCTCCTCCATCAGTCACAATACCACTCGATCGGGAGGAGCGTGGGAGCAGCAGCGACAGCACCAGCAGCAGCTCTGGAACTTCCATGGGATCCCAGCAGAGTGTGATCTCTGTCATTCGCTCGGGCTCGGTCAGCATAAGGCCAGCCAGCAAACCAAAGCCTGACCCACCTCGACGTCAGTCCAGCCTGCTGTCCAAGTTCACTGGGGACAAAGATGACCATCTCAATAATGGCAATGCAAACTTGAATGGTGTTGATTTATAGCCATGCTGAAAAACTGTTTCATTGGGCAAATTTTTGTATTTCATAAGTTGTTGTTATGTGGTCAACTTTATTGTCTCAAGTGAAACAAATATGTTTTTTTGTTGTATTTTTTAAAAATGATACTCCATTGAGTTTATATTGATTTCAAATATTTCTTTTTCATGATAAACAAGAAAAATCTATTGAATCAAATATTTGTTTAACTGTCATTTTCATGTTTATTGGCCCTCAGAACAACCTGTGCAGTTTTTTGCTTGTGTTTTGATCAAAGATTGGGATTTTTTTAACAGCTGCCACATGCAATATTTTCTTGATGCATAACAGGATATATGTAATAAAATGTATTACTGACTTTCTGTATTTGGCAGCTAATGGCTTCACTCACTCTCTCTTATAGCATGTATCTATTCATAACCTGACTTGGTACATTCAATGACTTTATGTATGACACACACAAATATTTCTTTGCTTAATTTACTGCATTTTTACTAAAGATAGTTTTCAATTAGTTAAAAAAAATAATGAATCTATAAGATTATTTGTTTTTTTGACTTGTGTGGATGTTGACAGCTGTCCAGTGAGTTGTCACTTGAGTGGCTGTGATGATCAGACTGTCAAAAGTGCATATCACCTTTGAACTATTTTAGGATATAGAAAGTATTTCAAACCAAGCCAATAAAGTCAAATCCAAACCGATTAATAATTAGTCATCTATTTAAGCTTTATCTGAAAAATTCAAATGACATAAAAGATTTCAGCTGATCATGAATTAAGATAAATTTGGACCATATGGAGTGATGAAAGAAAATAAAATTCAGTCCAGTGATGGGACTCTAGACCTAAAATAGTTTTAGTGTAGACAATTCAACACCAGTGTATTAGGTCAGTATCAGCCTTTAAGCAACTAGTACCACCACCTCAGTGTGAGGTGGGGGGGGGCCATAATTTGACACTTGGTCATTTGATTGTGAGATTGTTTCTTATTTCACGTTTCATTGCTGGTTTTTTTCCCAAGTGTTAATCCAGTCAAGGAGAGTAAAAATGTTTTGATAAGTGAGTACAGTGGCCCTATGTATGCATACTTGGATTGAATTGTTTTTTTTGAAGGGGGGAAAAAAGAATCTTTATTCATATTCAAGACAGATGTTTTTATTTACACAGATAAGTTTCCTGTATTCCTGAAAATATTATTTTCTTGTATTCATTCTTTTTTTTTGCTCAGTTTACTGTTTGTGCATTAAATAAATTCAATTCTTTTAATTAGATTGTACAATGAGGTATTCAGCATTCTGTGTGTTATGTAAATAAATAAACATAAAAGTTATAAACCTATTTATTCTGTGTTACTTTTCTGTAAATTTTAATTACTTTTTTTTTTCAATACTGTCAAAACAGGGCAATAATAATAATGTCAATATATACTGTGGGCCCGAAAGTCAAAATACTTTGTTTTTTATACCTAATTATACTTTAATGTTGAAATTTTTTGAAATGAGAAAAAGTTTGAAAAATGTTTGTTTACAAAAATGGTCTCATTGCCTGCCAGGAAATATAAATTCATTACAGCCACAAGTGATCTATGAAGTAGAACACAATTTTCCCATGAAAATAAATCTAGGGCTGACCACTACAGAACCAAAATTTCATTGATTCAATTCGTAAGTTATCTTCAAACATCAGATATGCACAATAAAATCTTGTAAATAATTGAAAGAAAAACAAAGCAATAATTTCATTTGCTATTTTCTTTAATGTTTTGTTTAATCAGTGTCACTGTACAATGAAAAAAAAAATTGTACTAAAGATTTCATATTCTACAATCTAGCCATTTACTCCAAACATATTCTCTGAGACTCTGGGTTATTTGGGCACAAAACAAAACATAAATCAAAAATATTAAACACTTTTAAGTCACCGTCCAGTTCAATACTTCAAACCACAAAATGAGTTTTGGACCATCAGGACTTTAATTCACAAATCATTTAATTATGTTGATTTTTTTTTGGTTAAATTCCCTAGAGAAAAATTTCAGCTCAACAAAGAAAATAAATTAAGAAAAAGCATCTCTAAAAGGATCATGAAAGACATTAAACCATCTGTAAGACATTAAACCATCTGTTAGACATTAAACCATCTGTTACTTCTAAATGAGAAGTAAAAAAAAAACAAACTTTGTGCCAGCCCTGATATATCATTAAACAACTAACCACCAGTGTTTGCCGAACAAATTATTTCCCCAACAGACTTGCATTACTGCAGTAGTATTTACACATTATGGGTTTACATCAACATAACAGAATTTTTTAATGTTTTTACAATGGTGAAATGGGATTAAAAAAAAAAACAATCCACTTAAGCTCTGTGTAATAAGTCAACAAACTATGAAACTAAACAACACTTTACTTACAATGAATACTTTGCAGTACATAATGTGGATACTGTCAAGGTAGAAGAATGTAAACAAATCTGTGATATATAGAAATAGAACAAAAAGCCTCTACATAAAATTACAATGGGGATGACTAAAAACCTGGCAAATTATTGACTTCCTGTTTTGAAATGGACTAACAAAAAAGAAAATCTGATGGCTGGGCTTGGTTATTATTGCTTTCATATTTGTATGAGAAAAAAAAAATCTATCAAAATATGAAAAAATAAAATGTACCAAGGGTTTTGTTAATGTGGGTTGTTGTTAACATAAGCAGAGTTCAATGTTATCAATGATAGGGGTTGGGTTGTGGTATCAGCAGTCCATC
The DNA here is from genome assembly GCA_021962125.1 of Bulinus truncatus. Taxonomy (NCBI): domain Eukaryota; kingdom Metazoa; phylum Mollusca; class Gastropoda; family Planorbidae; genus Bulinus; species Bulinus truncatus. Next base: position 10,386,157 of record JAGDYQ010000007.1, read on the forward strand.
AATACTACATCACTCACACCCAGCCTAACTCAATGTTGATAGAGGTCATTGGGGGGGGGGGGGAAACAACCAAGTTTCCATACAAATACTACATTAAATATATATATATATACACAAACATTCGCTAGATGGTCATTCACATCCACCAGAGGGGTCATCCAAATTGTGGATCAGTTTCAGTGGGAGCTTCACTTCACCAGGTCAACGCCCCAATCATATAATAAATCACACTCTTACAACCTTCAAACGAATGTCCACCTCAGCTAGGAACATAAATATAAACTCTAATGGACACAAATAACCAGAAGATGTGAATTAAAAACAAACAAACAAAGTTCATTGCATATCCAAATGAAGTACAGAATCCAGTGGAAGGGATGGGGGTGTAATCCTTCACAAAACAGATGGTCATAATACATTCAGAACAACAGCTGAATCTCTGGTCACTTTCCTGTCACCTTCTGGCAATATCTCAGGATAAACTTTCTTCAGCTAAACTCCTCAACAGTTTTTCATTTTGAGAACTTCTTGTACACTTCCAATTCAAAAAAAAAAAAACAAAACCTTTTATTTTTCCTTTCTCAGAGTTGCATAAATCTCTCTTCCCCATAACATGCCACATCCAGTACACATTTTGTCCAAACATTTCTTTGAGAATTAGTCCATCAGGAAGTCAGTGGGGTCGTCTCACTCACCATGGAGTCTGTCTCTAATGAGTTCAATGGGATTTTGCTGAATTCCTCAGCTGGTGAAATAAAATGGATTCATTACTGAACTACAGCATCTATTTTGTTTAGTTACAGTTAAGGCAACAAATTTTAACTGATTTACAACAAATAAAATAATTCAACAGATCAATTAATGAAACTGACATATGGAGCTGAAATATCAGGAGATAGGGAGAAGCAACCCCATCTATGAGAAATCCTCTAAGCCAATGAACTTAAAGCATGAATGTATCTTATATACATACAATTAGTGGTAGGTTGATACCAGAATTGTACAAATCCCAATACAACTCCCGTTATTTCTCTGAAGTTAAGATTCTGATACACAAAACTAAAGGAATTTATAGAAAGTTTAAGAAATGGGCAAATGCTCAAAGATTCAATTCCTAAAAAAATCGGTTGAGGAATAAGAAATTAAGTTAATAAATCTAATGAAATGCCCAATAATTATTTTAATATTTCTGATTTCTAGTGTACCTTCCCATAACTACATAAAATATTTACATTTTGAAAATCCCGTCCTAATATATCACATGCTATAAAAATTTATCATCTACAAGTAGGAAGATCTAATGTAATAAAAACTGATATCATAGTACAGTGGTTCCCAAAGTATGGGTTGCATAGAATTTATAAAAGGATCCAAAATAAAGGATTCATGAATAAATCACTATCTCATACAAATCCATTTCTCTGTATTTCACAAAACTAAAAGTTTGTAAATTGAAAAGAATAGACACAATTATTGATGCTTATATTCCCTTGTCTTTTATTGTTATTTTTCTTTGCAGGTGAGCTGCAGAAATTTGTTTTTTTTATAGTTGGTCGCGAAACCAAATCTGTGGGCCTCGAAGTGTAAAATTTTGTGAACAACTGTTATATTAGGTAGTCCAAAGTGATAAAAAAAAAAACTGCTTCACAAGTTAGCTAACTCGATTTCGCTAGACATTAAATTGGTATTTAGCCTCTCACGATTCATGAAATACATTTTAAAACATTTTTAGAGCACTTTGAAAAAAATAATTTAATTCAGTTATTTAAAAAAATTTTTTATGGGTGAATTTTTTTTTTAAACCTCCCCCCCCCCCCCCCCCCCCCACCACTTACTGTTCAATTGAGCATAGACCTGAGTTTATTATGTGAATGTTGGAGTATTTTGAGGCTGAGCATTTTATAGTTTCACATCTAAAATTATAACTTTTAAAAGTGTTTCAGAAAGTTAGAAAATGACTAAAAAACAGTAATGAGCTTGATAATAAATTTAGTATTTACATTCTCAGAATGAAGTCATTTCAATAAAGTAAATCTAATGGGTGTGTAATAAATCAGAAAATTCAGCTTGGACGACCTAATTACAGCATTTTTTTTTTATTTTTTTTTTAAATTTATCTGTATGGGTGAAGCTGAAAGTAAAAAGACGGAAGAAACAACAATTACCCATTGGCCTAAGAACAATATACTTGAGTAAATCTGAAAGAGAAGCAATTCCTTTAACACCGCCACTTTCATCACACACAACAAGTCTGTGAACCTGAAACAGAAACAATATTTCTTTAGTTGAAGTCCTTGATTTCATAATGAAATAAAAATGTGCTGATTCAGGCAAAAGGTATAACTTAACATTATTGTTGCATTATTAATATTATAACAAAAATTTTTTTTAAAACCTAGTCAGGTAAAAGAATAAAAGAAATTCGGCTTGAAATTTTTTATCAAGATGTATGGGTAAAAATGATGAAAAAAAAATGTCCTTAGAAAAATGTTCACATTTTTACTGTATTCCAGACAAGCATGCATATGACCAACATTACCCAAACAGCTTTGAAAATTGCATTAAATTTCAACTTACCTCAGCTTTAACAATTTTTTCCATTACACTTGCCAGAGATTCCTGTAGTTGGCAAGTGGCCACAACCTCATTCTGAAACAAGAGATGAGATGAATCAATGGCCAATTTTTAAACTGATGTTCACAAGGAAAACAAACTTTAATTCAACATAATTCTCTTCTAAATCAAAACTAAAAAAAGAAGCGCTTTACAAGTCAGTCGAGTTAAACAACGGATTAGGTAAGATATCCTTTTAAAATACAACTCATGAATACATGAACATGCATTTCAAAATTTTAATGATAAAGAAAAAAAATCCAAAAAAAAAAAAAGAGACATGGCCAATCCTATCATGAATTTAATATGCATTTGGCGTTGAAACAATATTTTTTATTGCATCCCTCTGGATCATGAACATAATTATAACAATAAATTTAGAAAATAAATTTTATAAAGATAAAGAGTTTAAATTATTTGAAGGAACATGAGCTGAGTAAAAAACATAATCAGTTAAAAAGAAACAACTCAAAACTAACATCTCAGTATAATAACCAACATGTCATTTCTGAGCTATAGAGAGATTTTATAATTTAACAAAAATGTTTCCTTACTTCATCATGATGTCTATTTTTAAGAGCCTCGCTAAGTGGGATATCTAAATTGTTGTAACTTTTATCAGCAGCCAAGTTCTGATAGAGAAAAAAATAAAAGTAAAGTTAATGAGAAATTCTAAATCATTGACAAATAATGAACCAATTATGTTTTTTTTTTTTAAACTGCTATATTAACTTTGATACAAAGTGAACAACAACAATAACTGTCACTTACAATGACATCAAACTTGGCATAGATGTTGGTCACCTGACCTGAGCTGTCCACAACAGGTAATGCTGATATTCTGTGTTCAACAAACATGTGCAGCGCCTTAATTATTGGTGTATCCGGTGATGCCTGAACAAAAAAAAAAGAAATAGCAAATAAGAAAAAAAAGAATTTGTTGATTCATTATGGATAGATTAGCAAATTGTTTATAAAAATTTCCTTTTCTAATACTACCCCCCCCCCCGACACCAGCGGTTCTCAACCTTTTACGCCACTGTACCCCAAAGGGTGCGAATATGTCCGGCAGTACCCCGTAAATGTTAAGCTTCAAATTCTTGACCGTTTTAAACAAAAATTATAGGTCTCTGTGTACCCCTGCCAAAGCTTTCCTGCACCCCTTGGAGTACACGTACCACCGATTGAGAATGGCCCTACATCATGGGTGGGCAATCTTTTCAAACCCCAGGACACAAAAGTGTTTTTATGTTTCACAGAAGGACCAGATCAAGAGCACTGTTGAAGTATTTAGTATGAAATAATGTAAATTGCATCTAAAGTTCACAGAAGTGAAGAGCAGGTGATCGGTCAAACTATCTGACCAGTCATAGTTTATCATGGTCAAACTGTCTGACAATTTTTAATGACCACAGAAAAATTTGCTTTTATGACTTTTTATTCTATGTAATTGGTACAGTGATATGTTGATTCTATTTTCACATCCCTACAAAAATGGTCACTAAATCCTAAATAGAAAAAAAAATTACGAGCTGAGATTCAAACAAATGCCAGACAACAGGAGAGAGGGAGAAGCAACAAGCAAAGAACAAAATATTTTTTTGTTGTGGATTGTAGCAGACAACTTAGGATGTAAGGAATTTAAAGTGAAAATATTGAAAGAATTGTCAGCAATTAGTGTGTCGGTCAGTCAGTGGGAAAAGTCTACTTTAGGTTAACAGACCAAACACAATCAGCTTGACCATATACAATGAGCTTGTACAGGCGTGAGGCAAAACAGCTTCTGTGTGTTTCAAATATAATAATTGTGAACATTTTATTATTTTTAAAAAGTAGACTTGGCTACTTAAGTTGATAGCGCAAAAAATAAATACTAATACATGTACTATACTAATACATGTACTATACTAATACATGTACTATGTTTTACTAATACCTTTTTTTTTTTCAAATATTTATTTGAACTGTTTCATTTAATATTTTCTTTTAAATATTGATCTCAAAAAAAAAATATGAATTTGAGAGTGGACATTTGAGAGTGGACAATGCTTCTATATACTTTAAAATCTTTTTTATGCTGGGGATAGTTGCCACAGAAATGACATATAAAAAATGTACATATTTGTCTTGCTCCACAATTTAAATTAACATGATATTCACACACTAAAAAAGTTGACAGAAATTAATAAATATTAATATGCTCATTGCATTTTTTCAAATGGCTTAAAGAATTTCAAATTAAACAAAATAGGTGTATTAAAGCTAAAATGATATGTTGAGCTCTAAGAACAGGGTGGGAGGAGGGGGGGGGGAATCCTTGAAAGGTGAAACATTAAGACATGCAGGATTATATTTTGTCCTTGCAGCTGTGACTAAGTCAATAAAAACTTATTTTACATTTAAAAAGATTTTTACTGAAAATAAAATGCATGTATTTGTATTTTGCTGAAGTGATCATCAACTGAAGCCAATTTGAAACCACTGATTAAGAAGCAGACACCAATAGAAAGAATTCATATGATTGCAGACGATTCCGGTTCAAAACATTTGTAGAAGCAACGAGCAATGCATTATCATTATATGGCAGTGAAGTAAGCTTTGAGTGTACCGTGATTTTCGCTGACTGTCTTTTACTCATTCAGTACCACTGAATGCATTTGGCATAAAGATCATATTTAGAGAATCCGCTGCTTTCTTATAAACAAAGAAGATCAATATAAAAAATAAGTTTAATATTATATTTTTGGAAAAGGTTATTGGTTATAGTTTTGTCATAATTTTATATCTGATTCTATTTGTTTGAAATTTTGACATGTTGTTCAGAATCGATTATAGATTACATTTAATACATTATAAAAATAAAACTCTTTCTTAAAAACACTGAGTATGAATCAGTGGGAGATGCAAATGGAGAAAATACTAGCCTCGTTTTTGACACACCCCATCTTTAGATATTAATTTTTTTTTCAAACAACAAAATGCAACTTGTACGTGGGGCAATATGTTCATTTTAATAACGCTGGACTGTTTTCAAGACTTACAGTAATAACATTGTTGTAAGTTCCAATGCCCAATTCTTCAATGGACTTCTTCATGAAAGATGGCTGGGGTAATTCTTTAATCTGTCCGGGGCAGAAAAAAAGAGAAATCATTGACAAGTACATTACACAGACCACAAGTTTTACACAATTGTTGAATTTCAGCTTTAAATGTGTAAAGCTAGGCCAGCAAAGTTTTGTAACAGAGGTAAAAAAACAAACACTAGCCATCAACTCACATAAAGGTGAAGGAATCTAAGAATACGTTTGTGTGTGAGGATATAAATAGCGTTGCCTGTGCTCTCATCTATGACAGGTAATCTGTGCACATGGCTTTCTATCAACGTTTTGACAGCATCATACAAACTGGCATCAGGGTTGATGGAAACAAACGGCCTTTCTTTGAACTTTAGAACTTCTGTAAAAAGAAATGTTTTGAATGAGAGATTGCTTCGGAAACAATAACACAGCACAATTTTAAGGAAAACAACATATGAGCAGCAGGTACAAGAAAATTTAACGCATCACAGAAAAATTACATAAATTACACTGACACTTTCATCTAAACGTTATTTTTTTTTCGTATTATTTTGTCTTAGAGATCCGATAAATAACACAAGGAAAATAATAAATACATTTTGCAGTAAAATTCCAATTCTATATTTTAACAGCTTAATATTTTTTGCTTGTATTCAAAAAGTAGATAAAATTATTTAATGAAAAAAGTCGTTTAATGGCATTTTTTTTATTGACAAAATGAAACAGATACTGTTTTTTTTTTCAAGGCACTCAATGAACTTTTATTTTACAATAGGCCACAGATCTTATAATTTAAACGTTTGCTATCAGAGAGGAAATAAACTAAAGTCAGAATTGAAAAAAATTATATTTATATAGCATATGTAAAATGATAGCTACAGTTGTTATCATCTTTACAAATATTAAGTCATTTTCTAATTATTTTGTTACTTATTTTTAAAAACATGGTAGTTAATTCTAACAACATTTCTTTTAAAAATCATTAAGTTTAATACGTTTCAAAACTAGGCCATTACAATATCCACTGTCTAGGCCATTACAATATCCACTGTACCTCGCCAATCAGAAATTTTATGGTCCTCCAGCTCATTCATTCGGTCCTGGAAATAAAAACAAACAGGTTAAAAAAATACACAACTTCACTAACACTATCTAGTTAAAGTGATACACAACTTCACTAATACTATCTAGTTAAAGTGATACACAACGTCACTAACACTATCTAGTTAAAGTGATACACAACATCACTAACACTATCTAGTTAAAGTGATACACAACGTCACTAACACTATCTAGTTAAAGTGATACACAACATCACTAACACTATCTAGTTAAAGTGATACACAACTTCACTAACACTATCTAGTTAAAGTGATACACAACTTCACTAACACTATCTAGTTAAAGTGATACACAACGTCACTAACACTATCTAGTTAAAGTGATACACAACGTCACTAACACTATCTAGTTAAAGTGATACACAACGTCACTAACACTATCTAGTTAAAGTGATACACAATGTCACTAATACTATCTAGTTAAAGTGATGCACAACGTCACTAACACTATTTAGTTAAAGTGATACACAACGTCACTAATACTAATAATAAATTTACAAAATGAATGGTGCTGTCTTATGAAATATACAAGCTTCAAAAAGTACAAATGAACTTACATCAGGTGACTTGTAGTACATTTTAAGTATGTTGATGAAGTCTGTGATTGTCAGCATCCCTTTAAGAAATAATGGGAACAGAAAGAAAGGTTTATCGTCAGATTTATACATAGAAATTACTGAACATTTGAAAAAGTTGAAAACCAGATGGTTACATTTATATCAGTTACATTTTTACATATTACAGTTACTGATTTTTCTCTAAACTGTAAACTCTGATGCTGAACTTCCAGACTTTATAAAATGCTCAAAAACAAGCTTGTTTGGAGCCCAATGAATTAGATAAGAAATAAACTCCGTAAAAATTCTCAGATTTTGATAAAATGAAACATTCTGATATTTCCAATTCTAGAGTTTGGAGAATCTTTCTATTCTATTACTTAAGTAAATATTGGTTTTAATGAAGTAATCATGCATTAATCTTTCTAATTGAGAAGTTAATATGTTTCAGTTATTCACAGTCATCAGCTCCTTACAACACTAAAAATTTCAACTGATTTTATTATTTTATTTTATAAGCTCACATACAGTGGAAATAAACAAAATGGCTAGTATAACAAACGGTACAATAATGATTTCCCCCAGAAAGTAAGGATTATATTATTTTATTACAAAGTTTCTGGGCATGAACACATCTAAATTTACATTAACATGTAAATAAGTCTTTTTAACCATTAATAGTGAATTAATTAAACATATTTTGTCTTCAAAACATTCTACAGGCTATGAATAGTTTTCACATGATACTAGCTAGACTTGGATTAATAAATATTTATGCATAACAATGATTAGATTTTGTTTGTTTTTATTTTCTTTGGCCAGGGATGATAGAACTCTCAAAACTGAAACTGTGCCAACTGCAGGGGTTAAGCCTAAACAATTCTTCAGTAGATAATATTTATCTTCAAATTGTGTGTGTGTGTGTGTGTAGCTCTCTAAGTGCAAGGTTAAACAGGATTTTCATGTACCTTTTATTTGTGTGTAAGTGTAACAGGCAATGATTGTTATGGTAATCTATTCAGTGCTCGTAGCAATGCTCATTTGTATGATGTATTGCATGTGTATATGTATAATAAAATGCCTGAACACGACACCTAAAGTTAACAGAAATAAACACACAATAATACATGTCGATAAGGATGTACACACAGCAGAGCTGGTCAACTGCGCGATCTGTTAATAAACAATTTATAATGGGTAATATTTTTTCAAATAAATTTACATGTATTAACAAATACATGTAATATAAAATTTGAAATTTTATTTACATTAGGTATAGACTAAGTGTGACTAAAAGATTAAGTGGTGCTGATCTAGGATCAGTATGTATATATTTTTAAAATGAGTATTCAGTGTATACTATGTTATAGTTTATAAAACTAGATGTTTATCTGCTATGTTTTGTCATTGAAAACCGAATGTTCCTTGACAATGACCATGGTGAATTCATAACTGATTTCAGGCAAAAACACTTTTACTTTCTGTTATTTTCAGAAACTAAGCCATGTCAATTGTTTTCCACACTCTGTTTTCATGTCATTTGGTTTGTTTGTTAATTCTGTCAGATTCATCAATCAGAAATACTTTAAATATGTCCACTAGAAAAAAAATTAATTTGGCAGAATGAACAAAAGATGAGAAAAAAGTGCTGAATTAAGCAATTTTCTAGGCAAGTTATTTCAGGAGAAACTGAAGCAGAATGAGAGGGTGGGTTTAAGTTGTTGGAGAGGGGTCGAAGTTCAAAACAATTATCAAGGGAAGAGAAAAAAAAACACACACAATTACGAACAAAAACAAATAATTTTTTATTGAGAATTTCAAATATTTCTCGTTAAAATATTTACATATTAACATCTAAAGGAACTTTGACATGTGACCTAACGAAACCAAAAAAAAAAGGAGGATAGCATGTATACAAATTATGGAGAGTTCATTTCCTTTTGTAAACAATGCACATAAAGATAGTATTGAGTAGTAATGTAAAATGGATTAGATATTAAAAAAATGTTGATTTGATCTTTAAAAATAATTCACAGTTTGAAACATTTTTTTCTTTTTAACTTTAGTTCCCTGCACACCTTGTCAGTCCAATGTCTGTAGTGACCTAAATTTAAACCAACAAATATGAAAACTATGCCCTATATAACAGAAACACAGAGATTTCTCAGGTGACTGTTGGCAAAAATTAACTCCCCCCCCCCCCCCCATCTATAACTTAACTCAAACCAGACTACTTGTTGATGTCCTGCTACACTTACACATCTCCCCATGTCACTCACTGTTCATCATGTATGTCCTGTTATGTACATGTATACATACACTAGGTTCATAAACAGCCTTAGTCTTAGAGATGGATTAATCAGGTACTCATTTCTTGAGGTTTTCTTTTTAAAAAATTCACAAAACAATTGTGTACCATAGAATACATCATGTATTGGGTGGATACCATATTTAGCACTCACCTATATAATCTTGTTTGCTGCTGTCCCACAAAGGTGCTGCCCTGACACCATTGTAAACCAAAGCAAAGAAAGCTTTCTTTACCTGTCAAAGGAATTTAAAAAAAAAAATGATACCAATACTCTTTAATTTGTTTAAATAATGAATGCATTTAATTCCAAATGCAAATGTTCTCACATAAAACTTGCGCATAAAATTAAAAGTTATAAATGAAATGCAACCCACTAATCATTTCCATGTGATGTGTGAAAACAAATGGAAAAAAAAAAAACAATTTCCCTCAATTTCCACAAGGTTATTCAATTGGACTGATTAAACACTAAATGATCCATTTACAATGTCACATTTACACTAACTGATGTCATGTCATGTTTACTTCAAAATATTTTAGTTTCACTTTGGCAAATTTTTTTAATGACCACCATGCTGATGTGCGATATTGTGAAAAATATGAAGACTTTTTTTTTTTTACAGAGAGACACAGAGCATCAGTTCAATACATGAGTCATGGAAAATTATTACGCAATTCATAGGGCTAGGACTAAATTTTGTAAACCAATATTTGCAAATGCTGCCTTATGTCAATATTTGTATTTAAAAATGTATATTATTTAGTTTCAAATGATCCAAAGTTCAATACTTCAGGTCAATGAGATCAGAGGGAAAAAGTTTTTCAAATGTAGCACTAGACCCTGCTGGGGAAGATGTGTCAAATCTGTCTATCTCTCTATGTAAAACCTTGCTTCAACTCAAGTGTCAAATAGAAACCTTTAAACTGACTCTCAACATAACAAAGAACAGCCATTTAATGAGGTGCGGGGTAACAAACAACTAAAGACAGCAGTATCCTATTATCACTGACATTAACATTCTTCACTTATAAACACACACACACACACACACCCACAAAAACTACATACAGCTATTTACAAAAACAAGACCTATAAATTAAGAGCTGCAGACACACACCTACTTATAAACACACCTACTTATAAACACACTACTTCAACACCTTAATTCTATTTATCTGGAAATATGAATACAATAATGAATGACAACACAATCACAGGACTAGATACTAAGTGGTAAGTCAGAAAGAAAAAGAAAAAAAAAACAGCAGGAAGGAGAGAGAGAGAGAGAGAGAGAGAGAGAGAGGGAGAGAGAGAGAGAGAGAGAGATAGGTAAAAGCAGGATAAATAAAAAGGAAAAAACCCAGCAACAACTGTGTACAAGAGTTGGCTACAACATACAAGGCCAGTAGATGTAGATAAACAGAATTAAACTGGGTCAAACAGAACTAGCTAGTTTAGAAAACATGTTTGATTTATCTATTTAATACCATGACATTTAAATATGTTTAAACAAGACTAGAGGGTAATATACTTTACAGAAAGTTTGTGTTAAAACCAATGAATGACAACAACAATGACCATTTTTAAGATACATGAGATAGATGGGGCAAGCACTTCATATTAGAATTCTACTTGTTTAAAAGTATGTGTATGTACATACATTTATAAGAACATTTTAAAGTAATAAACTTATTACATTAAAAAAAATTTCAATTGAAAGTATTTTTAATTGTTTTAATTTGTCCTTTTGCATCTTAGAAAAAGATCCTAAAACAAGCCTGAAAGATCAATGCATACAGAGTCTTCACCAAAGCTCCCCTGTAATTTTTTGGAAGGTTGTGTGCAGCTAAAGATATTGGTACAGACCTACCAAAGTAAACATTTCAGTATTGGTACAGACCTACCAAAGTAAACATTTCAGTATTGGTACAGACCTACCAAAGTAAACATTTCAGTATTGGTATAGATCTACCAAAGTAAACATTTCAGTATTGGTATAGACCTACCAAAGTAAACATTTCAGTATTGGTACAAACCTACCAAAGTAAACATTTCAGTATTGGTACAGACCTACCAAAGTAAACATTTCAGTATTGGTACAGACCTACCAAAGTAAACATTTCAGTATTGGTACAGACCTACCAAAGTAAACATTTCAGTGCTCTGTTGTGTGTGCAGGCAAAACGTGGGGTATAACACTGGTCTTCAAAGTTGTGTGCAAACATTTCAACTCTTCAACATTTCAACTCTTTCTCACAAAAACAGAACTTGACCCATTAAAAAAAAAATGGCGCCGATATCCAATACTTACATTTAATTCTGTATCAAATATCACAAGTTTGGCACTGGTTGGTATAAGGTCATAACACTTGTGGGCTCTCATAAACTTGGCATAGACCTGTTCTTCGTTCTCATCTGGAATATGAAACAAAAAAATACAGCTGTTCAACATATTAACCCACATTATTTAAACCTGAATTCTCTGTATACCGATTTTTTAAAAGTAATAAAAAAATCTTTAATATTATTAAACAAGTAACAAATAAGACAGTCAATATTTCAACATTGTACTTGTGATGAATAGAGAAGGATAGCGTGTAATAGCCTGTATATTAAGTGAGTAAAATGTAAAGTGTGTAAAACATGACGTGTGTTATACACTACATTCTTATTGTCAATGTCCTAACAATGGATTACATTACATTCTTATTGTCAAGGTCCTAACAATGGATTACGTTACATTCTTATTGTCAATGTCCTAACAATGGATAACACAAGCAACAAATCCAAGACAACTAGATAATTTCTAGGTGCCCCATAAACCCATTAAAAATTTATGAGAAAATCTGGATTTAAAAAATAATAAATTTTAAATATAAATTCCAATTTAGGACATTTTCTTAACTTGTCCATTAATGATAAAAAAATTGGAAAGTGATTATTAGTATGATGAAACTTCCATCTTGTTTCTGTGACATTCAATTAAGTGACCTGTCATAATCAACTGACCAACAGTTTATCATGTGGACACTTCCTGATAAGTCACCCAAACACACACTGTTAACTTCGTCACATACACAATTTCAATCTGTCACTCACATGCTGGTAAGCTCTGTCACAAAGTACAATCATTTGAAAACTACCATTGAGAATAAGCACACATATCAGACATGATGTTTTGACAAGTTTACATTTCACTAGGGCACCCATACAACATATAATACAATTATACAACACACAAACACTAATATAATAATATTACAATGTATACAGTTCAACTTCCCTCACCATGGCTATTTATACATTCAGTTGAGGGGAAGGGAGAAGGGTATGAAGTGGGGGAAGGGGGAAGAATCCCATAATTCAAATCAGGTCAAGGATATCTTTAACATTTTATTTCTAAACCTGGTCCAGCACCAAGTGAGTAACTATGTATGTGTGTGTGTGGGGGGAAGAAGGGTCAAGGTTTGGGTCATTTCTAAATGTAGCTCACAGCAAAAAAAAAAACTTATTCCCATCAGTTGAAACAGTTTAGTATTTAAAAAAAAACTCATTTGATGGGGGGGGGGGGGGGGGGTCTGTGAAAATTAGGTTTTAAAAACCAATCAACAGCACAGGGGAAAAAAAAGGGTTTATTTTGGAGATAGTTCAGTGGACTTCGGTAAAACTTACCCAAATCTTCAATTTCCATGCGCTCTGAATCCACACTGAACTGAAATAGACATAGTAACCACAATGAATGAAAATGACTAAGTAGAAGAAATAAACAAAGTACAAGTACATCTATGTATCTAAATGATGATTGCCCCTTAACTCCCAACAAACGGCATACAATAAAATGTGACTCTGGTGATCCATAAAGTCAAACCATGAAAAATATTATTTTTTTAAATATTTTTTTATTACAAATGTAATATTTTTATTAAAAAAATGCATGCTAAATACTTTCTAATAAAAAATATTTATTTATTTTTTATTTAACTACAATTTCTCGCAAATAAAATAACACTATCAGTTGACCGGCACTGAACGCCATTTTGATTTGTTTACGTTTTGTCAGTCACTTTGACTACATTAAAATGGACTCAGATTCTCATTATTTAGTGGAAAAAGAACTTAAATCTAGTGACAAAAATGAAACTAACACTCGCTAAATCAAAAAAAAAAATATAAAAACATTCAAAACTGACCAAAAAACATTTTTTTTCAACTTTTTCAAGAAAAAACACAAGGTAGCCTCACGACACAGGTGCGCATAAGGCCAAACCGCTCACTTTTTTGACATTTTGTCAAAAAAGTGAGGGGCAGTGCAAAAAACACACTGTGCATTATGTCTTTTTTAATAAAAAAAAACTTTTTTTTCTACATTTTTTGCGTTTTTCTTAAAATTAAATTTTTTATGTGAATAATTAAAGGAAAATATGCATATTTGAAAAAAAGTCACCAAACATTTTTTTTTTGAAGAAATTGATTGATAACTGAATATTTCATTTCAGAAATATGTGTAGATTAATAAAATGTCTGAAAAAATGTTTTTGTTTTTAATACTTGTTTTTTGTCTTATTGCTGTTTGTACACTTTAAAAAAAAATAATTTTGTTTTGTTAAATTCTTTTTTTTTAAATATTATCAAAATTCATTTTCACAAAAAAAGCTGCAGTTTTAAAGCCTATTCAAAGAAGAAAAAAAATGATATATCACACATATATGGGCTATAAAGGAAACAGACAATATAGTCCAAAATGTAAGGACACCTGTTTGGTAATAAAAAAAATGCCAAAAACCTGCCGTCGATTAAGAGTTAAAGATAAAAAAAAAAAGTTAAACTGGACTGAATATTTTTTTTAACAAAAAAAAAAAACAAGGTTTATTTTTACACTAGAAAAAATGTGTTCAAATAAAATTGAGAATAAAAATAACTAGGCCTATATAAACATAACTAGGCCTATACAAACATAACTAGGCCTATACAAACATAACTAGGCCTATACAAACATAACTAGGCCTATATAAAAATAACTAGGCCTATACAAACATAACTAGGCCTATACAAACCTAACTAGGCCTATATAAAAATACCTAGGCCTATACAAACATAACTAGGCCAATATAAACATAACTAGGCCTATACAAACATAACTAGGCCTATATAAAGATAACTAGGCCTATATAAAGATAACTAAGGCTATATAAAAAAAAAGGTGCTTTTATATTTAAAAAGTGGAACACTTTTTTTTATTGCCTCCAAATAATTTTTGAAACTAGCATAAACGAATAGAGTATACCAATGATGGATCCAACATGAGGACAGTTAGTTTTTTAGTTGGTTAAACCGGGCGCAGTAGGCGGCCATTTAAATATACAGTGGTGGACAGAAGAGGGGTGAAAGAAAAACTGAAGGGTGAATAAATAAACAAAATCTGCCAGCTTATTATTATAAATGTGAATGATACTACAAGAGACTGTCCACCTACGCACTGATTGAATGATACTGTGAGACTGTCCACCTACACACTGATGAATGATACTATCTGAGACTGTCCACCTACACACTGACTGAATGATACTACATGAGACTGTCCACCTACACACTGACTGAATGATACTATCTGAGACTGTCCACCTCCACACTGACTGAATGATACAATGACACTGTCCACCTACACACTGATTGAATGATACTATCTGAGACTGTCCACCTACACACTGATTGAATGATACTATCAGAGACTGTCCACCTCCACACTGACTGAATGATACTATCAGAGACTGTCCACATCCAAACTGACTGATACTATCTGAGACTGTCCACCTACACACTGACTGAATGACACTACATGAGACTGTCCACCTACGCACTGACTGAATGATACTATCTGAGACTGTCCACCTACACACTGACTGAATGATACTATCAGAGACTGTCCACCTCCACACTGACTGAATGATACTATCTGAGACTGTCCACACTGACTGAATGATACTATCAGAGACTGTCCACCTACACACTGACTGAATGATACTATCTGAGACTGTCCACCTACACACTAACTGAATGATACTACATGAGACTGTCCACCTACACACTGACTGAATGATACTACATGAGACTGTCCACCTACACACTGACTGAATGATACTATCTGAGACTGTCCACCTCCACACTGACTGAATGATACTACATGAGACTGTCCACCTACACACTGACTGAATGATACTATCAGAGACTGTCCACCTCCACACTGACTGAATGATACTATCTGAGACTGTCCACACTGACTGAATGATACTATCAGAGACTGTCCACCTACACACTGACTGAATGATACTATCTGAGACTGTCCACCTACACACTAACTGAATGATACTACATGAGACTGTCCACCTACACACTGACTGAATGATACTACATGAGACTGTCCACCTACACACTGACTGAATGATACTATCTGAGACTGTCCACCTCCACACTGACTGTATGATACTACATGAGACTGTCCACCTACACACTGACTGAATGATACTACATGAGACTGTCCACCTACACACTGACTGAATGATACTACATGAGACTGTCCACCTACACACTGACTGAATGATACTATCAGAGACTGTCCACCTCCACACTGACTGAATGATACTATCAGAGACTGTCCACCTCCATACTGACTGAATGATACTATCTGAGACTGTCCACCTACACACTGACTGAATGATACTACATGAGACTGTCCACCTACACACTGACTGAATGATACTACATGAGACTGTCCACCTACACACTGACTGAATGATACTATCAGAGACTGTCCACCTACACACTGACTGAATGATACTACATGAGACTGTCCACCTACACACTGACTGAATGATACTATCAGAGACTGTCCACCTACACACTGACTGAATGATACTACATGAGACTGTCCACCTACACACTGACTGAATGATACTACATGAGACTGTCCACCTACACACTGACTGAATGATACTACATGAGACTGTCCACCTCCACACTGACTGAATGATACTATCTGAGACTGTCCACCTACACACTGACTGAATGATACTATCAGAGACTGTCCACCTACACATTGACTGAATGATACTATCAGAGACTGTCCACATCCAAACTGACTGATACTATCTGAGACTGTCCACCTACACACTGACTGAATGACACTACATGAGACTGTCCACCTACGCACTGACTGAATGATACTATCAGAGACTGTCCACCTACACACTGACTGAATGATACTATCAGAGACTGTCCACCTACACACTGACTGAATGATACTATCAGAGACTGTCCACCTACACACTGACTGAATGATACTACATGAGACTGTCCACCTACACACTGACTGAATGATACTATCAGAGACTGTCCACCTACACACTGACTGAATGATACTGCATGAGACTGTCCACCTACACACTGACTGAATGATACTACATGAGACTGTCCACCTACACACTGACTGAATGATACTACATGAGACTGTCCACCTCCACACTGACTGAATGATACTATCTGAGACTGTCCACCTACACACTGACTGAATGATACTATCAGAGACTGTCCACCTACACATTGACTGAATGATACTATCAGAGACTGTCCACATCCAAACTGACTGATACTATCTGAGACTGTCCACCTACACACTGACTGAATGACACTACATGAGACTGTCCACCTACGCACTGACTGAATGATACTATCTGAGACTGTCCACCTACACACTGACTGAATGATACTATCAGAGACTGTCCACCTCCACACTGACTGAATGATACTATCTGAAACTGTCCACACTGACTGAATGATACTATCAGAGACTGTCCACCTACACACTGACTGAATGATACTATCTGAGACTGTCCACCTACACACTGACTGAATGATACTATCTGAGACTGTCCACCTACACACTGACTGAATGATACTACATGAGACTGTCCACCTACACACTGACTGAATGATACTATCAGAGACTGTCCACCTCCACAATGACTGAATGATACTATCTGAGACTGTCCACACTGACTGAATGATACTATCAGAGACTGTCCACCTACACACTGACTGAATGATACTATCTGAGACTGTCCACCTACACACTAACTGAATGATACTACATGAGACTGTCCACCTACACACTGACTGAATGATACTACATGAGACTGTCCACCTACACACTGACTGAATGATACTACATGAGACTGTCCACCTACACACTGACTGAATGATACTATCTGAGACTGTCCACCTCCACACTGACTGTATGATACTACATGAGACTGTCCACCTACACACTGACTGAATGATACTACATGAGACTGTCCACCTACACACTGACTGAATGATACTACATGAGACTGTCCACCTACACACTGACTGAATGATACTATCAGAGACTGTCCACCTCCACACTGACTGAATGATACTATCAGAGACTGTCCACCTCCATACTGACTGAATGATACTATCTGAGACTGTCCACCTACACACTGACTGAATGATACTACATGAGACTGTCCACCTCCATACTGACTGAATGATACTATCAGAGACTGTCCACCTACACACTGACTGAATGATACTACATGAGACTGTCCACCTACACACTGACTGAATGATACTATCAGAGACTGTCCACCTACACACTGACTGAATGATACTACATGAGACTGTCCACCTACACACTGACTGAATGATACTATCAGAGACTGTCCACCTACACACTGACTGAATGATACTACATGAGACTGTCCACCTACACACTGACTGAATGATACTACATGAGACTGTCCACCTCCACACTGACTGAATGATACTATCTGAGACTGTCCACCTACACACTGACTGAATGATACTATCAGAGACTGTCCACCTACACATTGACTGAATGATACTATCTGAGACTGTCCACCTCCACAATGACTGAATGATACTATCTGAAACTGTCCACCTACACATTGACTGAATGATACTATCAGAGACTGTCCACCTACACATTGACTGAATGATACTATCTGAGACTTTCCACCTCCACAATGACTGAATGATACTATCTGAAACTGTCCACCTACACATTGACTGAATGATACTATCAGAGACTGTCCACCTACACATTGACTGAATGATACTATCTGAGACTGTCCACCTACACACTAACTGAATGATACTACATGAGACTGTCCACCTACACACTGACTGAATGATACTACATGAGACTGTCCACCTACACACTGACTGAATGATACTATCTGAGACTGTCCACCTACACACTGACTGTATGATACTACATGAGACTGTCCACCTACACACTGACTGAATGATACTACATGAGACTGTCCACCTACACACTGACTGAATGATACTACATGAGACTGTCCACCTACACACTGACTGAATGATACTATCAGAGACTGTCCACCTCCACACTGACTGAATGATACTATCAGAGACTGTCCACCTCCATACTGACTGAATGATACTATCTGAGACTGTCCACCTACACACTGACTGAATGATACTACATGAGACTGTCCACCTACACACTGACTGAATGATACTACATGAGACTGTCCACCTACACACTGACTGAATGATACTATCAGAGACTGTCCACCTACACACTGACTGAATGATACTACATGAGACTGTCCACCTACACACTGACTGAATGATACTATCAGAGACTGTCCACCTACACACTGACTGAATGATACTACATGAGACTGTCCACCTACACACTGACTGAATGATACTACATGAGACTGTCCACCTCCACACTGACTGAATGATACTATCTGAGACTGTCCACCTACACACTGACTGAATGATACTATCAGAGACTGTCCACCTACACATTGACTGAATGATACTATCTGAGACTGTCCACCTCCACAATGACTGAATGATACTATCTGAAACTGTCCACCTACACATTGACTGAATGATACTATCAGAGACTGTCCACCTACACATTGACTGAATGATACTATCTGAGACTTTCCACCTACACACTGACTGAATGATACTATCAGAGACTGTCCACCTCCACACTGACTGAATGATACTATCTGAAACTGTCCACCTCCACAGTGACTGAATGATACTATCTGAGACTGTCCACCTCTAGTGACTTTATGATACTGTGAGACTGTCCACACTGACTGTGTGGATGACGTGTAAGACTTACTCTGTGCAGAAGATCCGCCTTGTAAATAATGGCATGAGTGTGCTCTCCACCAAGGGAGCTCCTATGGGTACCAGCTGGGGCTGACCTGGGCTCCCCACTCTGTAACCTCAATGGGGACACTAGAAATAAAGAGAAAAAAAACACCAGATAAATGGGAGTTGTTTATTTTAATCTGGACTAAAAGCATCAATGAAAACAACAACAACAACATCACATTACAGCATCAACTATTAATGAAAGTCTGATACAACTATTAATGAAAAGTCTTATACAACTATTAATGAAAGTCTGAAATAGAAAAGTTAATAATTATAAATTATTAGTAAACAAACAGATTCTATTTAAAAACAAAAGGCAACTAATTATTGTGTGACAGTCTATGGAAGTAGTTTTTTCAATCTATTGTGATAAGTTTTTGAAACCGACCTATACAGAGAGAAAAATGGATTAAAAAAAAAAAAATTTCTAATTAAGAGCATGTATTCTTGAAGAGGCGATTATTTAAAATTTGTGTTGACCCACTTCCACTGACCAATGCAATGGAAATGATCACCCTTCATCGGACTGACAGAGAGAAAAAGGCAAAACAACACAACAAAAAATTTAAAAAAAAATGCAAATGTCTCCACATTGTTAGGAACATTAATTGAAAAAAAAATTATAAAGCTATCCCATTTGATGTTTACATTGTTGAGGTGACTGAAACACCAAGTACTCGCACCAAATGATACCCAGCATGCAGTCACAATTACTTGAGAATCACTGATCTAGATATGTTAAAGGAATGAAAGTGATGATGTACTGTGAGGTGGAGAGAAGTGGACATCTGTTGCCAGCGTCCTTGACCTTCCTCCACAACCATCCCTATGTATCCTAGACACACACATAGACATCAACTGTACAGGCCGTATGATTCAAGACTGGCCCCCGTGTGATTCACCACAGATCAATACTAATCTATGGCTACATCCTCCACGTGACTAGGATTACAAACCGCATGTCTTGTTAACTTTTTATTAAAAAAAAAACAACTGGCCAGACATGGTAGACATTTAACCCAACACATTACACACACACAACACACACACACACATATATATATATATTGGTTGCTATAATATATATAATATATAATATATAATTAATTGAAGACAATTAAATCCAACATATTATATGTCAGTCAACTGTCATAGTCCAACCCTGTTGTGTTATGTCAGTAAGTGTCACAATCCAACCCTGTTGTGTTATGTCAGTAAGTGTCACAATCCAACCCTGTTGTGTTATGTCAGTAAGTGTCACAATCCAACCCTGCTGTGTTACGTCAGCAAGTGTCACTTATCAAACCGCAGCGACCAAAATGGTGGTGTTTATGGGGTCAAAATGACATATATAAGAGACGAGGCAGCGCAACCTCTGAATGGGTTGGATGGCAGGAGTAGGAAAGGGAAAGGGGGGGGGGGAAAGCGGCGGAAATGACAGCCAGTATCAGATATAGCGACAGACCCGGCCTGACTCAAATGTCAAGCGGTTGGATGTCTGTCGGGTAGAAAACAAAACAAAAACGTTAAGTGAAACCCGAGCAGCAGATAAACAACTTTTAAATCTCAGTACTTGTTACTCAAGTCCAATGATACAAGAAAACCCAAGTGCCCCCCCCCGTCCCCAGCACTCGTGCGTGCCCACATGCATGCCGGTAGGAAGCTGGAACTCAAGGAGTGGATCTTACTCTTGGCTAGCAGGGCTCATGGTCAGGCAATGACCACTTAAACTACTCACTACATAAACAGTAGTGAATTTACTCCATGCACCGAGCTCAACTTATCAACTTTGTGTGTTGACTTTACACTGGAAACAATACACAACATGCAATGAAACCATGCTAGGCATACGGTATGATAACATGTTTCCGTTCTATTTTTGGATGCAATAAACAACAACAACAAACCAGCTCATCTATTTATAGTAACAGCACATGGCGTGAGCACCACGAGATAAATTAACGAGTAGAGCTTATTCCAACCGTGCATCCCTTAACTTACAGACAGACAAGTCGACCTTGCCTTGACATTGACAATTTTACACTACTGTAGTTTAAAAAAAATATCTTACATGAATTCTCACGATCAATATTAATAGATCGACGCAATAGTAGCGCTCCATTTATCTGCATACTCCCCCCCCCTCGATAGAGGCGTCCCATTTATCTGCATACTCCCCCCCCTCGATAGAGGCGTCCCATTTATCTGCATACTCCCCCTCGATAGAGGCGTCCCATTTATCTGCATACTCCCCCTCGATAGAGGCGTCCCATTTATCTGCATACTCCCCCTCGATAGAGGCGTCCCAATTATCTGCATACTCCCCCCCCCCCCTCGATAGAGGCGTCCCATTTATCTGCATACTCCCCCCCCCCTCGATAGAGGCGTCCCATTTATCTGCATACTCCCCCCCCCTCGATAGAGGCGTCCCATTTATCTGCATACTCCCCCCCCCTCGATAGAGGCGTCCCATTTATCTGCATACTCCCCCTCGATAGAGGCGTCCCATTTATCTGCATACTCCCCCTCGATAGAGGCGTCCCATTTATCTGCATACTGCCCCCCCCTCGATAGAGGCGTCCCATTTATCTGCATACTCCCCCCTCGACAGAGGCACCCCATTTATCTGGATACTCCCCCCTCGATAGAGGCGCCCCATTTATCTACATACCCCCTCGATAGAGGCGCCCCATTTATCTGCATACCCCCCTCGATAGAGGCACCCCATTTATCTGCATACTTCCCCCTCTTGATAGAGGCGCCCCATTTATCTACATACTCCCCCTCGATAGAGGCGCCCCATTTATCTGCATACCCCCTCGATAGAGGCGCCCCATTTATCTGCATACTCCCCACTCGATAGAGGCGCCCCATTTATCTGCATACTCCCCCCACTCGATAGAGGCGCCCCATTTATCTGCATACTCCCCCTCTTGATAGAGGCGCCCCATTTATCTGCATACTCCCCCACTCGATAGAGGCGCCCCATTTATCTGCATACCCCCCCCCCTCTTGATAGAGGCGCCCCATTTATCTGCATACTCCCCCCCCCCTCTTGATAGAGGCGCCCCATTTATCTGCATACCCCCCTCGATAGAGGCGCCCCATTTATCTGCATACTCCCCCCCCCCACTCGATAGAGGCGCCACATTTATCCGTATACTCCCCCTACCTCACCCCCCCCCCCCGACAAATATCTCAACCTTTAATTTTCCCTCTGATAACATATTGGATGGAGCAGTTCAAGGCCAACAACTCCATCGATCGGCAAAAGAGCAAGAATCAGGTTAGCCATTTTATTTTTGTTTAAATTACGGGGTGGTTTTGGCGAGGGAGGGGGAGGGTGGGGGTGCGAAATTGGGGGTGGGGTGGGGTGGAACTGCAAGCACACACAGATCAAAACAAGAACTTGGCCTACTTATTGCATACCGCACGGGCAGTCCATCAAACCTGTGTACCTGATTATTTCAATTCGCGCTTATAATAAAAAAAAACCCCGTTCTTAAGATATATATATATATACACCGACTGACAGTGAACAAATATTTGCAGTAAAACTGACTTCATAAACAAGTGATATCAATAATTTCACCCCCCACAACGTTTTATGTCACTGCTATGTAATGCGGCCACGCGAAATGCATAAATATTTTGTTATTTAAGGACGTATTTACTATAGATAAACAGTAAAAAAAAAAGGGTGGTTAGTGGGGGGGGGGGGGAGATTAATATGACAGCCAAGTACGTAACGCAAACACAATATCAACATATATAGGAGGTAATCCAAAAGTGAGGAAAAATAAAACCAAAACAAAAAAAAAAAAGACAACTGCAAACTTCATGGGGTCATGGCCTTGAACCGTATGTTAGCTTTAGCTGCAGGTAACACACACAGAGTGTGATGTGGGGAGAGGGGGTCAGGAGGCGGGAAAAAATAGAAGAGAACCGGGGGGCGGGCGATGAAGAGAACCGGGGGGCGGGCGATGAAGAGAATGGGAGGGGTGTTGTTGATGAAAGATGACACAACACAATCATTTCATCTATGAAGGGGGGACTGGGGGGGGGGATTATTTAATAACTTCAATGAAGTGAAGAAAACAGCCCAGCACAGACAGAGACACCAATGTGTGTGTGAGAGTGTGTGTGTGTGTTTTTTCCAGAAATATAAGTAACAGCGCCGAGTGTATGTTACACCACATGTTTCTTTGATTGGAAAGGTTAAAGTTCACACACAGACGAAAAGTGACCGCAGGGGGCCGCAATAAATACCACAGGAACAAAATTATCCATCGAGGTGCCGCTCCCCCCCCTCCCCCAGCTGCACACTCATTATATCAAACGTCCTTGGCCATGCTGAATTAACTGGTTACACGCCACTGCACGTTGACCAGGCCACAACAATATACGGACCATATGGAGAGCTCCTATTCAACAGACGGTACGGAAACACTATGATGACCGCAATACGGTAAGATAAGAACCGTTAACAAGTTTCCGGGGTCAAGCTATACCAAGCCGAGTCCTCAAACCTCTCTCTTTCCTTCCCCCCCCCTCCTCCCCCACGGGGCCGCCCGATTCCCTCACGACGAACTCTGTGACGTTGAACTTTCTTTTTTTGTTTAAGTAGCTAACACCAGAACTTTCCCTTCTCCACCTTACCCCTTTTATCGATCGGTTGATGACGGGCGGGCTGTATTGATTGGATGGACAGCGTCACTCAAATAAAACTAAAAACCAAAACTTTATCTCCAGCAGTGCCTAAGTCTTAAGATTGATTGGGAAAATTGTGTGTGTGTGTGTGGTGTGTGTGTGTGGCGGGAGAAGGGGGGATGGGAGTTACACGCTATGGTCAGTGTTGACAGTTAAATCACGCCACACGACGATAATATGTCCAGGACAGTAAAGAATTATGTCAGAGACCCAATGTACACATGATGTCCGAGACCTTATGTACACATGATGTCAGAGACCTTATGTACGCATGATGTCAGAGACCTTATGTACGCATGATGTCCGAGACCTTATGTAACATGACAAGTTGGACAAGGGCATGTACACATGTACAACGTAGGTTGCTAATTTCGTTTCTTTAAAGCGGCAAAGATTGTGAAGGTGATCTTATCTACTTGTAAAAAAAAAAACAACCAATAACAACAACAGTTGCACTGATTTATCGACATGTCAGAATCATTCGCGGAAGAATTTCATCTTCTTAATTACCTGTGTCGAGTGTAAAACATTGTGAGTAAACTGAATCATCGGTCTTAACTCTAAACATTGTGAGTAAACTGAATCATCGGTCTTAACTCTAAATATTGTGAGTAAACTGAATCATCGGTCTTAACTCTAAACATTGTGGGTAAACTTAATCATCGGTCTTAACTCTAAACATTGTGGGTAAACTTAATCATCGGTCTTAACTCTAAAACATTGTGGGTAAACTTAATCATCGGTCTTAACTCTTAAACATTGTGGGTAAACTTAATCATCGGACTTAACTCTAAACATTGTGGGTAAACTTAATCATCGGTCTTAACTCTAAACATTATGGGTAAACTTAATCATCGGACTTAACTCTAAACATTGTGGGTAAAAATCATCGGTCTTAACTCTAAACATTGTGGGTAAACTTAATCATCGGTCTTAACTCTAGACATTGTGGGTAAACTTAATCATCGGTCTTAACTCTAAACATTGAGGGTTAATGATTTCAAATTGAAGGTTCAAAAAAAAAAAAGACGATCTGATTTGTCGGTTTCATTCCGGACTAGCCAATGGAAAGGTCTGTTGTACTAGAACCATGACAACAGACAGGAATGATGGAGAAAAGTGAATGGGAGAAAGAAGAGGGTGAGAGAGAGAGTTAAACGCACACCAGCGCCTCACGCATACAACAAACCTATCAGGAGGTGAAAGGGCTCAATGTCGGGACAACAATTAATCCTAATGGCGAGTCACGAAGGTCCGTGTGATGTTGTTTACCATTACAATACCTCGCACTGCACACGCACGCACACAAACAAGGGATAAGTGATGCCCTGGACCTAACTGTAACCACACGCCATGAGCTGATGATGGTACAACAAACACGCCGAGTACATACAACAATGACGGTCGATTAAAGAGATACAATTAGTAACATATACTGTCTATTGATTGTTCTATTTAACGGGGGGGGGCGACTTCAGAATGTCATAACTGTACATTTACTTCAGGAGTAAAACACGTGGCAAAAAAAAATCACTGAAGATCAGAAAGAAAAAAAAATGACTTAAACACGAAAAAAGACTGAAACACGAAGTACTTGTACCAAATGACTGAAACACGAAGTACTCCTACCAAAAGACAAACAAGAAGTACTTGTACCAAATGACTGAAACACGAAGTACGTGTACCAAAAGACTGAAACACGAAGTACTCATACCAAAAGACTGAAACACGAAGTACTCATACCAAAAGACTGAAACACGAAGTACATGTACCAGTAACACTCAATCAAACCCGTGTATACACCCAGAGTTGATGTTGTGGACAGGCAAACTTCATTGCCAGTATAAATTCCCATCAAATCACGTGCTATAGTGACCCCGACAGGTGCGTCCGTATAGGGCCCTCAAACTTATTCAAAAAGTCCCTGCTAGGAGTCGCCCCAATAACAGCTATAACTACATGTTACAATACAGTTAAGACTTATAAAATGCTCAATTACACAACGTAAGGTACTTACCAGATGGGATCTTCAGGCGAAGGCTTAGCTTTCTCTTTTTGCTCATTGTGTCAGCAATTCAGTTTAAAAAAAAAATGGGTCAATGCACACCGTAGCCTCAATAAAATCTCAATGAGACTCAACAGGTGCCAGTGCAACCAGTCAACAGGTGTCTCAAGTCAGTGCTACCAGTCAACAGGTGTCTCAAGTCAGTGCTACCAGTCAACAGGTGTCTCAAGTCAGTGCTACCATCTAACGAGGACAGTGCATGACTGTGTCCCAGTCACGGATACCTCAGTGTTTCGACCTGCAGCACAGTGTGCGCTGTGTTCAGTGTTTCGACCTGCAGCACAGTGTGCGCTGTTGTGTTCAGTTGACAGGCGGAGAAACAACACAATAATACACCCAGCGTAATGGGTGGGAAGCACAACGCCACTGATATTATAATATGAGCTTTCGGCTGTCCAATGTTGGGGGCAAACATCCACACAAATGTTCAGCCACTTACACTATTACAAGTCTCATTTTTTAAATACCCAAACTGGTTTTTTTTTTATACGGAACAATCTGCTAACCTTCCAAATATTTCGTTTCGGAAAATAAAAAAAAAAAATCAAGAACAACAACACCAGAATGTCTTAAAAAGATGAAACCAGAAAGATTTTTTTTTAAAACATAAACTAAATGTAAATAAGGCAGAACTCTTCCTGTAAACAGCTGACTAAATCTGGTCTAATCAGAATTAATAACGGTGAAAACACTTATCCTTTATGAAGCAAACTTAATGCAGACTTATTAACCTTGATATATTACACTTAGCATAATACGCTACAATAATAATAAGGTGGAAATAGCGTGGACTCAAAACCAAAACACAGCCTGTGTGCAAGGCTTAGCGAGCCAACCTGAGTGTGACGTGCGCTGTGCGGCTGAGATAGCGGTCATGTTCTAAGGGGAGAGCACTGGATTTATTTTACCAAAGCGAATTCCAGAGGAAGATATGAATTAGCCCCTCCTGATATGTGGGTGGAGACATATACCATTGTATAGGTTTCTGTTGAGAACACCTTTATCACTGCTAAAAACAAAAGCCAGATTTCACAACTTCACCAATAACCGGAATGCAATAAAATAACTTCACTAGAGTCAATATTAAAGATCTACATTCATTCATCATAAGCTTAAAAAATTCCAACTTTTTATTCAAGAGGCTGCTTCATTTTATCACACATTTATGATAAAATGTCACACTGTAGCAAAATTATTGTAAACTAGTGATACAATTTTTTTTTGGTCACTTTATCCTGTTGACTAATTCTAATTATTAGGGGGTTTCACAAAATGAAAAGACAATTAAGTGTATCAATAGAATTATAAGAAATAAAATACGGATTCCTAGAAACCTAAAACATGATACATGAAAAAAAAAAGTGTACTGACAGAAATTTAAATAGCAGATGCCTCAGGTGGAATGGAGCCAATCTACACATTGTTGTACCTAATACACAAACATATAACACTGCGAGGTAAACTTAAACAACACACTATGTTACCCAGTCATATAGATGAATTTGGAAAAAGTCACAATGGTGAACACAAGAGAATATTAACAAAAACAAGCAATTAAGCCTGTTCCATTCTGGACACAGGACGTGTTTGCGCATTTTCATGTTATGTATCTGTACGTATGCTATCTTTCAGTAAATATTTGTAAATGTTTATAAATTTAATTGTGTAATGCATATATCTGTAAAAAATAAATTATAAAGACGTTTCTTTATATTTGAAAAAAAATTATTGTCTCTTAAATCTAACTACAAGTGGTTTGTGGTTACTGAAATAGGACTCATAATTGAAAACATTCGAAATTATAGTCATTTAATCGTCCGAAAACTCCGTCAATTGTTGCATAGCTCTGATACTTTTAATTAAACTCAGAACACAAGCTTACTATTTCATTTGATGAGTTTCTTAATAAATCTTGGTGAAACTACGTGCTGCAGTATTTCGCACCAAATGAACGGGTTATTGAACGTACAAGGTGTATATATAATATATAAGCCCCTTAGGAGCCCTGAAGCCCGGCCCTCAGAGGTCCTATCGCGAAATGAACTTTTGATGTACACATGGCAGGTCAAGACCTACAAAATGATATATACATCATGGGTCTAGGACTTATGGTTGTTGAGATCTAGGGTGTACACGGACAGACAAAACGGGGACAATAGAGCATTTTTTTTAGAAAATGCTCTAAAAAATGGTCTGCCAAGAATTCTGTTTCTTTTTGTACTGAATGCAAGTGTCATGTTGTTCAAGGGGACTAAAAAAAAAAAAGTGAGATTTAATTGATTAGTAGCCTGGGGGCAAGCTGACAGTGGGGTCACCGGGCGAACACAACTGTACAATGTACAACAGTACTGTGGTTAATTAGAGATAAAACTTACACTAAAACATGTAGTAAACAGTAATGAAAAGGGAGATATAAAAAAATAAATAAAATAAGCTTCAACCAATCAACTTAACTTGCAAAATGTAGGACCAACAGAAAGTCATTTCAAATACTGTACAAATCGGTACAGAGGAAGGAGAAGTATTGACTAAGTTAACAATGTAATTTGAAAAAAATGTTTGTTCAGTTCATTTGTTATTAAATTAGAAACCATACAGGAAAAAAAATTATTTGCAATAAAAACATTTAAAGGGAAATAATGCAAACGATTCCACAAGCTTGTTGAGATGATTTTTGTAAATTGATCATCTTTACCTAGATTCTAGAAATTATCGCTTGATTAGAGCAATTTTTTTCTGAA
The DNA here is from genome assembly GCA_021962125.1 of Bulinus truncatus. Lineage (NCBI taxonomy): Eukaryota > Metazoa > Mollusca > Gastropoda > Planorbidae > Bulinus > Bulinus truncatus. Next base: position 10,415,604 of record JAGDYQ010000007.1, read on the forward strand.
TATAGATTTTCACTAAAGATGATTAACATTAGAATAGAGTAGTAAGAAGAATATGCACATCAGAGGCATGAAACGTCTGAACTGATTCACCTGTTGCATTAGACAGTATGATCTTACTAGCCTATTTAATCATCAACTTTTACTTTATGGCTACTTCACTAAAGCAGTCTGCGATAGAATCATATTAAAGACAGGAGGAAAAATTTTTTTAATGGGCTTAAAACATATTTGCTAACAAAACTTCACCTGGGTAGAATTTTAATTTCACTTACAGGTGCAATTGATATTTATCAATGAACACAGCACTCCTTGTCAATAATGACTGAAATGACAATAAACAGAAAATTCTGGAGTAGCTTAGGACATACAGGGATTTAAGGTATGACAAAAACTAGGATGCCCTAAGAAACCTTCCTTCCCCAAACAAGCGAAAAAAAAAAAACAGCTTTACATGAAAATGGACTGAAAGTAGCACTTTGTTAAGAGCAAATAAAATTTGTATTAGTGTACATTACATACATTTTATACAGTATGTTATGGAAATACTGTAACCTTGGGATAGTACATGAATTTTGTTTAGAGTAATAAATGAATACTTTTTTGATTCTGAGTTTGGATGTCTAGGGTCATGACATTTTTCTGGCCTTTTGTAGACGCTGCGACAGATGTTGCCAAAATTGGAATGTATCCCCGGTAAACTTGTTTGTATAAAGTTAAGAACAATAATTTTAAAGCTTGTTAGTTCTTAATAGTATTATAAAAAGTTCTTCCAATGCAATTAAATTTTGAAAAAAATATATATATACAGTGACTGTTATTGAGTATTGTTGGATAAAAAAGCATAATTAAATACTCAAAGTATGGTAAAACAAAATCTTCATACAACTATCATATGTTATGCTAAACTTAGCTGTGTAAAAGAAACATCAAAATGAACTTTCTTATTTCTATCTTAATGCTGCTAATGACTTACATTACAGAGATAAACAAAAAATATGTGCCAAACCTAACAATTAGCGTGTGCTTTATTTAAGCATAACAGTAGAAATAAAAATGTAATGGAAAAGGAATCAACCAATAAATGTGGTACAGAGTTTTCACAACAATTATTTTTTTTCTTAGTGACCTATTGTGTGAACTTAACAAAATGAACTGCATATTTTATAATAAATTAACACACTTTCTAAATTTCCTCTGGCCTTCTTAACAATTAAAAAAGATGATCTAAAACATTAAAAAATAAATAAAGCTATGTTAATAAATCGTAAGTCCATAACAATATACACCCCAATTATATTATTATGAATTTCGAACCACATATAATATGAATGAAAATATATCGCTAATAAAATAACAAACAACCAGTTATCGATAGAGTAGTGTGTCACAACTCACGAAGCACACAGGCCCCCTACTTTCATTTATCGATTAACTTGCTTTGTTTACCTTGCTTTAATATAACTTTTTTCGGTGACAATTTCGGCTGAGCCATGGTCTCCTTGTGTTAGCTTAAATCCGATAGCAGAATAGGCGAACACAAATATAAAATTAGTTATATTTCATGTTCTAATCTAACCCAAACAAGGTCAAAAAGAATAATAAAAAAAATTGTAAAAGGAAACAAAAAAAAAAAAATCGTTCGAGTCTACTTCCGGATAAGGTCAAAGCCATAGCCTCACGTGAGGTCTAAAAATGGTGAGTGAGTTGACAAAACAGGATTTCGTATGAAATACTTTATATTAAAATTACATTAAGTAAACCCTGTGTATTTCTTAATAAATTATATAATTTCCCGTTAAGGACACAAAACATTATTGAAAAACAAGCATAAACCATTAGTATATATGATCACAGTCAGTGAGTCACAGATGTTTCGACATACGGCTCAGTAATTTCAGATGATAAATAACCAAAGCTACCAAAGAAAAACATCCATCTAAATAAGAAAAAACAGTAATGTATTATTGTACCATAACACGTTTCAAGCTTTACTCAACACTGCAACGGTGACAGAGAATAAATAGATTGCGAAAAAGGGAATACACTTTTAAAAAGCTATTTAAGTAAATTATAAATTAAAAAAAAAGAAATACAAACGCTGAAATTTCAATTTAGTAACCAATCAAATCATTGAGTTTACTTACATCCTGTTCTGTCGGCTGTTCGCGGGCTACTGGGTGGACTCAGGCTTTTCTGAAAGACGAAAATAAAATAGAATTAGTGCATGGTCGACGTGATATTTCATTAAAATGTCAACTTCACAGCTTGGTGCTAAATGGAAATGCACAACTGGGTGGATAAGCATGCGGCCAATGAGAGCTGAAATCCGGTTTTTGTATATTATGAAGAGCTACACAATAGTAAATTTTAGTATGAAGTACACATTGGAAAGTTTCATTTTATTTAAATTTATTAAAAGATAATATTTATAACTTTAGTATAGTTTTTTATAAGGGAAATAACTAGCATTTAAAAAGAAATTAATACAGTCTATTGATTTCCCTTGCTAGATTACACATGTATTTTAAAACAGACATAAACATTTTGAAATATATACAATTTGTTGAAGCTAATTAAAAAAAAAGTTATCCAGTCAATTCTGGGTCTATTCTAAATTGTTATTTTAAACAATCTTTAGAAATAGGTTATCAAACAATGTATGCAAAATATAAACACCAAATGTATTTTGATACGAGAAAATTTTCGGAAATGTAATACATTTCGATGTTTAGACCAGTGTAAGAATGAGTTGCTGAGGATGACATAGGCGGAGTCATCGATGGTCCGGCCCACCGAACAAATTTACGAACACAATGTGGCCTGTGAATGAAAAAAGTTTACTCACCCACCCCCGGACTGACCCATAAAATACACCGATGAAAATTTTGATATCTCTCTCAACAAAATTGTAACGCGTTCAAACATCATTTAGTATCAACATTTAAAAAAAAAAGGTAACAGCTGGTCTGTAACAAGGTCAAGTCCACAGCACATGGGGGTCAATGAGAATCACAGTCCGATGTAAAAGTCTGAGAACCGTTGGCCGAATGTAATCTTTAATATACACAATTGGTGTCGCTAACGCATGACTCGGGAGGTTGGGGGGGGGGGGAGAAATGGAATGTTAGGTAGGTCCCTGCTCAAATTTGATTTTTTTCTGTCCTTTGTAGGTTGCCCTTTAAGTACCCCCTCCACACACACACACCAGTGCATCTACATATGTATACAGTGTTGGTCATAGGATGTGCGTAGCATGTGATTTATTCCAATTTATACACCCCCCCTCCCCCCCCCCCTTTCAAACTAACATGTGTTAAACGCGTAGCATATGCATTAAATGGACACCAACAGTGGTAGAAAGAGGGGGGGGGTGCACCAAACGTCTGTATCAAACATTATAGACAGCCACACATCACTTCCAAGCCTAATGCGAGACTGTCTCAGTTTTAAGCCTATGGTCTCAAATCGTGTCAAATATGTGCCAACATTCTCACAATCATTTGATAAAAAACACCACAACCAATGCGTGTAGTAGGGAAAAAAGGTCATAACACGCCACGGCTATACAACACACCTGAGCTGCGCACCTACAGCTTTGCAGCATACACTACTGGGCCGCTGTACAACATGCATGGGACGCGCACCTAAGCTATACAAAACACCTGGGCCGCGCACCTACAGCTGTAAAACACACCTGGCCCGCGCACCCACAGCTGTACAACACACCTGGCCCGCGCACCCACAGCTGTACAACACACCTGGCCCGCGCACCCACAGCTGTAAAACACACCTGGCCCGCGCACCCACAGCTGTACAACACACCTGGCCCGCGCACCCACAGCTGTACAACACACCTGGCCCGCGCACCCACAGCTGTACAACACACCTGGGCCGCGCAACTACAGCTGTACAACACACCTGGGCCGCGCAACTACAGCTGTACAACACACCTGGGCCGCGCAACTACAGCTGTACAACACACCTGGCCCGCGCACCCACAGCTGTACAACACACTTGGGCCGCGCAGCTACGACTGTCTTGATTCCAGAGAAGATCAACTGGACGTGGCTGTTCTTCCCCCTCTCTTTCGGTGCCATCCATCAGTGGTGGATGCTGTGTATGCAGAGGAGAGAAACCCTTTGAAGGGTGTGTGGTTGGATCTTTTGTTTAAACCGGTACTTACGTCATTAGTCTTTGCGTAGAGAGGGAAAAAAATGGAGTTGACGTGGAGTTGGGAGGAGCAAAGGTCACACAATACATCTGGTGAAACTGTCACCCCAAGAAATATATCACCGTGCACCGTGAAGGTCGGAATAACAAAAAAATGAACTAATAAATATTTGAATGTGTGGCTAATTAAGTTGTTGCAGTCCCCTGTGTACTCTTGATGTTTCATTTTCTCATCTCATTAGCCTATCATAGGAGGAGTAATATGCATGTACAGTACGGGACATTACTCCAATGACCAACAAGAGGGGATGCAGTGGTGATGTAAACAAAGAAGTGATCAAACACTTCATGAAACAGTCAATCAAACACAATTAAGTCTTATCGGGGGGCGTCATTTCGGCCGGCTCTAAGTCCAGCTACTCGTGCTTTCCTCAAACCACTGACTTCCATTTAGGGCCCAGGTGAGCTAATAAAAATCATTGGGACCCAGGAGTACCCCACCATCACGTGTCAAAACAAGATGGACTTTTTTTCTATTTTTATATTTGCTTGGGTGGAGGTGTCTCAATGAACTTAGCGCACCATATTCTAATTCTGGCTTTCGAGGCAACACGTGGAGAAAGGTTCTTGCGAGTATAATGTAAAATAAACCCAACAAATATACACTCATAGCCGTTCTTTTTGTAGGGGGGGGGGAGAGAGACGACGCCAGACAGTGACTTTGAGATATTAGGAAGTCCTGTGCAAAAGGAATAGTTTCTTTTGCCCCCCTCCCCTTTCCTCCATGATAGCATCAGATTTGGATAGAATTCTTATTGGACTTAGGTAGTTGGAGTCCTAGGCCGTCACATAGTTACTACCTATTTATGGCCTATCTCTTCAAACAACTATATGAATACTATATCATGGATAACAAATATGGGCTTTTATTTCTCTCTCTTAGTGGGGTTTTAAACAATTTACAAAATGATACAACAAAATTCATAACAATATACATGTATTTGGTAAACCACTAACATTATACATGTATTTGGTAAACCACTAACATTATACATGTATTTGGTAAACCACTAACATTATACATGTATTTGGTAAACCACTGTATAAAAGGTAAACTCACCTGTGTCTGTAATGGATTTCTATGTGACCTCATGGGTTTCGAGTCAGAATTCGACCTGGCCCTAAACTTGCTCATGAACCCAACGTCCCTGACCCCCGTGGGGCCCGACTTGTGCCTGATCCTCTCCTCCTCCGGCACACTCAACATCTGCCCTTCCAGTATCTGTCCCATGGGGGTGAGCAGCTCCTGGGAGCCGCTACTGCTGTAGCCTTTGGTGTGGTTGGACGTTGAGGCCAGAATGGACTCGTCCACCGAGTGCTCCGTCTGAATGGCGGGTTTTTTAATGCTCGGTTTTTTTAAACCCGACACGTCAGACTTGGAGCGCGGCCGAAACGATTCGAAAAATCCTTTTTTCTTGTCTTTATCCTTATCCTTTTCTTTGGCCTGCTCGTCTCTCTCCGTCGACTTGTTTCGGTTCTTAGACTTGCTCCCGAGGAAACCTTTGAGCGCCGTGGAGCCTGACGACGACCTGGCCCGACCTTGAAAATCGTTTCCGTCAGCCATATTGGTGTCTGCTATTTCCGATTGAATCAAGGCGAAACCGCTCAGGTCCTGAAAATGAAATTGATACTTAAATTTGCATTTAAAAAAAATATATATATATAAAAAAAACACTTGTGGAATTGTTTCCTTTCATTCTAGAATTGTTTCCATTCATTCTAGAATTGTTTCCTTTCATTCTCGAATTGTTTCTTTTCATTCTAGGCGAATATTATAAGAGCTGTGTGCGTGTGTGTGTGTGCCAGAGATGAGCGGACAGCGGACGCGTCCGCTTGCGGACGCAGATCCGCAGACTTTTCCGAATCCGCGGACTGACAGCGGACGCTTCGTATGGTTAAGTTGCGGACTCGCGGACTGACGCGGATCTTCTTTAGCGTTACCATACAAAATTTCAAGTCATTTAAACAGCTAAATTTCAGCAATGCGGACGCGCGGACTGACTGCGGACCAATGTTGTAAGATCTCTCTGCGGACGCGGACCATTGATAGAAATCCGCGGACGGACGCGGACGCTAAATTTCAAGATCCGCACACCTCTGGTGTGTGCCTCTGAAATTAGCATTTCTGTGTATCTCACGTATAGAGGATGTGTGTGTAGATGTATGAGTCTGTATCTGTGTATGTATATAGGTAAGTGGGCGTAGCTCTTGGTGCGAATAGATTTTAGTGTGGTTTTTTTTGGGTACACGTGAGTTCAAAGTGAAACTTCAACAGTTGTCATTGTAATAATTTTTTTTTCTTACATACATCATTTCAATCACACGACAACAAACACATACTAAAACTGTGAAAACGGTTTAATGCCATTATTATCATCACGATAGTCAACAACATTTCATCGTGCATGCTCACTAGGTCAGTGGTCCAAACATCGAACAGATACATTGCAAACACCTATTGCGAAAAAACCATTACAACAACCACACAAAATACACATTAGTAAAAGTTCTACAATGTGAAGGTTAGAGTGTTAGAGACCAACAATGGGCGAATTCGACTTACTAGATCACATACAGTACTTGGTCAAGTTTTGTGCGCCCTCAAGTGCTAAATGAAATCAAAAAATATTTCAGAGCATGTCGAGGTTCTTTAATACAGGTTTATGGAGGGGTGGGGGGGGGCAGCTGCTTTTCTTGATCTTAAGACTGACCATCTCTCAAACAGATTGACCGCCTCCCATACAGATTGACCACCTCCCATACAGACTGACCACCTCCCATACAGATTGACCGCCTCCCATACTGATTGACCACCTCCCATACAGATTGACCACACCTCCCATACAGATTGACCGCCTCCCATACAGATTGACCGCCTCCCATACAGATTGACCGCCTCCCATACAGACTGACCACCTCCCATACAGACTGACCACCTCCCATACAGACTGACCACCTCCCATACAGACTGACCACCTCCCATAAAGATAATTGACCACCTCCCATAAAGATGATTGACCACCTCCCATAAAGATAATTGACCACCTCCCATAAAGATTGACCACCTCCCATAAAGATAATTGACCACCTCCCATAAAGATAATTGACCACCTCTCCCATAAAGATGATTGACCACCTCCCATACAGATTGACCGCCTACCATACAGAAGTACAACAAGATTGGATATAATGGATGTACACTTTCCATGACATTAGGTATGAATGTTTGGCATGTAAAATGAATTACATCCGTCCATACCGAGTTAGGTGGTGAGTTGAAGGATGCGTGCGTGTGTGTGTGTGTGTGTGTTTCATAGGGCGATGTATTTGACAAACGTGACATGTCACATGTGCAGGGTTCACGTGAATGGAACGCAGACTGCATGCACAATGGGGGAAAAAAATACCGCACTAGAGTGATATGAGAAAAACAAAAAGGTTATAAGTCTGCAAGACTTATCATGGTCAGATTCCCACAGACTGCAGAGCAAAATAGTCGAGATGTTTAGTACAAAAACACAACTCTCTCACGCGGTAGCTGTCTGGGTTTCTCATATCCCGGTGTTTTGCATTTTCCGGGATGTCCGGTTCTCATCCCGGGAAATCCCGGTATAAAATATGTCCCTTTTAAAAGGCATTCAAAATAAGTTAAGCTAAAACAGGAAATACAAATTACTTTTTTACGGTGTTTAATTACGTTATATACAAATTATGTAATTTAATATTAAAAAAGCTTTTTTATTTATATTTTTTTACAGATGTCAGTTGAAGACGGGATATTATAGCATAATCGTTTTGTACATCGGGTTGTGGAATATAGCATCAATCAATTTAATAAAATGAATATTACTGACTGACTATAGAATTATTAATTCTGACAACGTCACTTTACGATCTATCCAATGAAAACAAAAACTGTAAAACTATCAGGCAATGTTTCTAAAGTGTCTAAACGCCTGTGTTCAAAAGGTGATGTTTACTCTATTGTTAGTCTTTCATTGAGAAAAAAAAAACAAAATCAAGAACCCCCATGCCCAAGCCTGCTCTATGGTCAGTTTTACATCCACAGTGTTGGTCATTTTTCTTACAGTCATTAACAATGAACTGAACTATTGGTTTTCTTGCCAGTTATTTTGTATACTAAATAGGTAACTTGTCAACCAGAACTATTCTACTTTAAATGAATTGAAATAGTTCTTCCCCCGGGATAAGAGCGATTCCCCGGGTTAGTGTGTAATGGGCTGAACTTTGGCCCCGGGGGGGGGGGGAGAAACTCTAGTATCTGCAGTTGCAGTGGTCCTCAGACTTGTACTCTTTGCGGCCCACTGTGGCAAACTGTTTAGTTTTAGTGACCCATCTGGAAAGAAAAACTGCGATGAACGAAAGAGAACAAAAGAGCCAAACATTTTAGATTTAGGGCCCCCCCCCCCCGCCTTTTCCTTTTAATTTGCAGATTTATAAACATCCATTAAAAAGCTTTTATAGAGAAAAAAGAGTTGTAAATATTGGGCCCATAGATTTTACATCACGAATGGGGATTACTTTGTGAAACGTGGGCAACTGTAGGTTCTTTAGAGTTTGACAGACGACATTAATTGAAGACCAGGTGAGTGGAGTGTTTGTATGCAACAATATAAAATTTAAGGTAAACGTCATCGATGTGCACGAAAGGAGAGGGGCGGAGTGCGGGCCGCATAAAAAGGCATGACGGGCGGGGGGACTGTCCCCGCGGGCCGCAGTTTGCCCATATCTAAATTAAATGTTGTCACGGCACCCACATTTTGACCATGACCTTTTTTTCACCCTGAGAACTTCAGAGCTTAAATAACAAGCGATAATGTAATGATGGAACTTACAATAAGTATGACAGAAAGAAGAAGGTTTGAAAAATTTGCATACATTTAGGTTTTAATATCTATCAAGAGATGAGATGCATACAATTTGGTTCACATTTAGAAATCTATCAGCATGTAATACCTTAAATTTACATTAAAAAAACAAAAACTATGCCCCCCAAAAAAATATCGAGATCTGGAGACTAAAACCTAAAAGCACTTTAGGCAGTTTGCCCAGATACCCCGTGAGCAAGGATATGTTTGTGGGAGGGGGTTGTGGTGGGGGAGGGGGGGTGTTGCCTCAGTAAGTACAACAGATAGGTGGGTGATGGAGCGACGCGAGGCACACCTTGGCCTGGGAACCAAAATTACTGTTTTGACGTCACTGTTGATGTCAACATGACCTGAAGGGAAAGAGGAGGCGGGCTTTTGTGTACACAATCTAATTACCAGACAATAACGCAAATCCATTTTTTATTTACTGGTTGATAAACTGTTGACGACGACTTTTTAAAAAAAAAATAATACTTTAAACATGATAGCATCAAACATAAAATGATAATAATGGAAAAACATAATTTGAAATACGTGTTGTTGGTTCATTGTTCATTCTTACCTAAACATTGTTACTTTGAAATGGATTTATTTATAGACTTGTCAAGAAACAGGTTTGTTTAAAAATGCAAACCGTTTACTAGTACTAATTACGAAGGTATTAAAGTATATTCAATAGATACCACAAATAACAACGCCACAACGTAACACACACACACACAAAGAGAGTCAGTTATTATGTGGATTACGGTTTTAAAATAAGGAGTACCGATGTACACATGTTTATGTACGGACACGTACAGCAGATAAAGACAAATATAGACGTGTCTATGTACATCATGATATGTTATTTCCACCCTTCATTATCAGAACACAAAGACACATTACAAAACACATCTTGTAGCGAGAAGGTGTGTGCCAGCAGCACACACAACAAAATATTGACAATGAAATGACAGGTCACATTAATAATTAAATAGTAATGTTGCGTGAAGAGAACCAGATTCTAATAAAGCATATTCTAATAAAGTAGATTCTAATAAAGTAGATTCTAATATAGCAATAGAGCATACTCTAAAAAAGAAGGTTCAATATATCAGTCTTTAATAAATGCCATGTGTTAGAACATCTCTATACATATAAGACGCATTTTTTGTCTGTCTGTCTGTCTGTCTGTTCCCATATAACTCAAGATCCAGAAAAACAGATAACGTGAAATTTGTTACACATACACATAATTACATGGGGAAGGTTATAGGACAGGTTTCGTTTCATCTCGATGGGTAGTTTAATTGTAATTATTTTTTTTTTATTTTAGTATTTTACTATATTAAAGTAATCTCGACGGCGCCATAAATAAAATTCCTCTGTGACGTCATTTCCTTATGATCGAATAGAACTTGCGCGCTGGTGCTGTATTGTGCCTTTGTGATGCAAAAAATTGTTGATGTTTTTTCATGCTCTCTGATTTGTACAGTTTGAGGAAGGTAAAGGAATGAAGAAGGATTTTAGAAGTGTGAAGCCATAATAATAATAAGTATATATATATATATATATATATATATATATATATATATAGAGAGAGAGAGAGAGAGAGAGAGAGAGGGAGGGAGGGAGGGAGGGAGAGATAAAGAGAGAGAGAGAGAGGGGGCAGGGGGGGAGAGAGAGGAAAGGAGGGTAGGAGGGAGGGAGGGAGGGGAGAGAGGAAGGGAGGGGATGGACAGGGGGAGAGAAGGAGGGGAGAGGGGGAGATGGGAGAGAGGGGAGGGAGGGAGAGAGAGGGGAGGGAGGGAGAGAGAGGGGAGGGAGGGAGAGAGGGGAGGGAGGGAGAGAGGGGGGGGAGGGAGAGAGAGGGGAGGGAGGGAGAGAGAGGGTGGGGGAGAGGGAGAGAGAGGGAGGGAGAGAGGTGAAGAGTGAGGGGGCAGGGAAGGAGAGAGGGAATGAGGGAGGGAGGAAGAGGGAGAGAGGTGGAGAGGGGAGTGAGGGAGAAAGAGAGGGGAGGGAAGGAGAGAGAGGATGGGAGAAATGGGAGGAAGAGATAAAGAGAGAGAGTGGGCAGAGAGGGAGAGAGGGAAGGAGGAAGGGGGAGAGAAGGAGGGAGGGGGGTGGACAGGTGGAGAGAAGGAGGGGGAGAGGGGAGATGGCAGAGGGAGGGTGGGAGGGAGAGAAATGGGAGAGAGAGGGAGGGAGAGGGAGGGAGAAGGAGGGAGGGAGAAAGGGAGGGAGGGAGAGGGAGGGAGGGAGAAAGAGAGGAAAGGAGAGAGGGGGTAGGGAGAAAACAGAAGGTAAACAGAAAACCTTATTTTAAACCCGGGCAAAGCCGGGTACTTGCAACTAGTAATATCATATTTCTGTACGGTGTTAAACTTAGTCTAATAGTTAGAGTGAGGATGTTGATTGCAAGGGGAACAAGCTATTGCAAATTAAATAAAACACACAAACAAATAAAACATATATAGTGATATAACGATGTGACAGTACGACTAATACAGTGATATAACGATGTGACGGTACGACTAATACAGTGATATAACGATGTGACGGTACGACTAATACAGTGATATAACGATGTGACGGTACGACTAATACAGAGATATAATGATGTGACAGTACGACTAATACAGTGATATAACGATGTGACGGTACAACTAATACAGAGCTATAACGATGTGACAGTACGACTAATACAGTGATATAACGATGTGACGGTACGACTAATACAGTGATATAACGATGTGACAGTACGACTAATACAGTGATATATATATATATATATATATATATATATATATATATATATGTGTGTGTGTGTGTGTGTGTTTGTTGGTTCGAGTCAAGATTTTAGTTCTGAACACGAAACATGGAACAGTACAAGGCCATGTGATCGGGATGAGTAATGGTGTGCCCTACACCCAGGGAGTAGGCTCCTGACACACAACTATCACAACTGGGTCAGGTGGTTTGAAAAAAAAAAGTTTGTGAGCATGTTTAAAAAAAAACCAAGGATGTGGTGAATTGATTGTACACATTACGTGGTCACCAGCACGTCCAGCTGTGTGTCATTGTGTGGACAGAGTCCACATGTGGACACACATGCATCTATGTATGTCATTATATCACGTCATAGTCATCAGTCAAGCGTGATGAACAAGAGCAAGGGTGGGTAAAACTTTCAGAGTCTCGGGCCACATTGGGTTCGAAAAATTTTTACCGGATGGATGGAGTGGTTTGACATGAACTAATGTTAATGTATTTGTCAACGCCATGACATAAGTGGCTGGTGTTGTGCTTCACTATGATAACATAAGAGGCTGGTGTTGTGCTGGTGTTGTACTTCACTCTGATAACAAAGAGACTGGTGTTGTGCTGGTGTTGTACTTCACTGATAACAAAGAGGCTGGTGTTGTGCTGGTGTTGTACTTCACTCTGATAACAAAGAGGCTGGTGTTGTGCTGTTGTTGTGCTTCACTCTGATTACAAAGAGGCTGGTGTTGTGCTGGTGTTGTACTTCACTCTGATAACAAAGAGGCTGGTGTTGTGCTGGTGTTGTACTTCACTCTGATAACAAAGAGGATGGTGTTGTGCTGTTGTTGTGCTTCACTCTGATACGAGTGGCAGGCCGTGGCCCGGATAAAACAGTCCGGCGGGACGGAATTAGCCCGCGGGCCTTGGTTTGCACACACTCTGATCAACGGAGGAACTAACAACAACACCAGCCCAATGTTACGGTGACCTAACCAAGTGAGACTGTAAGCCAGCTACGTTCGACTTCACTTGGCAAACTAAATATAATGTTGGGGGGATATCCATTTCTATTTCAATAAATACATGGTACACAGACCGACCAGTCTGCACACTGCCCGTAACATGGGTATCGGATTTGGGCCCCCGGGGGGGGGGGGCTATGCTTAGACTTCCAGAGATGTTTGAAGGTCCTGAGAAAAGGTAAATTTTCTAAAAGACACTTTTTTGTTCGAAAGGCTAGGATATATTAAATTTCAAACTACACTTTTATACAACATAAACAACTCCCTCCGATCTCCCCCCTCCCCCCACAGTCTACATAGCACCTCACCCCTAATACATGTACTGGGAAAATATGTATATATGTATTATGTCTTTATTGGCTGTAAATCAAAACAAAAAAAATGTAAATATATGCGTCCAGTGTGAAATGTGTTTAAATAAAATAACTGTGTCATTGAGGTGATGAGACAAATATTACATGTGTTGGGGAAACTAGGTCACTGAACCTGAGTTTCTCAGTTTAAGAAATTATTACATTGCCAGTACGCGCGAGAGAGGGAAGGGGTGTGTGTATGTGGGGGGGGGGGGTGAGAAATGCAATATAAATACTAATATAAAGGAAAAAAAACGTTATCATTTTAAAGCAAAAGGTTGTATAAACAATAGAAAACGCCCACAAAAAAAAAAGAAACAATATAAGAACATACAGGTGCGGAGAATAATGGCCTCTTTCAGCAGAATTTAATTACATTTCTTTTAAACAGTGTTCGGTGCTTCTTACTCAAACATTTCAAGTTAACATTACGTTATTCAAACATATTGTTTACACATATTGCACCAAGTTGTCATGACTTACCGTGAAGACTGTATACGACACAGTCTTGACAACAAACAACACACGATTTAAGTGGCGGGATGTGTCTGTGTGATACGACACAGTCTTGACAATAAACAACACACGATTTAAGTGGCGGGATGTGTCTGTGTGATACGACACAGTCTTGACAATAAACAACACACGATTTAAGTGGCGGGATGTGTCTGTGTGATACGACACAGTCTTGACAATAAACAACACACGATTTAAGTGGCGGGATGTGTCTGTGTGTGATACGACACAGTCTTGACAATAAACAACACGATTTAAGTGGCGGGATGTGTCTGTGAATTACGACACAGTCTTGACAATAAGCAACACGATTTAAGTGGCGGGATGTGTCTGTGTGATACGACACAGTCTTGACAATAAACAACACACGATTTAAGTGGCGGGATGTGTCTGTGTGATACGACACAGTCTTGACAATAAACAACACGATTTAAGTGGCGGGATGTGTCTGTGATACGACACAGTCTTGACAATAAACAACACACGATTTAAGTGGCGGGATGTGTCTGTGTGTGATACGACACAGTCTTGACAATAAACAACACGATTTAGGTGGCGGGATGTGTCTGTGTGTGATACGACACAGTCTTGACAATAAACAACACGATTTAAGTGGCGGGATGTGTCTGTGTGATACGACACAGTCTTGACAATAAACAACACGATTTAAGTGGCGGGATGTGTCTGTGTGATACGACACAGTCTTGACAACAAACAACACGATTTAAGTGGCGGGATGTGTCTGTGTGATACGACACAGTCTTGACAATAAACAACACACGATTTAAGTGGCGGGATGTGTCTGTGTGATACGACACAGTCTTGACAATAAACAACACGATTTAAGTGGCGGGATGTGTCTGTGTGATACGACACAGTCTTGACAATAAACAACACGATTTAAGTGGCGGGATGTGTTTGTGTGATACGACACAGTCTTGACAAAAAACAACACGATTTAAGTGGCGGGATGTGTCTGTGTGTGATACGACACAGTCTTGACAATAAACAACACGATTTAAGTGGCGGGATGTGTCTGTGTGATACGACACAGTCTTGACAATAAACAACACGATTTAAGTGGCGGGATGTGTCTGTGTGATACGACACAGTCTTGACAATAAACAACACGATTTAAGTGGCGGGATGTGTCTGTGTGATACGACACAGTCTTGACTATAAACGACACGATTTAAGTGGCGGGATGTGTCTGTGTGTGGTACGACACAGGCTTGACAATAAACAACACGATTTAAGTGGCGGGATGTGTCTGTGTGATACGACACAGTCTTGACTATAAACAACACGATTTAAGTGGCGGGATGTGTCTGTGTGATACGACACAGTCTTGACTAAACAACACGATTTAAGTGGCGGGATGTGTCTGTGTGATACGACACAGTCTTGACAATAAACAACACGATTTAAGTGGCGGGATGTGTCTGTGTGATACGACACAGTCTTGACAATAAACAACACGATTTAGGTGGCGGGATGTGTCTGTGTGTGATACGACACAGTCTTGACAATAAACAACACGATTTAAGTGGCGGGATGTGTCTGTGTGTGATACGACACAGTCTTGACAATAAACAACACGATTTAAGTGGCGGGATGTGTCTGTGTGTGTCTATTAAGACTTAATTCGATTAGGCTTTTTTTTTATTATTGATTACTTGTAAGTGAAAGAGGTGAGGTTAAAAAAAATATATAAAAAGAACAAACAATAGAGTGTAAATATATAAAAGAACAAACAATAGAGTGTAAATATATAAAAAGAACAAACAATAGAGTGTAAATATATAAGAACAAACAATAGAGCGTAAATATATAAAAAGAACACACAATAGAGTGTAAATATATAAAAAGAACACACAATAGAGTGTAAATATATAAAAAGAACAAACAATAGGGTGTAAATATATAAAAAGAACAAACAATAGAGTGTAAATATATAAAAAGAACAAACAATAGAGTGTAAATATATAAAAAGAACAAACAAAAGAGTGTAAATATATAAAAGACAGACCTACACACAAAAAGAAGGAAAATGACCGCGCATAAAATACGTCTTTACTTTTTCAAACAAGGTAATTTAACCTGCATAGACGCATTGAAAGGCAGGCAAAATGAACATAGCTGGTTCATCTGTCAGAATACAGATGTGTAATGTGACACGCAAGAGAGTCGTTAAGGAATTTTTGTTTTTGTTTTCTTAGTTACACATCTCCATCCCGCACCCCCCACCCCACCCTCCGTCAAAACATGCACCTGCCCCCCCCCCCCCCCGAGTTCTGAAATTGTGTGTGAAGTGCACACACATACACACACACACAAACAAACACAATGAGATAACGAGTAGATGATACGTTCTGATCAAAGTTGACGGCGATGCTGGTAAATACGTGGTGTATTATTATCGTTAACAATAATGTAACAACAAGACGTGTGTGCATAGTTAAAATAGGTGTGTACTGTGTAGCTGGGTGTGTGTATTGTGTAGCTGGGTGTGTACTGTGTAGCTGGGAGTGTGTACTGTGTAGCTGGATGTGTTCTGTGTAGCTGGGTGTGTACTGTGTATCTGGGTGTGTACTGTGTAGCTGAGTGTGTATTGTGTAGCTGGGTGTGTACCGTGTAGCTGGGTGTGTACCGTGTAGCTGGGTGTGTGTACTGTGTAGCTGAGTGTGTACTGTGTGTCTGGGTGTGTGTACTGTGTAGCTGAGTGTGTGTGTGTAGCTGGGTGTGTGTACTGTGTAGCTGGGTGTTTATGTATGTTGAGAAGATGCCAACTGGCTCAATATATGTTTGGGTAACTACAGGCAGGCCAGGTTTTTTTTTCCCCCTTTCTTATTTCAAGTTGCCGTGTTTATTACACAGGAAAATACAAAATTTTAGCCACCTGCAAGGCATTCCGGTATATATCTCACCTCTGAATCTGAGCGCCTGACGTCATCAGGAATCAGGCACGACCGAAGGAGCTTTCTCAGGCACGAGCACATCGTGGAAACGAGGCTGGTGGTGGCGGCGGCCCTGAAATAAGTCACCGAGGCCACAACCCCACCCCCCAGCGAGCAGCAGCCGGCATCAGTGGGACGTAATGCATTGTTCGTATCAGCACTCAGAGCAGAGTTATAGCCCATGTTTGTGCACCCCCGGTTCAGTGCTGTCACAACACACATTATCATCACAACAGGCCATCGTAAAAAAAAGGAAAAAAAAGGAAAGGGGGGGGGGAGGATTTATAAACTCCAATAGGACACAACAATAAACTCCCACTTTGGATACAAAACAAAGTAAACAAGCGAAATATTAAAGTTGAAACTTTTTTTTTAATGTACGATCTTCAGCACATGTTGCGTCGCTTCAATCGCACACGTTATCCAATTAAGAAGAATCAAAGAAAACAATTAATCCAAAAGTGATCGATATACAACCACTCAGCTTTTTAAAAACTATCAATTATAAGAAAATTACAGCTACTGTCAAAACACATGCCCCGAGAATTGATATGAAAACTAGGTGAGAGATATCAAACAGGTGGTATCAAGAGTTGGCTGATAAAACCTAAAAATAGTTTGCTTTTTAAAGATTTTAGACTGCTATGACTGACTTTAAAATGCAGATTTAAGAGGGGGGGGGATTCTGCAATTTAAAAACATATGTCAGGCCAACTTAGCGACACAGACAGACAAATCGAAAAATAAAAACGGTGAACAGAAAAATAAGTCGTAACAAAAATACTGAGAAATCAATATGTAAATGTGTAACAATTCAATAATCGAACTCCATGAGGGAAAAAAAAATGTCAAGCCGGCGAAATTCACAGAATGTTTAAAAATGGAAATTGGATCAGAAATATATTTGCACACAAATAATCCGTCCAGCGAATGTATTTAAAAAAGTGTAACGGGAACACTTTTTATGAAAAGTGCACACCTCACAGTGGTCAATAGCAGCATGCACTGCTATGTGCTACTGCCATCTCCTGGCTCCGAATGAACCAAATGAAACGCATGATGGCACACGGTGATTTACGTCCGCGATGCAGTTGGATCTAAACTAAATAAACTTCTCGGGGAAGGGGGAGGAGAGAGTGTGGAGTGTAAAGGAGGGACGGGGGGTTGTGTCGCTCGTTGAATCGATAGACCTAACAAGTCATCTACACTGCTTTTATTTTTTCCCCCTCCCTCCAAAGCGAGCCCGCTGAACGTGAGCCCGATGTACTAGACACACACACACACACAGTCAAGGTACAGAACTCATAACTTTTTTTTGTTTTACCCCCCTTTTCCTATTCGCCAGCTTGTGAAGGTAAATCCAACGTGGAACCGAAGTTATGCAACACACTGCACTCGATTTGAATGATGGAGGGGGGGGGGGAGGGTGTTTGGTAATGTCAGAGCACCAGAAATGATTTATTTTGTTTATATCTTAACCTTAAGGTGGTATTTAAAACCATTTTCGTAAGATTCAACGCCTTTTATATTAATAAACAGTATTTTTTTTTTTAATAACTAATAATTATAGCTACGATACCGTGGCACCGCCATCAATCACAAGGGGAGATTATTCACGCCATTTTTTAACGGTCGTTGGTATTAATTTATATCTTTTTAGGACTAGATTGTCTCCCCGTCCAGCTGTTCCGAGTCACGTACACACTACACAGAAAAAAATAAATCGACACGCGTCTGTCTATAGCACACGCCTCCCGTTGCCACCGAACACACTTATATAACTAAACACATCATGCTGTGTTTGTGCAGTTTCTCTCTAACTGGAGCTGAAACAGTCTTGTGCAGTTACTGGTGTGTTATCAATATAGAAACGTTAGGTTTTTTTTTTAAAATAAGAAAGAAAAGCGGTTTGCTGGTAGCCAATAAACGGACAGACCGCGCCACAACGGACAAACGACGCCACGGTCAAAAGAAAGGGTAAACAGATCGAACGTTTTTAACGGTCGCGGTAAGCGATCCAGATGGCTTCAGGTGATAGCAAAACCAAATGCAATCGAATTTTTTTTTTTTTTTTTTTGAAGTTGAGTTGACCCGAACTGTAATGATGTGATAATTAAAACTGGGTACGTGGAATTATGAAGGTAAAGGACGACACACACACTGATAGGTCCTGTTCAGAAACACAATGACGTCCCAGTTTTACCCGGAACACGTCCCACTTTTTACATCACCCATCCCGGCGTTATCCGGGAAACTTCTCGGGCTGTGACGTTTTATTTGAAGACTCAATATGAAAACATTACTCGTGAAACATCTCTTAAAAAATGCACTTCCTTTACCTGGTATATCTGATTAACGCAACGTAAGATGCCCGTGCATCCATAAATTACACTCAGCCAATCAGTACTAGTATGCTGATTTCTGATTTGTAGTTAACTAAATCGTGTCTCTCGGTCTATTCTCACAATCATTTCTTAATTCTGGTCACCCTGTCACAGATTAACCACAGAAAATATTGTCACCATCAGAAACGCTTTAGGCTTTTCGATGCCCCTTCCCCCCTCGGCAGGACCATGGGGATATTTGGAGGCTTTATTTAGCTCCGATAACTTCATATTAGATAGGAATTTGTATTGGTGCGTAGCCTTGTGGCAGTTGTCCAGTTAGGATATCTATAAGAAATAATGAGGTCACCGTAAATAAACAGACACTTGTTAATAGTCTATTCTTAGAATTTTCTATTGAACTATTCTATCTCAATATATATATATATATATATATATATATATATATATATATATATATATATATATATATATATATATATAAAGTAAAGTTCTAACGGGCCGTCGGGGCAGATGAAGCGTAGAATTCATTTGTTTCTGTAACCTCGGCATATGAAGGGTTGTGTGGTTATCACAACGCCCAGCCGCCTTTACTCCCCCAACTTAAAGTCAGGTACCCATTTATAGCTGGGTGGACTTGGGGACTAGCACCAGGACCTGAAAAAATCCCAAGGTTCTCACTGAGATTCGAACCCGGGACCCTCTACACCGCACGACCACCCGTCCCCTTCTATATATATATATATATCAGGGCCGAGGCGTGAGTGTTGCCGTTCATAACTCTTAGAGAAAAATGTATTGATGTTTTTATGCTATATACAAAACACAAACGAACATAGATTTGTATATTTGTAGAAATTATTAGACTAACAACATAAACGATTTATATATAAAACTGAAAGTTATATATATATATAAACTAGTAGTTATTTTATTATGAATGATTATGCTAGCTATATTCAATAAACACAGGACCATTATATAGCATTTTCTATAAATATGACTATGGTCGGCAACACTGACGCCTCGTCCCGGATATATATATATATATATATATATATATATATATATATATATGTATGTGTGTGTGTGTGTGTATGTGTGTTTGTGTGTGAGTGTGTGTATGCGTGATTGTGAAACTCACTTGACATATTGTGGAAGTAACATAATCAGTGCAAGTCTGTAACACATCAATAATACGCAATTATTTTCTCATCATATGAAAAATCAAAAAAAGGGTGAGATGCTGACATTTACAAGAAGTCATCGAGGCAAATACAACTTTTAAAAAAAGTCTTGTCCCGTGGTTATTTTGCAACAAGGCGCCATGTTTCCACATCTCTAGAGATCAAAGGTTCTCCATCTGGTGTTCTGCGAAGCCACTTTCAGTGTTCCGCGAAGACACTTTCAGTGTTCCGCGAAAATTTCAAAGGAAGTATTGACAAATTGTTATCTTCTTCATCCCCACGCCTCACTAAGTGACCAGTCGCGTTGCTGTGTGTGTTGAGTTGTTGTTGTTTTTTCGGTCAATAAATATAAATAATGAATCGATGTTGTTGGTCTTTTTTTTTCCGGATCAATACTTATGTTATCACTGCGTTATTAATTTTAAAAAAGGTCAGTTAGCTATTTTAAAAGGTTAATTAATGTATGTGTTCCGAAGAACAGATAGTGTGAAAAAATAAATAAATAAAAACTTCCCGGATTTTCAAAATACTTTGAACCTCTGATCTAAATCAATGTTTTGTTTCATCTCCATAAACATTCTCCCCCTTCTTCCAACCCCTCTCGCCTCGTCCTCTCTTTACATACACATTCCACCATCTTGTCTGGAGGAATCTATAAAAGTAGAAAGTGGGTTCAGAACGGTACATTCAAGGTTGATGACTTCAATAAGCTGATACTGGGGGGTGGTGAGATGAAATAAATGCATTGACATGCTCTGGATGAGATGGTAGGGCCGAAGAAAAGCTTCTTGGTGAGACACTACTCGATACCCCCCCCACCCCATCCCCTCCCCTCAATCAGTGCCGGCTTGGTTACCTTCAGGCTGATAACCAGTGCAACTAGTGAGAGTGGCGGTTATCTGTGTATCTGCTGCATCTACCTGGACATCGAAGTCATTAAACACGCGCAGCAACAACAACAAACTCAACGGTCGGTGGATTTTGTTGAGTGACAATGTTGCATTAGCTTCAGCCCAGATGCAAATACTGCAGCTTTTATCAGGCAGTCATGACGTGAAAGTGGGGGGGGGGGGTGTGTGTGTCGAAGGATATTTGGCACTCAAGGATGTCATCCTTATATTAACAGAGGCGTTTGTGTCATATAAATATATTATAAATTGAACTTTTGGTACTATTTGTAAATCCATCCGTCAGCTGTTTTTCTATCTATCTATCTATCTATCTATCTATCTATCTATCTATCTATCTATCTATCTATCTATCTATCTATCTATCTATCTATCTATCTATCTATCTATCTATCTATCTATCTATCTATCTATCTATCTATCTATCTATCTATCTATCTATCTATCTATCTATCTATCTATCTATCTATCTATCTATCTATCTATCTATCTATCTATCTATCTATCTATCTATCTATCTATCTATCTATCTATCTATCTATCTATCTATCTATCTATCTATCTATCTATCTATCTATCTATCTATCTATCTATCTATCTATCTATCTATCTATCTATCTATCTATCTATCTATCTATCTATCTATCTATCTATCTATCTATCTATCTATCTATCTATCTATCTATCTATCTATCTATCTATCTATCTATCTATCTATCTATCTATCTATCTATCTATCTATCTATCTATCTATCTATCTATCTATCTATCTATCTATCTATCTATCTATCTATCTATCTATCTATCTATCTATCTATCTATCTATCTATCTATCTATCTATCTATCTATCTATCTATCTATCTATCTATCTATCTATCTATCTATCTATCTATCTATCTATCTATCTATCTATCTATCTATCTATCTATCTATCTATCTATCTATCTATCTATCTATCTATCTATCTATCTATCTATCTATCTATCTATCTATCTATCTATCTATCTATCTATCTATCTATCTATCTATCTATCTATCTATCTATCTATCTATCTATCTATCTATCTATCTATCTATCTATCTATCTATCTATCTATCTATCTATCTATCTATCTATCTATCTATCTATCTATCTATCTATCTATCTATCTATCTATCTATCTATCTATCTATCTATCTATCTATCTATCTATCTATCTATCTATCTATCTATCTATCTATCTATCTATCTATCTATCTATCTATCTATCTATCTATCTATCTATCTATCTATCTATCTATCTATCTATCTATCTATCTATCTATCTATCTATCTATCTATCTATCTATCTATCTATCTATCTATCTATCTATCTATCTATCTATCTATCTATCTATCTATCTATCTATCTATCTATCTATCTATCTATCTATCTATCTATCTATCTATCTATCTATCTATCTATCTATCTATCTATCTATCTATCTATCTATCTATCTATCTATCTATCTATCTATCTATCTATCTATCTATCTATCTATCTATCTATCTATCTATCTATCTATCTATCTATCTATCTATCTATCTATCTATCTATCTATCTATCTATCTATCTATCTATCTATCTATCTATCTATCTATCTATCTATCTATCTATCTATCTATCTATCTATCTATCTATCTATCTATCTATCTATCTATCTATCTATCTATCTATCTATCTATCTATCTATCTATCTATCTATCTATCTATCTATCTATCTATCTATCTATCTATCTATCTATCTATCTATCTATCTATCTATCTATCTATCTATCTATCTATCTATCTATCTATCTATCTATCTATCTATCTATCTATCTATCTATCTATCTATCTATCTATCTATCTATCTATCTATCTATCTATCTATCTATCTATCTATCTATCTATCTATCTATCTATCTATCTATCTATCTATCTATCTATCTATCTATCTATCTATCTATCTATCTATCTATCTATCTATCTATCTATCTATCTATCTATCTATCTATCTATCTATCTATCTATCTATCTATCTATCTATCTATCTATCTATCTATCTATCTATCTATCTATCTATCTATCTATCTATCTATCTATCTATCTATCTATCTATCTATCTATCTATCTATCTATCTATCTATCTATCTATCTATCTATCTATCTATCTATCTATCTATCTATCTATCTATCTATCTATCTATCTATCTATCTATCTATCTATCTATCTATCTATCTATCTATCTATCTATCTATCTATCTATCTATCTATCTATCTATATATATATATATATATATATATATATATATCACTCTGTCAAATGATAACAAAGACCAGACTGTCGCCATCTAATCTTCGGTCTCCCGCAATTGGGGCCCTCTCATCACCCCCCCACACACACAGATTGCTTATAGTCCCCAGAGTGTAGCCGACGGAGCCCCTAGGGGCAAGGGCCCAGAACAAGTGTTCAGGTGTCACCCTGTCAGAGACGGTCGCCCCTACCTCCTATAGTACATTACTGCGACCAGTACTGAAAGTAAACTTTTTTTTTTTTTTACGGTACATATCCGGTGTATTTATAGACTACGCACGTCATTTCAGAAAAGACTACGCACGTCATTCCAGATAGTCCAAAAAATAAATGCAAAGTGTGTATGTGCGTGTGTGGGACACGTGTTGTTTTTTACATGACACCAGGTGACATTGGTCACGGGTCAGTGAATCTCAAAGATACACGATTGAAGGAGTAGCGTCTGTCAGTTTGTGGGTCACATTCATTCAAGTCTGGAACTTTTTTTTTTTCTCTCAGTGTATAAGCACAAGCACACACATCTGATTGACAATATGACTGACAATATGACTGAAAATATGACTGACAATATGACTGACAATATGATTGACAATATGACTGACAATATGACTGAAAATATGACTGATAATATGACTGACAATATGACTGACAATATGATTGACAATATGATTGACAATATGACTGAAAATATGATTGACAATATGATTGACAATATGACTGACAATATGACTAGGGGTTGTCGGTTTTTAAAGACCGGCGGCGAAAAACCGGTTTTCGCCGGTTTTTTGAGAAATTGACCTTCGACAAACCGTTTCTTTTTAAAATCGGTTTTTGTATAAACCCTAAATATGACTGACAATATGACTGACAATATGATTGACAATATGACTGACAATATGATTGACAATATGACTGACTATATGACTGACAATATGACTGACAATATGACTGACAATATGACTGACAATATGACTGACAATATGACTGACAATATGACTGACAATATGACTGACGATATGAGTGTCTTATCCAACGATGGTGAAATGTGGCTCCGAGATTCGCATGCGACTCTTCTTTGAGTTTAACATGGCTACAGCTGAATGAGTTTTTTTTTCTTCTAATGACTTTTTTATTTTACATTTTTTTTCTTTACCATAAGTTGTTCAACTGACTGAGTGAGGTGAAACGCATTAAAGTACTTTATACTAGACAGGAAAGGTCGGAACGTGACTTATAATATTGACCCTGGACTGAACGATCATATAGATGTACAGTAGGGTGATAACAAAAAAAAACTTTTTATGAAACCACATGCAATCGAGGAACTTTTATGTGTAATTTAAGAATATCAATTGCATTTTAAATTTTTTTGAAAAAAGTTCCCCCACCTTCCCATTTTTCGGAAGAAAAAAGTGAAAAAAAAATTTTTTTTTTTCAAAAAAAGGACATGTTTTTTTTTTAGCTTAATTCAAAAGAGTATTAATAATAACTAATCAACTTTTATTAACAAATAAGATACAGATCAGTTAGTAATATGTACAGAATGTACAAGCAATGTTCAAAACATATTTTGTCCTATGAACTTCAGATTCAAAAATTCAATTTTTCTCGATTTCGCACGAAGTTCCGCCATCAGTTTCACAGCACTTTCAGCAATTTAGTTAGATCTGGAATGTCAATTAATGACTTCTCGACTGACCAATGGGTCTTTAAACACTTAATTGCCTTCTTGCACTTTATCTCGATGAGTGAGGTAAACAATTCATTGAAGGACGCTTCATTGTAGTCTTGCGAATCGAACCAAGCATTTGCCCATTCGTAGCAGATGAAGTTGCAGGTAGAAGCGAGAATACTGCGCCACTCTGTTATCAGAAATAATGCTATAACAGTAAATATTGCTTGTGAGTTCCATCTTGCCTGGTGTAAATTTGGTAATTTATTCCAGCTGATGCGAGGCCAACGTGGGTTCTCGCCTGTGCAAACATCTTTTGTCGCAAGAAGCGGTAATCAGCTTAAGAGTGACTTAGTTTTGTGTTAATTTGCCCATGAAGGAATAGTTGAGTTCTTATTTGCTCATTGGCTCTTGATTAAGAAAATTTCATGACATGTTTCAGAAGAAGGTCGAGTACATGGTGCTGACAGTCAATATATTGTGGCTTCTGAAAGCCATTGCTCAAGACATCATCCTGTATGAGCTTTACAATCCCGTGCAAATGGTCAGTATTTCTGCGGTCGTGTTGCAAATTAACATACAAATATTTTCTCAAGCATCATATTCATCAATTAGCTGATGTAGTTCATTGTGAATGGCCGCGGCAGAACCACTCTCACATTTGAGAATACCGAGTTTGATTTTGGGTATCATCTTTTTCAGCAAACCTACTTGATACTCTTCCCCTTGCACTCTTTTACTATCAAACTGGATACATAGGGATCTTTGCTTTGAAGTTTTTGAACAATTTTAGTTTTCATTTTCCGTCCTTCAGAGATTACTCATTTCCAGACACCCGCCTGACTTGGAACCGGCACATCATGACCCTGTTCAGCAATGGTTACAAGAACGTCATGTGCTTTATGTGTGGAAATGTTTTTCAGTACTAGTTAACCCGCCGTTCTAGTGCTTGCTCTTTGGTATTTCGGTTTGCATTCAGAAGATGACGTTTAAGAAATAGTTGGCGACTCGGGTGAAGAAGCAGAGGTTTCAGAATCCGAAGATTTTGAGACAGTTGTATGTTTTTGTGTAGGTTTTGAGACAGTCGTGTGTGTTTGTGTAGTTTATGAGACAGTTGTGTTTGTTTGTGTAGGTTTTGAGACAGTTGTGTGTGTTTGTGTAGCTTTTGAGACAGTTGTATGTGTTTGTGCAGGTTGTGATTGAGAAAAGCTGGCTTGAGATTGAGTTTTTGATAGTCGGATTCGTTTTCTTGGGTGAAATGATTCCATAGGGGCGTGTTTGACCGTTGAATAACCAATCTTTCCTCCACTGTTAACATGCCTCTGTGTTTTTCCATTCTCCATTAACGTTGGTGACATCAAATAACTGAGAAAGTGTTATCAGATGGTTTCTTTTTGTTTTCGTCATATAAATCAATTAGACCATTGAGTTTCATTCTGATTAGTGTGCTGGATAATAGTGGAAAGTCTAGAATTTCCCTCCAGAGCAATTCTATATCAGTAATCTTAATTTTGATTCGATCCAGTCGCCGTTTTTGGCTATTGAACAGAAAAGTGAAGTTTCCAAGAATTTGACGGTTTGTAGGCATCCATGTGAGATTGACTAGCTTTTCAACAGATAGAATTCTTGGATATCTATTCTGTTTAGAAGATGATTGAAGATGAGTATAGTAAATGTCTTGTTTATAAACAAATGGAAACAGACGACTGAAATGTGCTTAAAAGCAGTCTAGAAAGTCATATATAATAATTCAGTGTGAAATCAAAACCGACCGTCAAACTGCGCGATATGAGAAAACAAAAATCAAAAGGTGGGGGAACTTTTTTCAATTTAAAAAAAAAATAATGTTGCTACTGTCATCTACATACAATTGTTCCTCGAATGTAAGGGGTTTCAGTTTCGTTACGAAAAAAAATGAAAATAGTTATCACCCTAATGTACAGTTTGAGGACACTCAAAGAAATGGTTATGTCATCCATTTTGAAAGTAATCAAGTTAACTCGAAATTCCCCGCCTTCTGTGCAGGGGGGGGGGAGGGGGGGCAGGACTTGTTAAAATGTCAAGTCAACCTATTACTCACTGGATCTGACCGACATGACGTAACTCATCAATTTACACATACTGGATAGAAAATAGTTGAAACAGGACGGTTAAATGGGGGGGGGGGGATGGCGGTGGAGGGGGTGCAAGGGGGAAATAAACATCGAAACAAACACAAACATATATCACATTCTTTCATGAATTATCTCCCCCCCCCCTTTGAGCGACATTCGTCATTTGAGACACTTGCCCTTATAAGTTTCACCTTCTTGACCCTGTGACATTCGACTAAATAAAGAAAGAAACAAAAACAACAGTGAACTCAGGATTAGGTCAATAAAGCCCAGTGATAGGTCCATTTTAATTTGAAACAGACAACAATAAACAGTTAAGTAGGGTTGATGGGCACATTGGTGACGTCAATGAGCCATTGTTTGTCACATGATCAGACCAAGCCAATCAAATTCCTGACGTTAGCGGAGAAAATGTAGAATTTTACTTGAGTAAATAAATATTCACTTAAATTACTTGAGTAAATAGACTTTTAAAATGGGGGGGGGGGGAAGGGGGGATTTTGTTGTTTTATTTTGACGAAGTGTAAACATCATCGAAGGTGTAAACGTAAAATTAAAACTAAACTTTAATTAACGACCAATGAAGGTGGAGAAAGAAATTAAAAAAAAAAAAGATATAGGACTGCCAACTATTTTTACGGACGATTATCCAGAAATTGGAGAAATATATCTGGACATATTAAATAAAAAAAATACAGCGAGTAAATCAAAATTGTATGTCTAACAGGAAAGAATAAAAAAATTTAAATCTAACATACAGATAGCATTTTTTGTATAACATATACATGGTTGAAACAGCATCAAAGATGTGGAAATAAATAATATATGTTGGCAGTCCTGACAAGGTTTGTTTGAAAAAAAAAATGAAAAAAAAAATAATGTAAACAAAAAAGTTATAACTCTTCCTCCCACCCCGCCCTTTTATACTGAGGCAAACCTGATTTAGGTTGAACCGTTCTTATGAATAGGTAAACTATCCAAGCCCCCCGCCCCCCCCACGGCCCCTACTGCCAAAGAGGCCCCCTTCATGCCCTAATTCCTATATGGTACTAAGAGGGCATCCAACGGTACTTTTACATAGGGCTCAAATGCCTAAGATCGGCCCCGGTCTCAAACACACAACACAACACACACACACACACACACACACCCATTTGTGTAATACTGGGAGAAGGAAGCGATCAGCACGTGCGGGCCAGACGTCTGATGAAACAGTGCCACGCCCTACAGGTTCACGAGCTATTATTATCTGAGATAAACAGGAACACAAATGAACACACACACACACATACACATACACTACTCGGCCATATTATTATCGCATTCTCTGGTCTCCTTGAAAAACGATATGACCAAACTAAACAAGATGACGTCCATATTTTAGACATACAACAAAAGTGTAGAAACAAAAAAAAACCTGGCCAACGAAATATTGTTTGTAATATTTCTTTTTTTTTTTTAAAAGCCAGCTTGGCAGTCAAAAACTAATTGTTGATGCAGTCCAGCAGTTATGGTTTTTTCACATCGCTGCTTGGCAGACGACATTTAAAAAATTGACAACAAGAATTCGATTCTGTGCTAGGGACACGCTGACTTCATGGTAAATCGATAGAATGAACTGCCAAAACAATACGTTACATACAATTTTAATGATAACATTTAAGGCTGAGCAGTATAAAGACTTACAGTTATATCACTCATAAATAAAGGCTTACTGTAATATCACTAGTAGTTTATTACTGTAATATTACTGATAGTTTGTTACTGTAATATTACTGATAGTTTGTTACTATAGTATCACTAATAGTTTGTTACTGTAATATTACTGATAGTTTGTTACTGTAATATTACTGATAGTTTGTTACTGTAATATTACCGATAGTTTGTTACTGTAATATTACTGATAGTTTGTTACTGTTTTTCTAACAGTTTTAACGGCAGGAGCAACGTACACGCGCCATAGACGTCACGACTTTCAAAGGGCCTACCGCTGAAGACATTGAACATTTGTAATTTTACTGTCCCACTTTTTATGCGCCAGTGGATCCAAACCCGACCTATTAAGGTGTATGACCTCTATAAAGTGTTCGGTACAGTGTCTATGACTGGAGTGCTCTGTTGGAGACTATAACATAACTCTAACCATTAAGTTGGAGACTATAACATAACTCTAGCCATTAAGTTGGAGACTATAACATAACTCTAACCATTAAGTTGGAGACTATAACATAACTCTAACCATTAATGTACGTGCGGCCATCATAATACAGTTATTTTAGTTAAATAATAGACGAAGAAATTGGCTCGTTTACAGCTTCATAAAACGCTTTTTCCTTCCGAGACACCACTGTTAGCATGACAGGATCTGGGCTTGACCTCACTGACCATGGATGGTATCACCCCTGTCACATTAAGGGTTGAAATTTTTTTTTTTATTTTATTTTACCCTGGCCCAGGAAACACCAATGATATCCCCCCTCTCCAAATGGACCAAAAAGTAAATATCTCTCTCACTATGTACAACCGCATTAAAATGAATGTGAATCTGAATGTTTGTAGCGCACCAATACACATCATAGGGCCCACAATACACACATCAAAGGGCCCACAATACACATCATAGGGCCCACAATACACATCAAAGGGCCCACAATACACATCATAGGGCCCACAATACACATCGAGGGGCCCACAATACACATCGAGGGGCCAAAAGCCACACCTGGCCACCCATGCCTTGTAAATTCTAATGTGGTCAGATTTAGTTCTTGTGTCATTCAGTCAGGCCTGATGTGAGGGTTGATGCGGACGGCACATCGCTCCCATGAATCTCAAAAATCTAATTTATAAATAAGAATTATGTTGTTCATTGTAGCACTGGGGACCGATAATGTATTAACGGCCCTGCATACAGTTACAAGTTAAAGTTTATCAGCGGGTCTCCTTTGAAGCCGATTTCATTATACATGTACAGTACAGTTAGATGTTTTAAAGGGAACATGTAGTATATCTACACAGGGCTGACCTTAGGCCGATTTGACCGGTTGCTTCAAATTGGGCCCAACGCCTGATAGGGGCCCCGCGCCTGATAGGAGCCCCGCACTTTGTTTATAATAATAGTAATAGTTGTTATTGTAAAACAAAATTAGAAGAGGGGGCCTCGCAATTCGTAAGGCTGGTCCTGTATCTACATACTCTTTACTCCTGGGAAATGTAAACACAACACACACACACACGCACGCGCGCGCGCGCGCGTATTTGATGTTCAATGTGAATACCGACTGACAATCTTTTTGAAGAAAAAAACATTTTCCGTGACATGAATATTATCAGTGATTAAGTGGATTGTGTCAGCAGGTAGAGGACTTTACTACACTACCTCTACACGAATGATATCATGAATATGGCATATACCATTTGGATATGCTCACCAGTTTATGTGTAGTGTTATCATAGTGGCGAGAAAAAAGAATTTAGAACGGATATAACAGATTGTTTTAACACCAGAAGAAGACAATTATTACTAAATTAGCTCTGATGAAACATGGTAGCTTTTTATTTTGAAAATAGGTGTTAATGGTGTTTGGAACTTGTAACATTCAGAGATGACTAAAAATAGACTAGGAGCTAAAGCGATAGATGGGTGTGTTATTATATAGGTAAGTAAAATCAGCAGGTATTAGCATGCCAAATCTCCATCATATTAACAATATTGTGTGTGATGGGAGGTGGTATGAATGTGAGCCGCACGCGATCACAAGAACCCACACGATAGACAAAAAACTCAACTCTCTAAGCCAAAACGTTGAAAGTCGAACTGAGCGAGGTCGAAGCCGGTCGACGCAAGGCAACAACTATGCCATCTTACGTCATTTCTACTTCCCGACCTACATGCGCACTTGAGCAGAGCTATAAATAGATATTTTTGTTGACAATGCATGCAGATAGAGGAATATTTTACTGCTATGTGAGTCTAAACATCGCATTATCATGTTAAAAAAAAATAACAACCCAGGGATGACTCATAAAGAGGTCGGTAAATAGTTACACAACTTGAGTTACCAGACTAAGCAAAAGAATTGCGCTGTCATTTACAGAGACATTTAGTTCAAAGATATAAACGTTTAAACCCAATGATCCAACCAATGAAAACGTATTCTTGAAGTATTACAATAATACTGATAAGCCGAAAATTGACGAGAAAACATCAAAATATATAATTAAAATATAATGAACAATCATTGAAAATGATAAAAAATGAATGATAAGTCTACAATAACAAATCTGAACCTACACTAATACACAGATGTGGACATACTTACATGATTTCTTTTTTTTTTAAATTAAACTCGTGAAAAAAAATGAATAACATTTAAGTGAGATGGTATACATTTACAAATACGCCAAATACAATTTAGCAGAAATGATGGAGACAGAAGTAATGTTATAAGTGGATAACATTACATTCCTGTAAAGTTTAGTTCATATATATGTTGAAGTATAACATACAAATATAAATAAACTTCAAAACATAACATAACTTTAAATAAAATGTAATTCATATGCCTATTAAACGTGAAGTTGAATTCAAATGTAACTCAGCTTCAGGTATAAAGGTAAAATTTAACAACATCAGGTTTATACCTGACAACTATTTCGAAACCTCTCTCATGCCCATACATTATGTTTGGATTTATTTGTTCAATGAATAAACACACACTAAAACCGCTAGGATGAAATTTACTTCTTATGTGTACCGTACCAGTGCCAAGTGGAAAAGGGAAGGGGGGGGGGGGAACAATTCTTTAATTTAAAAATAGTAGTAAGAAGAGCTAGCGCACAGCGAAACCATTGGCGAGATAGGTCGCAATGCATGGGGGAAAACTCATTAAAAAAGAATTCACCGAACTTGTATCATTTATTTCCCTTGTTTGATAATTCAGTTGTAATAATAACAGCAGGATAAGGCCCTATCACGTTTATATTTGAATACATAACAATCACTTCGTAAACTAGAACAATCTCAAAATAATATAAACACAATATTTAACGCTGTATATAATTAAGTTGAAACTGAACAAGACAATTCTCTTCTGGTACTTTCGATTAATGTATATGGTATACAATATTCATAAATTATAATCTCACAACAACAAATGAAACCGTGTTAATCTTGAAGTGCCCATAAATACAACCAATGCACCATAAAGTGGTGAGGATGGCAGACACTTGAGTTAATTAATTCAAGGAATGTGTCAGTTTTCCGATGTGTTGTTTTTTTTTATGAATTTATCTACAATCACAAAACCAACGGCAGGTGAAGTACTGGTGAGAAACTGACAACACCCCCCCCCAATCATCCCCTCTCCCCTACCCTTACACATTTTTCCATTTCTCTCCCCCCCCCCATCCACAACCTCAATCATTCCCCGCTCCCCTCCCCACTAGCAGACGATGTAAACAGGCTGTTTACCCGCCATCGTTTCTATTTATAGCTCTGGAGAAGGGGAAAAAAAACCTTCTCCGTGACCTCATTGCCGCCATGTTTAAAATCAATATCGGGCAAACGCCTTGACACTTTATGTTTACATCACGTGACTGTGCCGGCTTTACCTTTCAGTCTAGTGGTTCTCAAAATAGACCCTTCCCCTCCCCCCCCCCCCATTCTTTCGTGTCCTCATTGGCCACTCCTCTCCCAACTTCCATTCCCCCCATCAGACCCCCCCCTCCCGCCAAGCCCCCTCCTTTGCCAAGATGAGAGTTATGATGCAAGCGGTGATAGCCGGTAGGGGTTGGGGGGGGGGAGGGGTGATGACGTTGCCAGTACGAGGGCAAGAATCTTCTGTCAACTGTTGATTGGTGCTAACAGATGACCCGTAGCGCCTGGCTCTTACAACAAGTTAAGGTGCAAATGTTTATTTTTTTTAGAAACAATAGAGGTCAAAAATGTGTACACATGCTGTCCGGCAGCCATGGCCAGATCTATGTGAAGGGTCAGCGGACACGTCGGTACTGGACAGTGAAAGGGGGATGGGGAGGCATGGGTCAAGCATGACAGCTAGAGAGAGCGGTCAATAAATAAGGTTTCAAGTGGTTCATAAGTAGGTCACTAAATGACGTGCAATTAAGTCCGTCACTTAAGAAGCCCATTTGGTTTAAACACATTGGTCACACTGACCACCTAGTGCAACAGTAGATTTCGCGTTGACTGTGTAACTTAAACAGTTTACAGTTCCCACAAGTAAATTCATGAAAAAAGACGAACAAATAAATAACACTAGAAGGTTTCCATTTCGAGGCAGAGAAATTCCCCAAAAAGAAGACGTAATGCAATAGTTCAGGTCAATGACCTCAGCCGAAACACAACGACTTAAATCAGACAAGTCATTTTTTTTAATAAAAATTTCCGTTTTTAAATTAAAATAAATATTGCTTGTTTGTCAATCAAATTAACATGTATACTCACGTTTTTTTTTTTAAATGAGTAACTTGCCCCTGCAAGTGGAAATATACTCACACGTCAGCATACGTTAACTGCACTGTGAATTGTTGCACAATCTCTCTCACTCAAGTGTATATATATATATGTATATATATATATATATATATATGTATCCATAGAATTGAATAAGTCATGCGCGGTCGCACAATGCCGTGAGAAATAAATATTTCTGTTAGGGACTGATCAATGACCTCAGAATATACAAACCAGCTAGGTTAACGTAACCCAGTTGTTGAAGAACACTGGCCTTTTTCGCCGTTGGCCAAACCGTCAACTCTGATTGACTGCCCAGTCTAGTTCTTTATTGAAATTTGTTCTTTCTATTTAGTTTCTGTCTAGGCAGAATGAACGCGCATTTAACATACTCACACATTTACCTCAAATAAATGTTTAAATTGTTATTTTTTTAACCTCAGATATTGGTTTATGTTTAAAAACACTAATTAGTTAAAAAAAAATCAAAATCCGTTTTCCAAAAGTATTTTCAAAACAATTCTCTTTAAGGCCTGAGGGGATCGTCTCAGCTTCGAGTTAGCAGACGATTACATTGGCGAGTTAGCAGACGATTTACATTGGCGGGGAATTAACAAGATAACACGCTGAAATCGATTTTCTTTTTTTTTAAATTACTTTATTCATACACACGAAGAAGTTGATTGAGAGATGTAATAATTTAGCACATCTAGGTGTTTTTTTTTTAAATTAACATTCAAATAGAAATAAATATTTATTATTAATTGATTTAACAACTACATCCGACCATTTCTGAGGACAATTGGATACTACAAGATAATGCTACAAGATACTACAAGATAATGCTACAAGATAATAATAAAAGATAATATTACAAGATAATACTACAAGATAATACTCGCTCTGAAAGTATGGACACAGAAAAAAAGATGCCTGATATAATCATACTCTGTGGAAGTATAGTGTGATATGGACGGTGAAACGTAACTCCATATTTCCCCGTACTGTTTGTATAGAATTCTAGAGTGTTGACCTACTTACCTTGGGCCATATTTCCAACAATCAAACATGAGACGTGTTTGTTTTTTTTTACAGCAATTTTATACAACGTCTTTTTACTACACACAGACCTAGAAGGTAGTACAATGAACAATTCAAGTCTATACACACAGACCTAGGAAGTACTGCATTGAACAAGTTAAGCATAGACATAAATAATTAATAACGTTATACATTTGAGCCTTGAAATCTGCTGTGCATTCCTGTTCGCGTCGAAGTGAAAAATAAACACGCTGACACGTGTATTAAAGAAATTACAAATGGAAATCGCCATTTAACACCATATTAATACCAGAATCATCATTTTACACCATATTAATACCCGAATCATCATTTAACACCATATTAATACCAGAATCATCATTTAACACCATATTAATACCAGAATCATCATTTAACACCATATTAATACCAGAATCATCATTCAACACCATATTAATACCAAAATCGAACTTCATGAGAAGGTATGTGCTATGATGAGAAATTCTTAATTTACGTTGTTATGAATATACAAAGACCTTTCGTTTTTTTTAATGGGGTGATTTTCATCAATAAGATAATGATCAAAACAGATGTCATTGGGAATAGCCCACACCCTGGATTTCACAGAACGCAACGATAATAGAGGATGAATTATTGATCGGAAATAGTGATCGAGATTTTAGTCAAACAACTTAACAACCTCGCAACCCATGGACGCTGTGGTTAGAGCAGGTCAACCATTGTGGGGGGCAAAGAAACAAAAATTGGAGGATCCACTGAATTTAACAATCTTCTGTTTATAGAATTTGAATTTTAAAAAAAATCGATGTCGTGGGCGGGGTGGCGGGGTTGGGGGAAAAAGGGGGGGGGGTTAGTTTCGGACAATCCGAAGGCAATATTTCTCTCTGTCTTAGTGTATGTGTGTGTGTGTGTGTATATTTATATACAAGTTGTCTGTTTATTTTGCAGACTATTTCAGGAGCAACATCCATACAGGTGGATTATGAATATAATTTTGATGTTCAATACGGAAGCGGGGGGGGGGGGGGGGGTTAAGTGTACTTTTAGCAGGTCAACAATGAACAGAATATTTACCACTATTTCACACACACACACACACACACTGGAACAAACTGCATCAGCGCAAAGCCAAAGCAGCGATGAACACAAAACATGACGTGTTTGTGTTGCTGATTTAGTCTCATGTTTAATGAGTGCGTGTATGTGTGTTTGTGTGTGTGTGTGTGTGTTTGCAGGTTTGCGTGCGTGCGAGTGTGCACCGCGTCTATCGACATACGGTGAGTAGAAGTTCGGGTTAAAATTGACATTTTTATATAATCCTTTCCTTCAAGACTATTATCTATCTATCAACAAACCCAAACACATGCCAGAATTAAAACCAACATTTTAAGTTGCCAATAATAATCTAATTTAAGTAAGAAAAGGAAGACCCCTTCACAAATCTACAACACCAGGGGATGCAGGGGGGCTCATCAAAGCTGGGGGAGGGGGAGTGGGCGGTTCCCCCGAGATGGAACTAAGCCACCAAGCGGTGAGGGGGTAAGGGCGTCATCTGTCACACCGGAAAGTGACGGTGACACTAACATTAGTTACGACTATAGAGGGGTTGGGGGTAGGGGGGGGGGTTTGCATGCAACGAACCTTAATAGGATTCGAACCGTGTACAGTCATGCCAGTTAAGCTTACGACTAGGAGCGTCATTTCGAGTACGGCTGGGGAGAGAGGGGTAACGAAGGTGGGGGGGGGGAAGTTATTTACGATCGTGGCACGCGAGTCTATAATGGAGTCTTTAAAAGTATAGGGTGCATAATGGAGTCTGGATGGATGTGTGTGTGTCTCTGTGTGTGTGTGTGGGGGGGGGGGGAAGAGTGAGACTTCCTCTGCAAATGACGCTTCTCTTACGACTTAACAGCAATCAAGCCACCTTGGCATGTGCTGAAGGTATACCAGAGTAACCAGACTTAACTTGAGAACCTTGCAACACTAACAAATGGGATATGTCTGCAAGCGTCTCTGTCTTGTCTGAAACATTTTTTTTTTCTAAAAACTGTCATACCTCCCCCCCCCTCCCCTCTAGCACCCAACTTGACTGAAAATATTCACAAACACGTTCACCCACTGACTGAAGCCAGGTCTTCATTACGAAGGTCATGCCAAGGTCAAGGCCATGACATCTTCATCGATAAGCGCAAAGGGGCATAAATAAAAAAAAAGAAAGGTTGTAAACACTGGACAGATCAATGTTTGCTTTCGATAATAAAACTGGTGACGTAGCCTCCTTGACCACAACACAGGCTCGCACACACACACACACACACACACACATATTCCATTATGGCCAGTGCTTGTAGTTGCCAGAAGAATGTTAACCTTGGATAATTTCGGTACACATTATAAATATGACATTAACTTGGAAATATTATTAAAAAAGAAAATTACCTGTAAAAGTGCAAGGCTTGCCAAGTGGTTGAAAACTCTACTGGCTACTGTCTTATGTAGCCCTGACACCCCCCCACCCCCCGGACACATCTTCTCCTGTTGTTGGTTACACAACGTGTAGCAGTAGCTACAGTAGCACCCGCCAAACTTATCACCACAGTTCTGCCATATTCAGCAGCAAATTTCCGCGTCTACAAAACATACTTAGACAAAGGATCCTATAACAGTAAACAAGACCTGGTACAGGGAGGTAATTAAACTTCTAGGTTCCTTAACTCAGCATGGATAAGTTTAAAAGTTTATTTTTTTTGTTGTTGTTTCCCCTTGTGCCCCACCCCCTCGCCCTCCCCCAACTTCTTCATAACAACTGTAGAACGAAATTAATGTCTCCTCATTGGGTGAGTGACCCATGACCCCATATTTTACCAGGTAAAAACGAGATAAAGATCAAAGCGCCACGTAGCAAGGCAGGTAAAACAAAAAAGAACATTTTCCACCCTATTCCCCCATTATCACATTAAGTGATAACACCAGGTTATGCAGGTGTGTTAACGTTAAGAAATAAATAAAAGCATGTTTAATGTAATTATATACCTGTATTAATATTAAGAATCAGGGGAATTAAATAAAAACAAACGTGACAGAATGTGCGCTAACAAAGTGAAATACTAATTGCACATGACCACGAGACATAAGTTGTTTAATTATGTCAAGGGTCAATGTTTGACCACTAAGTAGCGCTAAAAATGAGATGTTATTGCCTAAGAAATAATGCAAATCTGTTCAGAATGAAATGGTAGGAAAAGTTCGCAGGCTATAATAATGCAAATCTGTTTAGAATGAAATGGTAGAACCAAAAGTTCGCATTTCTTAACGGTTTAAACTTTATTTCATGTTTTTTTCTTCAAATATAACAATTTTTATGAATTAACAACTCACTTCCGTCTCGACAACTGAAAACTTAATGGATACATTTTGGAACGAATCCAAGCTTTATAGCTCCGGTTACTGTCTGCATATAAACTGATGCTCAAGTAAACATAACAGACCAGAGGTGGGCCAACATATTGACCCGCGGGCCGTCAATTTGACCGGCGGGACGGACCAATAGCAGAAGGATGGAGTGTGGACAAGAATTAATACACATTTAATGTAAACGGTCATAATATAAAAAGTCTAAAGCTGTGTTTTCACTCTGTAACGAGTGGCATGCCAGGGGCCAGATTGAACATGTCCGGTGGGGGGTCGTAGTTTGCTTATGTCAGTAAGAGACAAAATGATGAACTCAACGCCAGCAGTTGTAGCAATGCAGAGAATAAATAACACGACATTTGAAACACTCCAGTAAATATAACCAAGTAAATAACCTCCCTTTGTTTAAATGACATGATTTAATGGCATGAAAAAGGGCAAAAAAAAATGTAAGAGAAGAGAAAGAGAGAAAAAACGTTGCAAGGAATTTTTCAGATAGAATGATTATGTTTTCAACAGTAATGACATTTTATTTTTCAAAGATCATGATTGGAAGAGTAAAGTGCACAGCAAATGTATGTGCTTGTGTGTGTTTGTCTGCGTGTGTGCAATATAATGCGAGAGAAAATAAACGGTTAAAGCTGGAAGGGATGGAGAGAGAGAGAGAAAGAGAGAGAGAAAGAGAGAGAGAGAAAGAGAGAGAGAGAGAGAGACAAAGAAACAAAGAGAGGGAGAGAGAGAGAGAGAGAGAGAGAGAGAGAGAGAGAGAGAGAAAGAGAGAGAAAAAAAAGAGAGAAGGGTGAGAGAGAGAAAACAAAGGAAAACAATTTTGATATTATTGTTATTTATGATATGCAGGGAAATGTTCGAGGTGGTCACCGGTCAGAAAACTCTAAGTCTGTTTATTTACTTCAGGGTCATCTTATGTTGTTGTTTCTCTCTTGACCATTGGACAAAAATACCATTAGTGCTCTGAAGTTTCCGAATCATATAGCTTACAATAATTCATTATGGTGGCTTAAGGAATACCTTAACCACATACATTATTATTACGTATTATCTGTGATGCACAATGAATTATTAGAAAAAAAACTTTAAAACAATAGATTGGACAGTTCATACTTCACAGGAACATACTAACTGTACTTAAAGCAGCAAAGTTCATGTGTGTGAAGTCCCTGTAAGGATGACATGAAATCTCCTATATCCTATAAACCACTAATGGGACGGTTTTTGCAATGCCCTTCTTTAATCCCCACCATAGCCGGATAGTGCAATGGCCATGGAGGCACCACGGGTGAAATAGCAGGGACTTTAGCCATGACTTGAAATATCCATTGGTCGAACCAGAGGCTCCTTACCACACGACACGACCATCCGTCTACGCCTAAGTTCACGTAGAAAGTTCCAATTAAATGTGGGGTTACGAGATGTGTCGTCGACTTTGATATGTGTAAGAACTGTCCAGCTAGCAGTGAGTGGTCTATTTTATGTTCGGACAATAAAAGCAAGTCTGATTTGCAAAAAAAAAAATAGACATATCCCTATTAATGAACCAATAACAGCAGCTACATGTGTCACACCAAATGTCTTCATGACCAACAGACAACATGTTCACGTCTTGTTTCCTGGCCATTCTAACGATGACCTGACCTCAGAGCAGACTCGAGTAAACAGATCCCAAGTTCATTTCAGAATTAATTCAATTTCCCGGTGGCGAGCCATGGTGGGGAGAGGGATGGGGGGGG
Organism: Bulinus truncatus; assembly: GCA_021962125.1. Taxonomy (NCBI): domain Eukaryota; kingdom Metazoa; phylum Mollusca; class Gastropoda; family Planorbidae; genus Bulinus; species Bulinus truncatus. The sequence continues at coordinate 10,455,556 of JAGDYQ010000007.1, forward strand.
AGGGGTGAAAGAGAGAGACCAAGGGTGGTAGGCGCGTTTTGCCTGTGTACATCAAACACGCGTGTCCTGCTTTGACCTAGACTAAACACATTAGGAACGCACTGAAACACACAACTTGTGTTAATATTAAGCTTATAAAGTCAACCCCATTTGTCACACGACCATGAAACACCAAAGATATTTTCACAGTTAACTTCTATTTGAACCAACTAAAACTGTGTTTACAAACAAAAAAAATTGTTTTATCATTTCAATTCGTTAGAGTAACAGACACTGTCAGACAGAGTCTGTTACTAAGATTTTGGCGGCCCTAGAGCAGGAACTTCAAAATATATTAGTGGGAGGGGGGGGGGAGTCTTAGGTTGAGAACTTTAAGAAATATATGAGAGCCCTAGTTCATGAACTTCTAGAGTTATTTGGCAGGCCTATGTTGAGAACTTCTAGAGTTATTCGGCAGGCCTATGTTGAGAACTTCTAGAGTTATTCGGCAGGCCTATGTTGAGAACTTCTAGAGTTATTTGGTCTCCCTATGATAGAAACTTGTAGAATTATTTGGCGGCCCTAGGCTAGGAACGCCTAGAGAATTTGATGGACATTTGTCAAAAGTAACAACATCAAATTTGATGTGGATTATTTTAATGGGGTCCTTTGAGAGGGAAAGGGGGGGGGGGGAGCTTGGCGATCTAATTTACCCATCCACTAGAACGGTTCTGGCTACAACAATACCAAAGAAAGTAAACGGCAGAATGAGCACGTGCATCAGATTTCAATCAATTATGCCAGCTGCATCTCTCACTCATACCTCCTAAAAGGAGTAAAGGAGGGAGGAGGGAAAGGGGTAGGGGGTCGGTGGGAGGATGGATGTCAGTGTACAAATGGAAATTTTTTTGTTAGCTTTTCAGCAGCAATTTAAATTTCATTTAAAAGGGAGGTAAACAATGATGACAATGTGCTATGTTTTATTGCTCATGATTATCGTACTTTAAAGTGCGGGGAAAGTTGCGTCCAATATTAAACTGTTGAACATGACCATGCATCAGAGGTACACTGTAGGCTATCATAAGGCGTTTGGCTAACAGCAGAAAATTGTAAAGTTAAAAAGAATAAATTAATTATCCTTAGTATGGCCAGGATTAACCACAAATACGAAAATAACATGGTGCACCCCCTGTGTGTGTAGATGTGTCATGGTGCGTACCGTGTGTGTAAATGTGCCATGGTGCGCACCGCGTGTGTAAATGTGTCATGGTGCACACGGTCAGGTGAACATTTCGGTCGAGAATGTTCGAGATACTCCGGAAGTGTTAAGACGTATTATATATTTCACCTGTGCTAAATTACCAACAACAGAATAGTTTTTTTTTATTATTCTACATTAAAATATCCTCTCTATTTGTCGGTTCACTACCTCTATGGTTTCGATATCGTCAACGTTAAACCTACACATACACACACACACACGCACCAACAAAGCGAAACGAAACAAACACCGTACACTGAAGTCTGTTATTGCACTTTGTCAATATAGAAATGTTTCAAAATGTCATTTTTTTTTTTTAAAATAAAGTGTTTATCATTATTGTTGAGAACAGCATTGGGGTTTGGGTCTTTTAAAACTATTTTCAATATCAAAGTGTCCAGTGGGAATAATAAGTCATTATATAATCAGTTGAATATCAGAAGTTAATCTATCTCTTCTCACTTACCAACATAAATATTTTAAACAAACTGTCACGGGCCGATCCCCCCATCCCCCCATACTTATTAACTCTCCTTCCAAATATTCCAATGGACACCCCTTCCAAATATTCCAATGGACACCCCTTCCAAATATTCCAATGGACACCCCTTCCAAATATTCCAATGGACACCCCTTCCAAATATTCCAATGGACACCCCTTCCAAATATTCCAATGGACACCCCTTCCAAATATTCCAATGGACACCCCTTCCAAATATTCCAATGGACACCCCTTCCAAATATTCCAATGGACACCCTTCCAAATATTCCAATGGACACCCCTTCCAAATATTCCAATGGACACCCCTTCCAAATATTCCAATGGACACCCCTTCCAAATATTCCAATGGACACCCCTTCCAAATATTCCAATGGACACCCCTTCCAAATATTCCAATGGACACCCCTTCCAAATATTCCAATGGACACCCCTTCCAAATATTCCAATGGACACCCCTTCCAAATATTCCAATGGACACCCCTTCCAAATATTCCAATGGACACCCCTTCCAAATATTCCAATGGACACCCCTTCCAAATATTCCAATGGACACCCCCTTCCAAATATTCCAATGGACACCCCTTCCAAATATTCCAATGGACACCCCTTCCAAATATTCCAATGGACACCCTTCCAAATATTCCAATGGACACCCCTTCCAAATATTCCAATGGACACCCCTTCCAAATATTCCAATGGACACCCCTTCCAAATATTCCAATGGACACCCCTTCCAAATATTCCACTTGACACTTCTTGAAGACATGCGACTGGAAACCCCCTTAAAGACATGCGACTAATACAACTTAATATATAAAGTTAAGGTAATAAAAAGTAGACTGTTGCTATAGTGATAGTAAATCTGGCCTCAATATCGATTCGGGAATTCCCAAAAACTCGTCATACAAAAGCCAACAATTAACATGGTAAACACCATCTATTTACAAAGATAACATTTTAAGTACACCAGCATTATGAGGCAGTTTAAAGAATTGAAGTGAATATTGATTGTTGATATTTCCCGAATTCCCGAATGTCTGGTTAAGACATAGCTTTCCATTGTTACTAAATATTTGTTTTGGTTTGAATTTGAGTTTAGAATAGAACTAAACTTTTCTGTTAAGTTTTTTATTTTTCTAAACAAGACTTAACTTCTCCCACTGTAAACTGAATTGATAAATAATTGATAAAAAAAAGTAAAATCACCAAACAACAAATTTATACAAACTTGTGAAAAATGAAATATTATAGCCTTAATTACTCTAGATACATAGAACGACTGCTGGCCAAACCTTAAATAACACCAATATCAAAGTCGGGTCAGTACCGGCTAGACATATATAACATCTAGAACTTTTAAGGGCCAAATACTTGATAACACAATAAACAACTGCTGGCATATAACAGTTTTGTTATGTTGGGATATATGTAAAGTTCTTAAATTGTCGCTAATTAGATGGCAATATGTCACAGCAATGTGACAATTAAATGACAACCTGTCACAACTATGTGACAATTAAATGACAATGTGTCACAGCAATGTGACAATTAAATGACAATCTGTCACAGCAATGTGACAAGTAAATGACAATCTGTCACAGCAATGTGACAATTAAATGGGAATCTGTCACAGCAATGTGACAATTAAATGACAATCTGTCACAGCAATGTGACAATTAAATGACAATCTGTCACAGCAATGTGACAATTAAATGGCAATCTGTCACAGCAATGTGACAATTAAATGACAATCTGTCACAACTATGTGACAGTTAAATGACAATCTGTCACAACTATGTGACAATTAAAGGACATTTAATTAATATTTAATGTTATTGTTTCATTTCATTTTGAGCAACTGATTAAATCCGACATTCTTTATGCTGTTTATGTCATTTATTAAAAAATAAATTCGTCTTCTGTTAATTCGATACGACACACCGAACAGTTACATGTTTAACTGCTGCACACCGTGGACATGAACACAGTTGTAACACCTGCCTATCCTCAGTACATCTATAACCTAACGTGATGGGACGGCCATGTGTGAACCATTCACCGAATTTAATAGACCGTTACTGTTTTATGTTGACTTACACATGATCTGTTTGGAGAAGGAGGGGGAGGGGGCATAATGTGACCTACTTAATAAAATGGCCCGAGGTTTAGGAGAACAAAAAATATCTTAACGGATTAGAACACATGGGAACTTGAACGTGCTGCTATGATGAAATAATGAAAATGAAAAGTATACTTCATACCATGTAATAAAACAAAATGTTTCGTTTTAACTTGATCAATATACGGTATACAGATTCGTTGTTGTTCACAACTGTCGGCATTGTCAAAGATTGAATTCAAAATACGTAATTAAGTAGTTCAATCATGACATTTATTACTCAAAAAGAAAAAAAAAGAATGCTTTATGACTGAGATATGTTTACAATGCTTAGAAACATTTAAACAAATGTATTAATTGCAATGAAAACATTTCTCCGGGGCACGCGATCAATGCACCCCCCCCCCCACATCTGACGCCTTACAGAAAGTGTATGTCCTTAAATATCATACAAGACTTGAGACAAATTAGGAACATGCACACTAGTTTTATATAATTCAATAAAAAGAAACAAAAATATTGATACTTACCCAAATAAAAACACAACAGAATGAAAATATCCCAGACTAGTTCAACTCATGCACCGGTACAGTAGCCAGTTGTGTGTATGTGTGTAACTTGGGACGGCACGTGACCTCAGCACGTCTCTCCTCTCACAATAAACCACACACACACACACACACACACACACACACACACACACCGTGAATGAAATTTAAAAAAACACCGCTTTCGTCCTGCTCACTTTATATGTGTGTTTTTGTGTGTCGTTTAATTAATGAAACTTGTGACGGGAACATACAGGAACAAATTAAAACAATTAAACTTTCCGCTCAGTAGCCATACATGTACACACATGGATGTAGTCATTTTTTGTGTTTATCACCAACGGTTCCTTCGTTCTTTGTGTGGAGGGAACCGAGGCTGAACATTAAAAAAAAAAGATTTGTGTGTGGGGGGGGGGGGGTGATAGAGGTGGAGGGAAGCATGACGGAATGGAAAAAGGCGAGGAGATTGTTGAGTGGAGTAGGCGGGGGAAGGGGGGGGCAAGAATTATAAACAAATACGGCAACTGACGGCAGAAACTAGGTCAGGAGAGGACAATTGTTGGGGGAAAAACAAAATGGTTTAACACCAGTGCGTTGAGATTTTGCCAAGATTACTAACGTTTGTTTATGGACTTGGAAAGATTTTATTTCACATTTGTTTAGACACTGTCTACTATAATAATCTAAAATTATTGAGCGCAATACAGATGTTAAAATGAAATCCCATTAAAATAAAACAAATATCAGAGACGATTTATAAATATTTTTAGAACTGTTAAAAAACAACAACACTGGGTTAGAAATTATGGGTTGTCAGCATGCGGCCAACTTTATGATTATATAATTTGATTTCGATAAGAAATGAAAATAGTGTGAAACCCCCACATCATTTACTGTTCAAGGGGGCACACTTGCTATTTAGCTATTTTACTTAATGGCAAGTAGGCCACTTAAAAGCAAATATCGTGTTAATGACAATTATAATACATAGATTGTATTTTAGTAGTTTATTTATTGACATACGCGCACTTTATTGAATACAATACAATGAAAGTTTTTGCGATCAGTGTAAACACACTATTAACTCCAGCCCATCATACAACCAGAGATTAATGTAAACAAACTATTAACTCCAGCCCATCATATAGCCAGTGATCAATGTAAACAAACTATTAACTCCAGCCCATCATATAGCCAGTGATCAATGTAAACACACTATTAACTCCAGCCCATCATATAGCCAGTGGCCAATGTAAACACACTATTAACTCCAGCCCATCATACAACCAGTGATCAATGTAAACAAACTATTAACTCCAGCCCATCATATAGCCAGTGGCCAATGTAAACACACTATTAACTCCAGCCCATCATATAGCCAGTGATCAATGTAAACACACTATTAACTCCAGCCCATCATATAGCCAGTGGCCAATGTAAACACACTATTAACTCCAGCCCATCATACAACCAGTGATCAATGTAAACAAACTATTAACTCCAGCCCATCATATAGCCAGTGGCCAATGTAAACACACTATTAACTCCAGCCCATCATATAGCCAGTGATCAATGTAAACACACTATTAACTCCAGCCCATCATATAGCCAGTGGCCAATGTAAACACACTATTAACTCCAGCCCATCATATAGCCAGTGATAAAAAAAAAGTTATGTTGGTTAATTAAAAAAGTTTGCGCAAGCTAATTAGTCTACTGTAAGGTAATTAATTCAATTTTTGTTTGTTTTTTAATAAGATTCACGTATACAGAGATAATAAGACAATATTAAACGAAAATGTAGACTCTGTTTTTGATCCGGACACTAATTGGACTGTCAGAAAGTGCCGGATAACAGATCAATAGATGGTAGGATTACCCCCACCCCTTTCCGGTCAACCAATTCTGTAGTCTCAAATATTTCTAAAATATTAGTATTTTGTAAATTCTACATACAAAAGTTAGCGAAAGAAACAGACGACGCTGTATCAACAGATTTGTCAACCACAACTGTAATTAACAGATAGACATAAATGTATAAACATAACAACTGTTTACCCAGTACGCCATTGGTCCAAAAGAATATTTTCTCCCTTTCCAAGAATGAATTCCTATAACGAGGCAGCCTTTACCAGAATGGGCTATAGTTGTTTTTTGTCCCCCAATCGTTTGACATTCTGTGTTGAGTGACCAGAATTGTGACACCCTGACCCACTCCACCCTCACCCACTCCCCAATCCTCCCACCGGGTGGACACGAGACGGACATTTTCATTGCGGCCACTTTACTACCACGGCCCGGCAGTCAGTTTTACTTCAGGTTCTATCTCAGAAGGTAATCAATGGCTGGGTGTCCCATATAAGGCCGGGCTGAGCAAACAGTCAATGTTTGAGTGGCTGCGTGGGTGAGTAGCTGCGTGTGGAACCATCTATGTGTATAGGGGAATTCTTGGTCGGGTCTTGAAGAATAAATGAAAGCAGAAAATTGAGTAGCCGGATTATGTCCCTTTGGCCTTCTGTATTGATCAGGCTTGACAAAATAACATTTGTCGTGATTTATGGAGACAGGGTAGCTAGTCTTTTGATTCACCCAGATGTTAAGTTGAGCCGTCATTTTCAAATCATTACGACTCACAGTGGATGTCTAGCTATAGCAGCACCCAGGTCTGTTTTCGTTTAGTTTGATACGCCTAATGGAGGCACTACGGTGATCTAGAGGTTCTAGACAATGATTTGTGAAAGAGATGGCTGGCAGCAGTGTTAGCGTCCCTAACAACTTGGGGACCCTCTAACAAAAAATCTTCTGAGCCCCCACCAATAATAAAAATAATTCCACTAGCCGGAAGTGTAATATGACGCAGGGAACACGTCAAGATACATCCCAGCATTCTCTTCAAAAGTCTACATTCTGAAAAGTGTTTTTTTTTAATCTTGCATCTGAGCGACGTAATAGCTCCAACTCAGTGGCGTAACTAGGCGGGGGACGGTCTCCCCCATGGCGGAACTGATTTTGCTGCCTTCCTTTTCAAGCCTTAATGTGATACAAAACTGTTAAGATAAACACAAAGAGAATACTTCAGCGAGTAGTAAATAAGATAGCATTAATCATTACATGTATTTTTTAAAAAAAAATCTAATATCATCTTGTAACTACAAATATATTATTCATCACAGGAAGTAGAACATATTTGTTTATGATTAATTATGAATGTCATGACAGCAACAAGGTTGAATGCATTTTTTTTTAAAAAAAGAGGTCAAGATGTTAGTCAAATGAGGTCAACTTTAAGGTCAATGCCACTCAGCAGCCAAAGCAACGCCTTCTACTAGACCTGTACTACAGGGCGTTGGGCCAAGTCAGACCCAGCCAACTAGGTCAATGCCAGTATCTGGTCAGTCAATTAACGCTACGGTTTCTCAAGTGTTAAGTAACACGTCTTTAAGGCTATATAATCGTCTATTTCACTTCAAATTAACTAATTTGTTGGTCACTTCAATGAACTAATCTGTTGGTCACTTCAATGAACTAATCTGTTGGTCACTTCTATGAACAAATTTGTTGGTCACTTCTATGAACTTATCTGTTGGTCACTTATATGATGTATCAATAAAAAAAAACCCATGAACACGTAATCAAAATGTCAGTCAACTCAAGGCCTTCTAGATCTATAGGTCAAGTACAGTGAACAGCGGATGACTTAAGTACATGTATATCTGCATTTACAGTGAACTATGGAAGTATATCTGCATTTACAGTGAACTGTGGAAGTATATCTGCATTTACAGTGAACTGTGGGAGTATATCTGCATTTACAGTGAACTGTGGGAGTATATCTGCATTTACAGTGAACTGTGGGGGTATATCTGCATTTACAGTGAACTGTGGAAGACCTAATACATCCGCATGTGCATTCATCAGTTTGGTCTCAACTTTTGAGTACTTTTGCACGTGCCGCTTCATTAAAGTTGGTCTGGCTGCTACTTTCAACAAACGCATTGGTGTTTTTAATGTGTATGTGTGTGAGAGAGAGCGTGTGTAGACATCTACTCTCATCAGCTCTTCAATATCCCCCCCCCTCAACAAATAAAACATTTCTAAGTTTAGAGTGGGCACTTATCACATCCCCACCCCCAAATTGATCCCTACCCTTCGCCACAATTAATCAATCTTGCACTCATCAAAAGCCTGCTGCGACCCCAACCCCCCCCCACACCCATCCACACAATCCGCCCAGTCCTTCATCTCAGCTGTGTCAATAATTCTGACTTACATTTCGTTGGGGTGGTTCAAAGTTCCCCGACAACCTAATGGAGGTGAGAGAAGTGAAGGATTGTTTGGTAGTGGGCCTACCAGTGTGGTCATGAAGGTAATAGAAGAGTGAAACTACGACTTCAGTACTACGTAATGTGTGAATGTGTGCGTCTAGTGAAACTATTACAGGTCCTAGAATTCAAAATCAGCAATAATAATTTCAGTACTAACTATCTAATGTGTTCCTAGTTACCTACAGTTAAATCAATATTACAATATTTTTTTTTAATGTAGTGTAGAGTCAGTAGAGATACGTAACTAATGAAGTTATTACAAGTACTCATTAATTGAATTAAATCAAGTGAATCAGTACACGCAGGTAACGTTGGACTCTACCGAGTTGTTAGCTTTCTTGACATATTATCGTATTGTTATTAGCAATGACATGGTCTCAATATCTTCTAAACATCTTCACGTCACTTCATTCAATGTTTGTACAATGCATAGAGAGTCAACAATGAGATAACAAATGTATATTCCGAGAAACCCGTTTGTTTACATGGGTATTATGTTTACATAGATAAATGCTTTTATATAAAGATCTCTCTCTCTCTCTCTCTCTCTCTCTCTCTCTCTCTCTCTCTCTCTTATATAGGGTCACAGAGACATTATTTATATAGGGTCACAGAGACATTACTTATATAGGGTCACAGTGACATTGCTTATATATGGTCACAGAGACATTGCTTATATATGGTCACAGAGACATTATTTATATATGGTCACAGAGACATTACTTATATAGGGTCACAGAGACATTAATTATATAGGGTCAAAGAGACACTGCTTATATATGGTCACAGAGACATTGCTTATATATATATATATATATATATATATATATATATATATATATATATATATGGTAACATAGAGTTTAAAAAAAATAGAGTACATCTGTTTTTGTTATTCCTCCTCCACCTCATTCAATGGTCAATAGTTTCACCCGGGTAAATGTCATCTTCCATAGAGAGATCTGTGTGCCATTCAACAATATATCATCCAAGCAACTTGCAAACCAGTTAGAACAAAGTAGAGCAATTTAAAACCGTATCAGAGGGTAAATGATCTTTAGGTGACCGAAATAGGTGAAGGGGGCCCAACAAATCTGGCAACCGTATAATAGTGTATGAAGGGGGCCCAACATGTTTGGCGACCATGTATTAGAGTATAAAGGGGGCCCAACATGTTTGGCGATTGTATAATAAAAATTGAAGGGGCCCCAACAAGTCTGGCGACCATGTAGGCCTAATACAGGATGATGGAGGGCCCAACAATTCTGGCAACCGTAACTAGAATCAAAGATTCCAATGCGCCCCCCCCCCCCTTTCAGCCATGCAGGTAACATGAACATATTATTGTTGGACAGAATAGCGAAACTTTATGTAGTACTATATGGTCTATATCTGTCACTTAAACTTACTATAGGGGCTTATTTGCATTTTTTATCTCACGACCTCGAGAGGTTTTATTTAACGGGTCAGTTGAGGTCAGTGTCGGGATCAACAACCGGGTCAAAAGGGGAATAATGTGTATTGTTGAGGCGGAGTGACATGTGTGGGTGTAGTAAGTAGGTCAACACTGTCATCTACCTACATTGACTCCCCCCCCCCATCCCCAACTCCTTCCCCACCCCCTGCTTTTAGTAAGTAGTAAAACTCTGGTCCCGTGAGAAAACAAACATGTGTAAGTGTGTAGCGTGTAATGTGTTAACTGAGACTATAAATAGATATGACTGCAATAATTGTATAGAAATATAACATGTGGACAACATCACGTATCCCTCTTTTAAAAAAAAAAATGACAGACTGTAAATAATTATAATAGGTCACGGGTAGCTGCCAACTACTGTATCATTTCTGTTTTCGCTCTACATACCGAACGTTTTCAAATTGACAATCGATGTTCAATTCACCTCCAACCCCCTATACTACTTGCACATCGAAATATTATTGTGATTTTTCTTTGACAGTGATATTTGTATCATTATATGTAGTCACTAATTACTTCCAGGTATTTGTATCATTATATGCAGTCACTTATCACTTCCAGCTATTTGTATCATTATATGCAGTCACTTATCACTTCCAGCTATTTGTATCATTATGTGTAGTCACTTATCACTTCCAGTTACTTTCAGAACTTGTTCCAACGTGAAATAAAAAACAGAGAATAATTCTAAAACTTCCAACAGCATAACCCACCACAAACTGACCAAAACTGACAAAGAGCAGTTGAAACTTGAAAGAAGTGTTTATTTTGAAATATTGTAGATTGATTTGAAACACCTTCGGTTTGAACCAGTGGTGAGGAGCAAAGCGCAGTAGTTTGCCTACCCGTGGGCTGTGTAATTGTTTGAAGAGATGGAAACATAAGACATTAATTATATCAGTGTTTTTCTAAACAACGTTTTGGATACAAACTTTATTGTATTTTATGTTATTCGGTACACTATACGTGTCTTTTAAAAATAAATTTACTTTACTTTAATTGAAGTAAAAGATCACAGTCATATCACATTGCTTCCACCGTGTTGTATGTTTTTGTTTTTGTTTTATTTGAACGGACATGGAACACACTGTTATTGAGTGGCTCTAGAGAAAAATTGACAGAAATAGTGGACAAATGACACTTCTATATGATGCTATCTATATCTTACACCAGTGGAGAAATACCATTATACACAGTGGCTATTTAAGACAGAATAAGAGGACAAATAACGCCATAACATGTGGGTATTTCATGCAGATATAGTGGACAAATGCTACTATAACATGTAGGTATTTCATGCAGATATAGTGGACAAATGCTACTATAACATGTGGGTATTTCATGCAGATATAGTGGACAAATGCTACTATAACATGTAGGTATTTCATGCAGATATAGTGGACAAATGCTACTATAACATGTAGGTATTTCATGCAGATATAGTGGACAAATGCTACTACAACATGTAGGTATTTCATGCAGATATAGTGGACAAATGCTACTATAACATGTAGGCATTTCATGCAGATATAGTGGACAAATGCTACTATAACATGTGGGTATTTCATGCAGATATAGTGGACAAATGCTACTATAACATGTAGGTATTTCATGCAGATATAGTGGACAAATGCTACTATAACATGTAGGTATTTCATGCAGATATAGTGGACATGTAGGTATTTTTTACAAGATTAAATGAAATGTCTGGAAAGATAATATCTCAGCTGTATGGTAAGTTACAGTTGGCAGATTGGACACAGTCAACGTTGGATGTAGGGCCGATTAACGTTTTATGACTTAAGGATGACACGTATACACATTAACATGTGTTTTACAAGTAAATAGCAGACACGTATACACATTAACATGTGTGATACAAGTAAATTGCAGACATGTATACACATTAACATGTGTGATACAAGTAAATTGCAGACATGTATACACATTAACATGTGTGATACAGTAAATTGCAGACATGTATACACATTAACATGTGTGATACAAGTAAATAGCAGACATGTATACACATTAACATGTGTGATACAAGTAAATTGCAGACATGTATACACATTAACATGTGTGATACAAGTAAATTGCAGACATGTATACACATTAACATGTATGATACAAGTAAATTGCAGACATGTATACACATTAACATGTATGATACAAGTAAATTGCAGACATGTATACACAGTAACATGTGTGATACAAGTCAATAGAAGACACTTATACACAGTAACATGTCATGCAAGTTAATAGAAGAAACATTACAAATGATCAACAGATAAAAAAACACAACACTTTACAACGTAACCCACACACAGAGGCGAACACAGCACACGTATGACAAATACACGGCATTAACACAACAAAGACACAACAAAATACAGGCAAAAAAAAACCAACAATAAATAAACCGGCACGAGTTTAAACGTGGAGGGGTGGGGGAGGAGGGTCGCTGTTCGCTGGACAGTTTAAACAGTTGGTTTGACCGTCCTACGGAAGTTTCACAACAACAACAACAACAACATGATGATGAAACAACGACAGCGGCACTTAACGGGAAGTAAACATAGTGGACCCGGGGGGTGGGTGGGGGGGGGGGTGAAGGGAGGTTACGAAATATTGTCAAATACCAGGGACGGACCAGAGGCTAAAGAATTGAGACTGACAGGACTTCATATTTAACTGGTTGAGTGACACACAGGGAAAAAAACTCGTTTTGGACAGAGGTAAATCATCCAATCAAAATAAAAGGGTTGCGTCGATAAGTGACTTAATTTGAAGAAAGTTTTGACAACTTTAAGTACATTATATCTCTATACTTATAAGAGGCATTTGTTGTCTGTCTGTCTGTCTGTCTGTTCCCTTATAACTCAAGATCCAGATAACCAAATAATGTAAAATTTGTTACACATACACATAATTACATGGGGAAGGTTATAGGACAGGTTTCATTTAATCTCGATGGGTAGTTTAATTGTAATTAATTTTTTTTTTTATTTTAGTATTTTACTATATTAAAATAATCTCGATGGCGCCATAAATAAAATTCCTCTGTGACGTCATTTCCCGATGTTCGAATAGAACTTGCGCGCTGGTGCTGTATTGTGCCTTTGTGATGCAAAGAATTGTTGATGTTTTTTCATCCTCTCTGATTTGTACAGTTTGAGGAAGATAAAGGAATGAAGAAGGATTTTAGAAGAAGTGTGAAGCATAATAAGTATATATATATATATATATATATATATATATATATATAGAGAGAGAGAGAGAGAGAGAGAGAGAGAGGGGGAGGGAGGGAGAGAGAGATAAAGAAAGAGAAAGAGAGAGAGGGGGCAGGAGGGAGAGAGAGAGAGGAAAGGAGGGGTAGGGAGGGAGGGAGGGGGGAGAGGAGGGAGGGCGATGGACAGGGGGGAGAAAAGTAGAGAGATGGGAGAGGGAGCAGGGGAGAGGGAGAGAGAAAGGAAGGGAGGGAGAGAGGGGGTGGGGGAGGGAGAGAGGGGGAGGAGGGAGAGAGAGGGTGGGGAGAGAGGGAGGGAGAGAGAGATAGAGGGAGGGGGCAGGGGAGGGAGAGAGAGAGGAAATGAGGAAGGGGAGAGAGGGGGAGGGAGAGAGAGGATGGAAAGGGGGAGGGAGGGAGAAAGGAGGGAGAGAGGGGTTAGGGGAGGGAGAGAGAGGGGGAGGGAAGGAGAGAGGGAGAGGATGGGAAGAATGGGAGGAAGAGATAAAGAGAAAGAGGGGGCAGGGAGGAGAGAGAGGGAAGGAGGAGGGAGGGAGGATGGACGGAGGAGAGAGAAGGAGGGGAGAGGGGGGGAGCAGAGGGAGATGGGAGAGAGGGAGGGAGAGGGAGGGAGGGAAAGGGAGAGAGGGGGAGGGAGAGAGGGAGAGAGAGAAAGCGAGGGAGGGGGTAGGGAGAAAACAGAAGGTAAACAGAAAACCTTATTTTAAACCCGGGCAAAGCCGGGTACTTGCAACTAGTATCAAAATAAAGGAAGTTGAATGAAGATTAACTTAATACTTAATTTATTTTGTTTCATAAATATTTGAAAAACATTATTTTTACTCATTTATGATGAAACAAAAAAAGTATTTTTGAACGAATTTTTTTTTATTTCTTTATAAGTATACAGTACAAAACAGTCCATAAAAGTCATATCAAGAACGTAATTTTAAACACATTTCAAAACGAATTTATGCGATACATTGCATTATATTTCAATTCAATTTACTTGTAATAATTATGCTGAGAAAACATTCCGTTTAATTGCAAGATATAGTAACATTTGTTGATATAATTAGAACGATTCGATTGAATTTTGTGCAGAGCAAAGTATACTATAACATTTCCATGTTTAAATAGTTAAATTCGAAATAAAAGTTAAAACGAAGCAAAACTATGAAAGGTTTTCGGGCCATTGTAGTGGCCTATGGCACAAAGAGGAAAGGTTTTCGGGTCACTGTAGTGGTCTATGGCACAAAGAGGAAAGGTTTTCGGGTCACTGTAGTGGTCTATGGCACAAAGAGGAAAGGTTTTCGGGTCACTGTAGTGGTCTATGGCACAAAGAGGAAAGGTTTTCGGGCCACTGTAGTGGTCTATGGCACAAAGAGGAAAGGTTTTCGGGCCACTGTATTGGTTTATGGCAGCAACCAGTCAAAAATCTCATCGATAGGGGCTTCTATGGCCTGAGACTCAAGTTGATCGGATCTATTGTTAGCTCATTGGCAACTCTGATGAAATGGGTGAGTGGGAATGGGGATGAAGAGCGGCGAGCTGATCGAAGGCTGTATTGTCAGAACAACTACAGGTCATGATTCATCTCACTCCATTGTTTACTTTATTAATACATCGACTTGATGACGTAACTAGGTCTGAACAATTACTGTATGTACGTGTTTATTTAACTCAATCGTTTGATCTTATAAACACAAAATTAGTTTTTTTTAATCATTGTAACTTCTCATTGAAATATGTCAACGAACGGATACATTCACTTAAGAAAATGCAGTCCAGACATTAGAAACATTCTAATTTACAACAATTGAACGCGCCAATCAATGATTGAAATAGAGTCCTAAGCTATATTTCAACAAAATAGAGCTACAGCAATCATACAATCAATAAAAAGAAAAATGTCTATGGGCTTGCTGACCAACGACCTTTAAGAATGAAGTGATGGACTGGTCTCACCAACTTCCGGTTTCATTAAACACGCCCCACCCACCAACCCCATTAGTTTCTTATATTGCGCAATACATAGATGATGTTAAAAGTTTCCAGATAGTTTAGCACAAAATACAATGATATCAATGAAACACAAATACCATGACAAAATAAAAACAAATACACATGAAACATATATTAAGACTATATTGGCAAAAACAGTATGTACATCAAAGATAATGTATTTAGTCTGTGAGAGACTATGAGCCAAAGTGCACTCATCTAGAATAAAGATTACATTGATAATGTAAGCATCTTATGTAGATAGTCTGTATCTGTAAAGGTCTTATGTAGATAGTCTGTATCTGTAAAGGTCTTATGTAGATAGTATGTATCTGTAAAGGTCTTATGTAGATAGTCTGTATCTGTAAAGGTCATATGTAGATAGTCTGCATCTGTAAAGGTCTTATGTAGATAGTCTGTATCTGTAAAGGTCATACGTAGATAGTCTGTATCTGTAAAGGTCATATGTAGATAGTCTGTATCTGTAAAGGTCTTATGTAGATAGTCTGTATCTGTAAAGGTCATATGTAGATAGTCTGTATCTGTAAAGGTCTTATGTAGATAGTCTGTATCTGTAAAGGTCTTATGTAGATAGTCTGTATCTGTAAAGGTCATATGTAGATAGTCTGTATCTGTAAAGGTCTTATGTAGATAGTCTGTATCTGTAAAGGTCTTATGTAGATAGTCTGTATCTGTAAAGGTCTTATGTAGATAGTCTGTATCTGTAAAGGTCTTATGTAGATAGTCTGTATCTGTAAAGGTCTTATGTAGATAGTCTGTATCTGTAAAGGTCTTATGTAGATAGTCTGTATCTGTAAAGGTCTTATGTAGATAGTCTGTATCTGTAAAGGTCTTATGTAGATAGTCTGTATCTGTAAATGTCTTATGTAGATAGTCTGTATCTGTAAAGCAGAGCAAGTAATGGGTCAATGGGTCATGGGTCTATGGGTCAAATGGGTCGCAAAATTGGATGGGTCACATGGGTCATGGGTCAATGTTCCCTGACCCACGACCCCTCCTTAGTCTCCGCCAGACCCTAAAATAACCTCTCGCGCGATTTTTTTTAAAATTTCAAAATGGTTTCTATGGCGACGGCCGCCATCTTGAAAATAACAACATTGAATGGGTCATGGGTCATGATGGGTCTGGGTCAAGAACTTGATGGGTCATATGGGTCATGGGTCAAGCTCAGTGACCCATTACTTGCTCTGCTGTAAAGGTCTTATGTAGATAGTCTGTATCCTATGATTAATGTGTAGACATTACTCGCCTCTACATATTGCATTATGGGTGATAAATAACACTAACAGTAAGTACACAATGGCTACATTAGTTGACTACATTAGTTGATACTGAAGATACTCACTAGACCGTAGCTTGCGGTTCCCCTCTTTCCTAGGCAACACAGTGGCTCCAGGATTGTCAGTGAACTTGACATAGAAAATCAAATCCCAAAAAAAAAAATCAAAATCAGTGACAATTTGCAGTCAACTCGAGTCATGTGACGCACTGACCGTCAAGTCATGTGACACAGTGACAATCCTGTCATTAAACTCAAACACAAATGTTAATGGGCGAAAGTTTTTAAGTCAGACCTGGTACTCTCAAATACCCGCACATCATCATAGCATCGCGTCCGGCGAATACAATACGCTGTTCGGAATCGATTCCAGCTAAAAAATAAAGGTAAACAACAGCGGGCGCAGACGATAAAAAAAAACAACCATCAAACTCGATTACAAATTGTCTGTGATGATGTCACAATGCCGAATTCCCCCTCTTTTTTATATTGTATAATCGATTACTTGATAAAGTGTACTTGATCCTGATTTTTTTTTAAAACACACGGACAGTATCGACTACAAAAGAAACATTCGTGGCGTGTACCGGTCACGATATTAATTCAGATGATGTGAGCAGTACAGCGACATTCACAAGAGCAAAAAATGAACTTCACAATGTATCCAAAATCAACTTGCCAACTAAAAAGTAAACATTACAAATACAGCCTAAATTATGAGGGCGTGCTGTTCACAACACACTTTAAGAGAAAATGAAGAATGTACAAAGTACTATAAGCATTCAATGATAAGGCTATCAAAAGAAGAAAACACAGAACAGGACCTGGTGGTAGGGGAGGGAGGGAGGGAGGGGGAGAGAGAAATGTTTGTGTGTATGCGCGCGCCAAAAGATCAGGGGAGCAACAAGAGGGAAAAGGGGAAAAAGAAGGAAAAAAAAAACAGTTTTAAGCAAGGGTGTTAGGGTTATGACACGTAACAATTCTATTGGCTGCAACAGGCAGAGAAGTAAAGCTAGTGTATATGAAGCAGAAAAAAAAAATGGCAGGGAGCTATTTCATGCTTGTTTAGTCAATTTATGCTGCCCACCATCATGCTCCCCCACCATCATATCCCCCACCCTACTCACCAAACCCTACATCAGTTTTAGTATTTTTTTCACCATAATTTTTTCTTCCGACTCTCGTCGCAGACCCCCCCCCCCTTTTCCTCGCTTCTCCAGTTTCTGTACAGTGGAGTCACGGAGTTGTGAAACGGTGCGATGGAGCGTTGGTTGACTGACTGACAGAACACCTGAATGACGCGGAGACACACGAGACTGTGTGACTGTGTAGTGTGTGTGGGTTAGTGTTTGTGTGTGTGGTACAGTGAGTGTCCTAATAAAGTCATATTTCTGTGTCTAAATACACGCAGAGCCGTTCTCGTGGGTAGGCAAAAAAAAACAGCGACTGTCAGGGGGCACCTGCTGTCAAGGGGGGGGGCACGAATTGTAAAATATGACGCAATCAGGGCACTTGACAGGTACTTTTAGCTCTTTTTACATTAAAAAAAAAACAAGATCAAACTTGCCCCACCCCCAACCCCTGAACAACAATCTGTGCCCCCCCTCCCCTTTCCAGCAACGCCTTTGGACCGATTTCGTTACAAAATAGTTCTACACTTAAAAAGGAAACCTTTTAAGTTAATTCAAAGATTGTTTTGGGCGTCACACGCGATTCTTGGAAGACTCAGTAAACAACATTCTGGTCCAATTTCTCCCCACACAGTAATGAAGTCTTACACATGACTGCCTTGCATGGAGCCCCGGGTTAGTGCCAGGGGTGTGGGGTGGGGGGTGTGGGGGGCGGGGGTGAGAGACGTTGTTGTCAGTCTTCCGTTTATTTATTCTTTAACCGGTATCGACTGCTGGATTAAAGTTTTATTTGCATGTAGTTATTTGTGCACAGACTTTTCGTTATTTGCATTTCCAATACAGGCATCGATATTTGCATTCCTAAGACCGGCATCGATATTTGCATTTCTAAGACAGGCATCGATATTTGCATTTCTAAGACAGGCATCGATATTTGCATTTCTAAGACAGGCATCGATATTTGTATCTCTATGATAGTTGTATTGACTGGTAGGTACTGACAGTAGTGTTTAGATGTTTTTCTCTTCATTGCTTTTAAGAAATTAATGGAACATTTGTCTAATGACCCCCACCTCCGCCCATTATTTTTTAGTTGGGGTCTGAACTGGGCAGAGGCGTAGCTGGGAGGGCGAGGGTACATATGTCCCTGAGCGCCGAAGTTCAGGGGCGCCAAACGGTATATTTTATATATAATATTATATGGTTTTCGAATGGTAGGGGCGCTAAAAAGGTATTAAAAAGGTAAAATGCCCCGGGCACAAGTTGCCTTGCCCCCCCCCTGGAACTGGGTGGTAACCCAAAACACACTGATCAGACACACAAAGCGCATTATGGTACAGTGACCATCATTCATCTTCCAATGTATGTCCAGTACTATATCATAGTAAGGCTCGGTCAGTATGTTTTCATTTGTTTTGCCCAGGAGAAACATTTGTTGGTGCTGTTTGTTGATGCTGTTTGTTGGTGCTGTTGGATATGTGCTGTTTGTTGGTGCTGTTGGATATGTGCTGTTTGTTGGTGCTGTTGGATATGTGCTGTTTTTTTGGTGCTGTTTGTTGGTGCTGTTTGTTAATCATATTAACAGTGAAATGATTGTGAAATAATTGCGAAATGGTTAAATATACGAACCAGCAAACAATTAGACAAACAAACAAACAGACAAAAAAAAACAAGTACACTAAACAGCAATCAAACAAAAAGCAAACAGACAAACAAACAAACAAGAAAATAGACAAACAATCAAACCCAAACAAACCTTAACCCATAGAAAAAATGATGAGGGCAAAACCAATTATCATTTTTTAAAGTTCACTTTGCATAATTATGGGTCATCTTTTTCTATCACCACCACTTGGTCATACAATGGACAGACTGGCCAACACAAATGAAGTGAATGAGAACAATCGTCCGATCATTATTTCCCCGGAGGTCATCCACGTTCAGGACATTGATTGGTCATCGATCTGTGGACTTAAGTGGAAGCCGAAGATACAAGACACCATGACTATCCAGAAACATTTCCTTTTTTTTCCCCCCTCACCGCTCCGTTAAATCCAGTTACGTGATCATTGGCCTCTCCCCCGGATGGCCACCCTCCATTTCCTTTCTGATCGTAAGATCCGATGCAATTAATGTAATTAGATTGGGTGATTGGTGTTAAATATTTGATATCGTCTAATTATTTCACCACTTTCTACACAGGCAGTCGATACCAACTCTCTCCCAATCCAGAAAAGTTAAAATCTGAAACACTATTGCCAAACTAATTGTACAAAAGCGATATGTGGGGCGTACATGTGCGGTATTGGTATTTAAAACGCGGTCCACACAGGGCTCTTTAATTTGACAGACGGGCCAGACAACTTGACAGACGGGCCAGACAAAGAGCAGAAATTTGATAGACGGGACTGACAAAGAGCAGAAAACTTGACAGACGGGACTGACAAAGAGCAGAAAACTTGACAGACGGGCCAGACAAAGAGCAGAAATTTGATAGACGGGACTGACAAAGAGCAGAAAACTTGACAGACGGGACTGACAAAGAGCAGAAAACTTGACAGACGAGACTGACAAAGAGCAGAAAACTTGACAGACGGGACTGACAAAGAGCAGAAAACTTGACAGACGGGCCAGACAAAGAGCAGAAATTTGACAGACGGGCCAGACAAAGAGCAGATTTCTGTGATGTCTGATGTCTGTGATGCCTCATACCTGTGGACAGCCTGTGGTGTTTAATGTATGTGATGTCTTATGCCTGCGATGTCTTATGTCTATGGTATCTTATGTCTGTGATGTCTTATGTCTGTGATGTCTTATGTCTGTGATGTGCAATATTTTACTAGCGATAACTAGTTGGTGTGCCTTGTGATTTGCTAAATAAATGTTTCGTTTTGGTGTTTAATACAGACAATCTTGCCGGTCAGCTGTCTTAACATGTTGACATTTCTATTCACATCTGATATGTGCGAGTTACTGTTCCTATCACAAGATCAGATCATTCTATTTAAACAGTGAACAAAAATAAATCTAAGGGCAGATAATCTATCAAATATACCACAGCTGCTTCCCTCCCTTTACTTCATTGTGTCTGTGTCTGTCAGCAGTAAGGATGAGTATAGAACAAACTGGGTTAAACTGGAACGTTTTTATTTCTTCTTGTACAATTACAAATGACAGAGAAAGACTGAAACAAACAGAAAAAAATGGAGAGTAAGAAACCTAGGAAGGAAGGTTCATGGGATACAGAGATTCCAAATCCTGATTCTGAGTGTACCCTACAAATGATGTGGCTATCTTATTCCAATCAAAGTTATAAGTTGTGTATGAATAAGTACATCTTGTATTTTAAAATCAACATTTCCCTCACACGTATTTTAAAATCCCATCAAGTCAGGTTTGGACATCACAGAGTTCTCTGGGGGGAAATGTCAGGCTAGGATTTGCATGGTACCCCAATACCCCCGCCCCTCCATTTACACAGCAGCTCCGGCTATATTCTGTTAAAGACTATCCAACATATTTCTCACAGCGTCTGTCATATCCACAAGTCTAAGGGGATAATGCTGAAAGGTGAAAGGTCATGATTCACTCCACTGCTGTCAATGCACATCATATAAACAGGTCCCGTCCATCAATGAACCAAAACAACCAACCAATAAACAACAAAAGAACTATGCCTCACTCAAATTTCCCGTTTCTCTAGTGCAGCAGTTCTCAACCTTTTTTAGCGACTGCACCCTAAATGGTGAGAAAATGTTGTCCGCGGGTTTATCCCTCAAAGTTCAGCAAACTGGCGACCTATTTGAAACTCCCGGATGTTTTAAACGAAAAATTATATGTCGTTGTGTACCCCTGCATAACATTTCCCGTACCCCTTGGGGGGGGGGGCAGGTACCACAATTGAGAACAGTGGCTCTAGTGTACTCATGCTCCCAACCCTTACTTTCAAAATGTCTATTTGACAATCTAGCGTTTATTGACCTTTGACCGTCTATTTTTAGTTCACTGGTTTTATATATATATATATATATATATATATATATATATATATATATATATATATATATATATATATATATAACCCACTGCTCACAAAAAGGCGTATTCGATTCCAAAAAGAAAAATCAGTTTCGAATACACAGTAATCATCAGATAACAACTACAGACATGAATCCTATCCGAGTTTTGTTTTTTTTTTAGACAGAGGAAAAAGAAAATGAGACCAAAGAATTGAGAAAAGCCAACAATAACAACTCTCCATCGTTACTCTCCTGTCTAATAGGCATTCTCTACCCTCACTCACACACAATACTCCATCCATCCTTCCTCTCCTGTCTAATAGGCATTCTCTCCCCCCCCCCACACACACACACTTCCCCCTGCCTCCCACACAATCCTCTATTCTCAAAAAAAAAAAACAATGTTGACAAGGACGTCGTATAGAATTCAAACATGAAACAACAACAAAAAAACAACAAGAGGAATTTGAAACAAAAGGTCACAAACACCGCACGGGCAAACACAAATAACAACACAATAATCGATTACGCCCATGAACGGCATATCGATATACATCTTTACTGAAACAAACAAAAAAAAAAGTTCTTGTTGAGTGCAAAACGAATCCAATATTTGAACAGATGAAGTGTGTATACATAATTCAAATAATAATGATCAAAATTAGCTTCGATACATTCTCGTGACACGTGACAGTCGGGTGCGTACGCAGCACCGTCACTGAACTCCGGAAGAATAGTAAAGCTGCGCCTGCTGCTAGGGGTGCGTGTAAGGAGGAAGGGAGCTGATTTGTAAAGATAGTGATTGGGGGGAGGGGCGCAGGGGGATCGTGTAAACGAAAACAAAACTGGAGGTCAGATGACGTAATGTAACAACAAATTTCAATTACTGTCCCCCCCCCCTTTTCCCCAATAATATTTCAAAGCTTCTAACTATGCCAACAAAAACCCTCTGAAAGGTTTTGATTGGTGCTAAGACTTCTGACCACGTGATCAAATCCCACAACTGACTACTACGGCCCCCGGCAATCAAGGATTCAATAATTTAAAAAAATAAATGGTTGAAAAATCAAATTCAGAAAAGTACAACTTAAATTAAAAAAAACAATACCTGACTTTCAAAGTCAACCTACATTTAGACAACACAGCAACCCTTTGTTAATTTTATAAGTCAACGTGAAGTACTCGATACCGAGTAGTCGACTACATTAACCTTTAGTTTATTGAATAAGGAAACAAAAGAGAAATCGATACCGAGTAGTCGATTACATTAACCTTTAGTTTATTTAATAAGTAAACAAGAAGAAGTCAATACCGAACTAGCGAGTACATTAACCTTTTGTTTATTTAAAGCGTCAACAAGGAGTCGATACTGAGTGGGCTATTACATCCAACTTTCAAATTATTGGTCAAGAAAAATAAATGTACACGTCTTTCTTTTAACTAGCTTTCTAAGCGGAGAATGTAGATGAATAAAGTAATTCCTATTTGTCAATGTAACATTTTGTTATCTTAAGGTAGGCGCGGGCAAATCATTTCAACGGATAACAGAAACCGAAAAAAAAAAATATGATGAAACATAAAATCCGCTGCTGTAAATGTTCATGGTCTACAAAGTTTAAGAACCTTTTGATGAAGAGTCTTTGATTTCTAGGTCACACGCTTTTACATAATCAATCTGTGCGGGCCACCACACAAAGAATCAATGAATAAATATTATCACCGATTGTTACGAGCTTGGATCATTAACAAACTTGTCAAAACCTACATCTATTGATTTCAAATGAAACAAGCAGCCGAGATAGCGAGCAGAGAAAGGGAATAGAATTGTTTTTTTTTTTTTTTTTTGGGGGGGGGGGGGGAGGGGGGTAAATGGAGTGGTGGTGGTGAGTGGGGGGGAGGAAGAAACATTCCTGGCCTGTACCGCAGGGAAATAAAAAACAACAACACTAGTTACAAAAATCAATCAATAGGTCTGACCCGATTCCGTGGACTGAGTGAAGGGGGTTCTCTGCATTTTTTGTTGTTCTGTTGTAGACCAATTATGAACAAAGTTGTGTTTTCCGAGATCACACTTTGAGAACATCTGGATTAGTTCATACATGGACAGCAACATTCACACTTTGAGAACATCTGGTTCAGTTCATACATGGACAGCAACATTTACAAAGAAAATAAAAATAAAAACATTTAGCTCAAAAGATGTTGACAATATCTGGAAGGGACATCAATTTTGTACGTACATCATGTCCAGCTGTCACCTGAACAAATGGACGTCACTCTATGAGAACTGACGTGTTGGTCAAGGAATGATTACAATGACCACTGCTGGAGAGAATTTTCAAATGCGACTTTTCCTACAACCACAGTCTGACAGAGACCACGTCTGGCACTGCTAAAGTTTCACTCACTTGATACCGGCGGGTGTAGGTGAGGTTTGAACTTCTGCCTACCGCCAAATTAACCAGATTTACAACCACACAACAAACAAGAATTCTAAAACTATTAAAAAAACCCACAAAAATACGGTTACATATATTTATGTATGTATGTATATATATATATATATATATAAGGCTATATGTATATACACGGATTTATTTCTATTTTGACACAAAACAAACAAACAACAAAACTGTTTTATTTTCTTCCTTAAATGTCGAGACACAAAACGTTTTAAACTAAACATAATTAACTACACGAGAGAAAATTAAACTGTTGTAAACTTACTACACACAATGTATCACGATAGTTATTTAATAATTCAAAAAATCAATAACTTACTGTACGCTGACCTATGTGTGTGAAGGTAGCAGGATGACTGTAATAAGTTGAAACAAGAAACAAACTCCGAACGTTTAGCCCATTGGTCAAGTTTACTTTACCCGAAGTACAGTTTACATTGAAAAGTACAAATCAGACAAACAAAAATATTTGAACTTGTCAAGACCTGATGACAGCGACCATCAACAGAACTAATTTATTGTCTTTTGTTACAAGGGCCTTAAAAACAACGGAAACTTTAAAAACAGACCTATACCGAAACAGAGTTCTAGTAAACAAAACCCAACAAAATAGGTCTAAATCTCTCCAAGAATTAAAAAAAAAAACATGCAACCACGCATTCAGACACACAAACAGACACACATTCAGACACACATTCAGACACACATTCAGACACACATTCAGACACAATAAAATTCTTTAGACACAAAGTCATAGTGTTCTTCAGCAGTGTCAACAATACCCTCCCCCTCCTATCTAAGAGACTTTATGCCTTTTATAAATATTTAAAACCAAAGGTTCTCCATTCCAGTGCATTTAGCCGCCCGACCAATCAATTCGTTACCCTGCCTTCAATTTTTTTTTTCCTGTACTCAAAGTTTTCAAAAATATTTTCTTCAGTTAAAATACAATTATTTTAATTTTGTTGTAGTTTTCCAAGACAAAGTTTATTTTCACTTTTTATGACGATTGTTTGTTTTTAAAAACTTTTTTCAGTTTGAGAGTCCCTGCTCTTTATCTCCAACAGTAGTGTCTCCGTTAGCGACGCCGTTTAAACTCGTAATAGTTTCAGCCCCTCCCCGCCACCCAACTCACCCCTCTCCCTGTCTCCTTATCTCCCCGACCCGCCTAAGCCTTTCATCGTTTTATTTTTTCTACACAATACAAAACAACAACGTCAAGAAAGACAACTAATGCCCAAAAAAATTTCACATCGAGTCGAGTTATGGCCCCTGATGACTGGGATGCTAGAGTGACACAAACGGATGTAAGATAAAAAGTAAATGACTGGACATGACTGACCCACCCATATTCGGACATTGACATGACTGACCTACCCATATTCGGACATTGACAGAAATGTAATCGTGGGTGATGGAATTGTTGACAGATGAAATATTTAACCTACATTGTATTAGATACTCAATTTTATCGTTTGTTTTACTATACTTAGTATAATACATAGTACATGGTCAACCAGGCACTTGATATTGTATGGTCCAAAACTAATCCAAATGATCATCAAGAGAAATAAAATTGAATATTAAATTAATATTCATCTATACTCTATAGGGTGACTAAACATGAACTGCTCCCCCCCCCCCTTTTCAGAATTTAAAGTGTTACAAATCTAGAGTAAGACGAAGTGAGTGGTACACGAGACGAACGTCTTAGAAAGGCGTGAGTTAATGTAAGTCCGGAAGAGTCGATTGAAGGTGTGAACGAGAAAAATAAACTTAAACACGAGAACAGCAAAGGTGTGTGTGTGTGTATGTGTGTGTGAGTATGTAGGTGCGGGTGGTGGTATGCAGACATCAACAATCAAGACAGATAACTGCGTACAAACAATTTATAAATGATATATATATATATAACCTTGCTTTGCAGTAGCTGTTTATATGTCTAGTTTCCTCCCTTGACTTGGCCTTTGAGTTTAACTGAAATTAAAACATTTCCTGTTGGATCAGAAACACGTGATGAATTTGTTTTTTATCTGATGTGACAAATCGGGTTTGAGTCGAAGTGAAAGACTTCACAGATATAATGTAAGTAGTTTAGCACTTTATAAAAAAAAACAATAACTAATTGTGCGGGAGGAAGTGTTTGGTCATCACCTCAGTGGAAGTGACCAGTGTCCGAGTTAAATGAATGCCAAGATGAATCCCTAGGAAAGGGACATAATAGTCCATACAAAATAAATCCAGACCTGGCTAACCATTGTATTCCATTTTAAATCAATAATACAAAGAGATTAAATCTTTAGAAAAAATATTATTAAGACGATTAAAATGTTGAAATAATTATGTGAAAAAAAAGGAAATTAATTACATAACTAAAAATAATTGATCTGCATCAAAATTCAAACCGACAAAAGCTGAAATATTGTTATGAAAAAAAAGACGTTTTTAGAGGAACACTTGCTAACAACAAGTGTTCCTCTAAAAACGTCTTTTTTTTCATAACAATATTTCTTCTTTTTTTTTTACTCTATATGTCTCTATCTGTCTTAAGATACCTATAACAGAGTTCAAGTGTACTCTGTTATATCAAACCACATACTGCCATTAACTTTGGGACCAAAGATACATGCATACATACATACATTTATTTGATCAATATCTTCGAAATAACGTGAACTGTCACAGACCTACTCATGTGCAAATGATTTATTGGTTGTGAATAAAGCTGACGAAGTTCACACACACACACACACCACACACACCACACACTCACACTCACCACACACACACACTCATACACATACACACAAACACACATATATATTCTCATGAAAAACACCTTCAACTGGTTTCTCGTTAAAAAACAAAACAATACTGTTAAAACACAAGTTGCTTGGAATAAGACGAAAAGAATTACTGTAAAATGAGTTGGTGCTGCACAAGATTATACTAATACTTATACTACCGTACACCCTCTAAACAAACACATTGAAGCACAGAGTTTGTAAACAACCATATTGATGCACATAGTTTGTAAACAATCACATTGATGCACAAGGTTTGTAAACAACCACATTGATGCACATAGTTTGTAAACAAACACATTGAAACACAGAGTTTGTAAACAACCACATTGATGCACATAGTTTGTAAACAACCACATTGAAGCACAAGGTTTGTAAACAACCACATTGAAGCACAAGGTTTGTAAACAACCACATTGAAGCACAAGGTTTGTAAACAATCACATTCAAACACAGTTTGTAAACAAAATACATTAAGTGACCCACCTTGCAAAAGAGAAATACGTTATCGGAAATAATCGAACGTTAAAAATCTATGGAAATATGATATAAATTACGTGTATCAGTGCGACGTGCAGGGTTGCGGATAAAAACATTTGGCCTCACAATTGGAGTTGGTGTAATGATTGACTTGATGAAGGTAAGTCTGGAGATCAATACCAGTCCGTCCCACACCAGGTTTCTCTAAAACTGTCAGAGACAGAGGCAGACTCAACTTTCAAATGCCAGACCCCTCTCAGAGAATGTGTGTGTGTGTGTGTGTCAACCAGTCGGAGAGTCTGTGTGTGAGTGTGTGTCAACCAGTGGGATAGTCTGTGTGTGAGTGTGTGTCAACCAGTCGGAGAGTCTGTGTGTGAGTGTGTGTCAACCAGTGGGATAGTCTGTGTGTGAGTGTGTGTCAACCAGTCGGAGAGTCTGTGTGTGAGTGTGTGTCAACCAGTGGGATAGTCTGTGTGTGAGTGTGTGTCAACCAGTGGGATAGTCTGTGTGTGAGTGTGTGTCAACCAGTGGGATAGTCTGTGTGTGAGTGTATGTCAACCAGTAGGATAGTCTGTGTGTGAGTGTGTGTCAACCAGTGGGATAGTCTGTGTGTGAGTGTGTGTCAACCAGTGGGATAGTCTGTGTGTGAGTGTGTGTCAACCAGTGGGATAGTCTGTGTGTGAGTCTGTGTGTGAGTGTGTGTCAACCAGTGGGATAGTCTGTGTGTGAGTGTGTGTCAACCAGTAGGATAGTCTGTGTGTGAGTGTGTCAACCAGTGGGATAGTCTGTGTGTGAGTGTGTGTCAACCAGTGGGATAGTCTGTGTGTGAGTGTGTGTCAACCAGTGGGATAGTCTGTGTGTGAGTGTGTGTCAACCAGTGGGATAGTCTGTGTGTGAGTGTGTGTCAACCAGTGGGATAGTCTGTGTGTGAGTGTGTGTCAACCAGTGGGATAGTCTGTGTGTGAGTGTGTGTCAACCAGTGGGATAGTCTGTGTGTGAGTGTGTGTCAACCAGTGGGATAGTCTGTGTGTGAGTGTGTGTTAAGCAGTAGAAGAGTCTGTGTGTGAGTGTGTGTCAACAAGTGGGATAGTCTGTGTGTGAGTGTGTGTCAACCAGTGGGATAGTCTGTGTGTGAGTGTGTGTTAACCAGTAGAAGAGTCTGTGTGTGAGTGTGTGTCAACCAGTGGGATAGTCTGTGTGTGAGTGTGTGTTAACCAGTAGGATAGTCTGTGTGTGAGTGTGTTAGAGTGTGACAATCTTAATCCAATGTGTGTATGTGTGTGTAAGAGGGGTTAGTGCGTTTGTAGTTTTAGGAGTTATCGCATTTGCGTGTGTGTGTGTGTCTGCATTTATGTTTCATGTGGGGTACATGCAATGTGAAACGTGTGTTTCTAAGAAAGTAGATTATTTATTGTGTGTTTGGGTGTGTGGGTGTGTGTGCGCGCGTAGATTTTATTCTATGCGTGAGTAAGTGCGTGTGTGTGAGTGTGTGCACGTGCACTTAAACGAGCGTGTTTGTTCAGACGACAGAAGGTCATGGTCACTCAATGACGGGGATGCAGACATGTAACATGTCTAGTATGAGTCAATGACCACCATAACAAAAAGTTTCGCTACCGAATTTTTTTTTTCATATTCTTAATTCTATGAGATTACAATTAATTAATTAAAATAACGTCTGAATGTGGGATAGGAAAAGACAGCACAATAAAAGACAACTTCATAATGAAGAATTTACATTGCACAACTGGAGTGAACAATTACTGTGGGGTGAAAGAAGAAAATAAACGGCTAAATTGATGTTCCAGAAGTTATTATTCTGTGTTACTCCGCAGAATCAATTTGAAGTAGCGGTTTCCCCCTGTTTGCAGACCTGGTTATGCAAGTTAGTAAACTAGGTTATATAAATAGGCTTAATTGATTGTTTACTGAATCGAAACACTTGTAAGAGGTATTTTGAGCCAATTAAAGGGGCATAACCTACAGAATTATTTTTAACGTAATAGTATGAATAGAGTTTTTTCCCTTGAAATAGAAAAAAGGAGGGAAGGGTGAAGAAATGGTAAAAAAAATGTGGACAATATAAAATACTTGTGAAATGTATTTATATCTTACTTTTTATCTTTGTGCCATTTAAAAAAAAATTCGTACAAGTTGTAAATAAGGAAATTGAAACAAATGTTATTGCAAAATAAATAAATAAATAAAATATCAATCTCAAAGAGTATATATGCAGATTAATAATTATTTGTAAAAACCAAACCACTGCACAGCTGTTGACCCGCTAAGAACTAAATTATGGGGGGGTGGGGGTGAGCACATAAGCCACACATCCAAGTTTGGGGGGGAGGGGGAATAGTTGAGTTCATTACTCAGTTAAACATTTGTTTTTGTGCTGGTTATCTTAGTTTGTGTTTCTTTATTAAAGGACAACTGGTAATTATCTTAGTTTTTAAATTTAAGGACACAACTGGTAATTATCTTGTTTTTAAATTTAAGGACACAACTGGTAATTATCTTAGTTTTTAAATTTAAGGACACAACTGGTAATTATCTTAGTTTTTAAATTTAAGGACACAACTGGTAATTATCTTGGTTTTTAAATTTAAGGACTTAACTGGTAATTATCTTAGTTTTTAAATTTAAGGACACAACTGGTAATTATCTTAGTTTTTAAATGGACACAACTGGTAATTATCTTAGTTTTTAAATTTAAGGACACAACTGGTGATTATCTTGGTTTTTAAATTTAAGGACTTAACTGGTAATTATCTTAGTTTTTAAATTTAAGGACACAACTGGTAATTATCTTAGTTTTTAAATGGACACAACTGGTAATTATCTTAGTTTTTAAATTTAAGGACACAACTGGTAATTATCTTGGTTTTTAAATTTAAGGACTTAACTGGTAATTATCTTAGTTTTTAAATTTAAGGACACAACTGGTAATTATCTTAGTTTTTAAATGGACACAACTGGTAATTATCTTAGTTTTTAAATTTAAGGAAAGGACTCAACTTGAAAGAACAGTAAACCGAGGCAAGTGATGTTCGTTAATTAAACATATCAGAAATATTACGGTAGTGGGTATCTCTGACAAGATCACAAACTGGACACACTGACCACGTACTCACCCATGAGAGACAATCAAACAATCAATAAATAAATCCACAGGGTCACGTAACAGGCACATTACTTACCTGAAAAACAAACAAAAAAATAACATGAATACATTTTTTAATTAAAAGTTTTAACTTTGTTTTTTTTACAGTAAAACCAGAGCATGAGTCAATATAGCAGTAGCACTATTTCTAGTACAATGATTGGTTAGTTTTGAATTGTTCATTTCTGTTGACCTAGGCAGGTGGAGATAATCGACTTAAACAACGAAGTCTCTAAGTGCAAAACGTTATGGCCTCATCAGACAGGTTTTTTAGACTTTTGGGGCCCTGGACAGAAATGTTTTACAGGTTTATTTTTGTTTGGGTGGGATGGATGGAGAGAGAAGGGAGGGAGAGGGAGGGTGTGAGTGATGGAGATAGAGGAATTATTTAATATTTAACAGTAAAAAAAAATATCTAGTACAAAGGAAAGATTGTAGAAACAGTTTTATTTAATAGACAGACACAAATACACCATGAAATAAAGTTAGGTTGATAAACAGAGAAGAAAGGCGAGCATCAAAACATTCAAAATAGTCAAACAGAACATAATACAAACATATATTTTAATTAAAAGCTTTTCAAAAGATATACTTTTTTTTAAAATGTACATAAAGTAGAAATATAATTTCCTTTGACCTAGATTTTGAAAATATTTATAGAAATTATATTGATTAAAAAAAAAAAAGAGGGTCTAACGCCAGACAAAGCAAGTGTAATAAAAGTTTATAAAACCATTATAAAAAGATAAGCCAACATAAAAAAATTAAACAAATATGATTTTCATCACCCCCCCCCCCCTCATTCCATACAACCACCACCAAATAATACACACTTCTAAACCTGATTCCATTGTATCACCATCAAAATTTACATTTTTTTTTTGTGTCTCCAAAAATAGGTCTCCATTCAATTTTGAGAGAATAGGCGACTATGAAACGCGAAATAACGTCCACAGACCGTGAAGAGATGCTGCGTAGCGTAACGGTATAGTTTACAAATCCAGTTATACACACGCACACGTGTGTGTAGTGAACAGAGACACAACACGGTGTGTCAAATGCACCCCCACCCCCTTCCATTAGTTTTTGAAATGGAATGATTGTGGACTCTAGGATTTTATTGATATACCTGGCAAGTACAGTGGCACTAAGGTGATAACGTAATGCAAATGGCAGCAGATCTGTTACTGGGTCATTGTGGGACCCCACACCCCCAGTAAGGTATATTTGAGGCCCCCTATGCAAAACCACATATAGGTGGGAAGCATTATGCAAAGGTATGATAAATCTGTGTGTGTGTGTGGGAGGGGTCTTGTGAATTTACAAAAAAAAAGCAGTCAGATCCGCTGCTTGCCCCCCCCCCCTCCTCAATAACCTTTGACACCCGGGGCCCCTCTGATCTACTCATTTCAGGTTACGGCTAAAAAAAAATTTCCATCAGGTGGCCTATTGACAGTGGGGGCCATCTGTAAGAACGGTTCTGATTGTCAAATAAATAAATGATTGCAGACAGAATAAAACGACGCCAGCACCACCAACTGAAATGGCCTTCTGTTTTCTGACACTGGTACTGACCCCACAGAATGTGCACCATACAGCCCACAGACTGTGCACCATACAGCCCACAGACTGTGCACCATACAGCCCACAGACTGTGCACCATACAGCCCACAGACTGTGCACCATACAGCCCACAGACTGTGCACCATACAGCCCACAGACTGTGCACCATACAGCCCACAGACTGTGCACCATACAGCCCACAGACTGTGCACCATACAGCCCACAGACTGTGCACCATACAGCCCACAGACTGTGCACCATACAGCCCACAGACTGTGCACCATACAGCCCACAGACTGTGCACCATACAGCCCACAGACTGTGCACCATACAGCCCACAGACTGTGCACCATACAGCCCACAGACTGTGCACCATACAGCCCACAGACTGTGCACCATACAGCCCACAGACTGTGCACCATACAGCCCACAGACTGCGCACCATACAGCCCACAGACTGTGCACCATACAGCCCACAGACTGCGCACCATACAAACCACAGACTGCGCACCATACAGCCCACAGACTGTGCACCATACAGCCCAGACTGTGCACCATACAGCCCAGACTGTGCACCATACAACCCACATACTGTGCACCATACATCCCACAGACTGTGCACCATACATCCCACAGACTGTGCACCATACAACCCACATACTGTGCACCATACAGCCCACAGACTGTGCACCATACAGAAAGCACACAGCTATTTAAAACGTCATCTTTAAAAAAAAAATGCCGCTATTTGTGTAATTTTCCTTTTTAATACTGTAAAAGTAAAGTTCCCTTAGCCCTGAGAGCCAACGGGGTAGATGAAGTGTAGATGAAGTCATCTGTTTCTATAACCTCGGCATATGAATAGATTGTGTGGTTGTTAGCACAAAGAACAGCCGCCTTTACTTCCCCAACTTCCCATTTAAAGCAGAGTGGACTTTTGGGAGGACTTTGCAAATAATACCCTGAAAAAAAATCCATGGTCCTCACCGAGGATCGAACCCAGAGCTCTCTAGTCGAGTATCTATGTTGCGTGCTGGTATTTTACTTTTGGTTACAATCACGATGTACAAACACCAAACAACAGAAGACTCAAATGCAGGCTTTGTATTTTCCTTCTTTAATCTTAATGTTTATCTTACAACATCAAATCTTTACATCAAAAGTTCACAACATCACATAATCCAATAGTCTCTAACGCCTTTTATATATATATATATATATCTACTGCTGTCTTTTACTACTAAAATTATGCTCTGACTAACTGCTAGAATAATAGAAGACTATAGTGGACTTTGTTACATCTCACGTCCACTCTCTACGCTCGCCTCAGCCCCAATTCTACTCTCTACGCTCGCCTCAGCCCCAATTCTACTCTATCCCCAAATCTACTGTCCCCAATCTCTCGCTCTCCTTGTGCCCCACCCACTGGTCGGATTGGCTAATTAGCGAAATCCCATTAAAAGGTTAGCGCCCTTTGCCACCCTCGGTTGTGTTCGGTAATTTATCTGTTTGTCAAGAATGTCAGTTGACTCTCTCCACTCTCGGAACAAAGCCTAAGGTATCATATGTCACGTCCCTAACCTGGGTCGCTAGAAAATATAACGACTCTACCCCCAAATATTTAACCCTGAACTCTTGACTTAACCTCTCAAAGATTTACTTTACATATTATCCTACATTCTAACCAATGTGTGAGAACCTGTTCTCCACATCTCTCCCCATGTCACCAAGCATGATGCAATCATGCAAACAAAAAACAGCAGTAGATTTTTTTTAAACGGAAAAATAATAACTAATGACATCTTTAACGCTAACAACACATTGCCCATTAGCCTATATAGCAGACTGGACAAACAAATATTTTAACATGATACACAAGATCAAAATAAAAGGATAAATGATTTCAAAGATGGAACGTATAACAACTCTAACACATGAAATACAACAGTAACAGATCCCCTTGGTCAGACACCATACTATGGCTTGCCCCTCCCTCTCCATTGTAGCATATCTAGTTTCAGGGGGTGAAAGTTCCCACTGAGGGATGAAACAGAGTGTAGCGTCCCATTGTGTCCTAATGACAGGCTGTGGTGGTAACAAAATAGCACTAGCCTCCATTAGAATAGGACACAATTAAACCCTTATGAACTTCCAAAATGTACACATACTGATAACATGCCGCACAAACATAAATGTTTACATTTAACTTGACATAGGTGTTTATCATTCTATATAATAAGTACTTTTGGTTGCCTTCAAAATACATTTTAACTGTTACTGTTAACAATTTCATGAACAATAAACCACAAACCAAATATAGTAGCAAAATAAACATGATTAAAATTCAACATACTAGTACTTCGATATTACTATTAAATTCCAGTGTTACAAAGACAAAAAGCGCACATCATCAAAAAAATGGTAATACAATGAAAATTACTAAAATTTCATCACCCATAGTTAACTCTATTAATAAGAAATGAATACATAAATCATATTACACCAAAGCCACTTAGTACCACATAAGATCACGAGCAACAATAATTCCGGCTATAACAGAAGCTGATCTCTTAATAGAATTACAGTAATTCAATCGATCGCACTTTTCAAAATATACCCGATTAAAAAAAAAAAAAATACATTGTTTTCACAGGTGATTCTACTCAAACTTTTTAATCAACCATCAGTTATAAACTGTTTTAGAAATAACAGACATAATAAACAACTATGTCATTTCGTTGCAAATAACATCAGACAATAAATCTTACAAATCTATTAAAACGTCATTAAAATTAGGTCAATTAAATATTTGTATTCCTTCCAACAGTTTTACGTAATAATAAATGTTAGGTAACCATAATCTGCAGCGAAACAAAATCATCATCTATAACATAAAAGTTACATCATGCAATTCTGAATTCTTCTAAACGAACAACAAAATTATTGGCTCTATTAAAACAACATACGATATTTTCCAATACACAGAAAATCATCAATTTAAACACTTAAAAAAAACTTCATCATATTTACAAACATTAGCCCTTTCTGGTACATCAGTAATCGAGATGCCACATGGTCGAGGATCAAACTATTTTACAAAATGTTCTCGCCAGTTGCTATTTAAGTCCCTCTCCCTGCATCCAAAGAACCCATACTTTGATTTTCTCTTTTGATGACAATTATTATGAAACTCATTATTTTTAGGTCTAGACTTCAGAGTACAGTAATGATCTTGGTAGTGGGATCTAAAACATGACGCTACCCTACGACTACTGTCTCTGTCTTCATACACCCTTCTGTTACAAAACCTTACATTATTACTTTCATAGCATCTCCTACCCTCATGATATTGTGGGTCATATCTACCCCTACACTGTAAAACAGTGTTATCACCCTGCCTACACCGTGTGTTCATTGGCCTTTTATTTACACAATTCCCCTTCACACAACATTGCTCTCTCCCAGCAAACTGCCTTCTACTTCTGTACTCACACTCACATTTGCGCTGCCAAACTAGCTCTACGGGCATGTCACAATTATAACTGTTGTTCTTCCTTACAACAATTATTCTACGAGTCTGATACTCCTTAGGTCTAAATCTCCTTCTCTGCCATTGATCACATTCTCCCACTGACTGACTTAGACCAGCTACAGGTTTACTAACACGCACAGGAAAAGTTGGTTTTTGTTGTGGTGTCTTCCCAAAATAATCATTTTGTTTACAAACAGGCTCTATAACAGGGAACTTTATTCTATCACATTTCTCCTTAATTATTGTTCCTTTATTACCACAACTTTTGGTCCGATTACTGGCTTCTTCAATAAATTTAACTTGACCAATGTCCCTTTTTACATCCTTGATCTCAACTATTGAGCCCACTAAATCTATTTTACTAACCATAGCCTTCAAACCCTCTACTATTTTAGGCTGTGATGCGGCGATTGAATCTATTGATTCTAATTTGATTAGGATACTGTGTAACAACTTCTCTACCGAACCTAGTCTAATTGACAAGTTGTCTATTTTTAAATTTGTTTCTATTATTTCATCTCGTAATCTCTCTCTGTTATCTAACTGCCCATTTACACGTTCTCTACTCTCTCTTTCATCCTCTAATGTCAACTCCTTATTTGTCACCTGTATTCTATTATCACCCTTTGACCTCTCAATTTCTTCGTTATTTTCCTCAAATAAATATGACCCTATTATCGGCTCGTCATCTTCTAATGACAGATTTTTCTCTTTCAATTGCCTCGCGTGAAATGCCTTTTGCAAATTCTTCTTCCGTAAGACCCAACCACCAAAACATTTCAATTTTACCATTTTCACTTGCCATCTCTTCTAGTCTCTCTTATGTTGGAATCAGAGAAAAAGAATAAAACAATGCAATACAACAAATACACAAAAAATGCCAATAAAACTACTCAAAGTACCAGATAAATAGAAAACACATAACTAGCACAAAAAAAAATAAGAACAAAAAATTAGAACACAAAATCAAATGATTAACAACGAAACTAAATCATGGAACCGATTAAAAAATTTAAAAAATATAATTCAACATATATATGTTTTAGTTGTTCCAAGTGGACCCTATTTTAACCTCTACTGTATTCGAAGAAATACAGAATTCCACTAGGAACAACAAACAAATTATTCAGCTGAAGTTATCTAAGAAATTAGATCTACATATATAATTACATTGAGTTAACTTGTCTGTAGTCGTCAATTCCAACGTCGATATGAAATTGAAATCACTGTGTAATCCAATATTTGAATGCACCACACTTAAACACAATCGGGTCAGTAATCTAAACAGTATGAGCAAAGTTAGCTCACCCGCACAATTAATTTGGTCTGAAACATCAGCCACGTCAGATACGTCGGCTACTTCAGGTACTTCAGACACGTCAGGTACTTCAGCCACGTCAAATACGTCGGCTACTCCAGGTAAATCAGCCACGTCAGATACGTCGGCTTCTTCAGATTCATCAGCCACGTCAGATATGTCGGCTTCTTCAGATTCATCAGCCACGTCAGATATGTCGGCTACTTCGGCAACAGCAAATTCAATAACAGAAAAGCTCAACTTGTCGACAGCAGTATCACACTATCAGGTTAGGACGTTAGGTAAATCCCCATAAGGTTGGTAGTACGACTTGTACTCGCAGTAGATAATATACAACGTCGCTCACTGTACAGATTCTTGCTTATACTTCATACGTTTTCTATATTCTTGCGCAGCAGTCAGTTTTCGTCGGAGGTGCCAATATATGTTGCGTGCTGGTATTTTACTTTTGGTTACAATCACGATGTACAAACACCAAACAACAGAAGACTCAAATGCAGGCTTTGTATTTTCCTTCTTTAATCTTAATGTTTATCTTACAACATCAAATCTTTACATCAAAAGTTCACAACATCACATAATCCAATAGTCTCTAACGCCTTTTATATATATATATATATATCTACTGCTGTCTTTTACTACTAAAATTATGCTCTGACTAACTGCTAGAATAATAGAAGACTATAGTGGACTTTGTTACATCTCACGTCCACTCTCTACGCTCGCCTCAGCCCCAATTCTACTCTCTACGCTCGCCTCAGCCCCAATTCTACTCTATCCCCAAATCTACTGTCCCCAATCTCTCGCTCTCCTTGTGCCCCACCCACTGGTCGGATTGGCTAATTAGCGAAATCCCATTAAAAGGTTAGCGCCCTTTGCCACCCTCGGTTGTGTTCGGTAATTTATCTGTTTGTCAAGAATGTCAGTTGACTCTCTCCACTCTCGGAACAAAGCCTAAGGTATCATATGTCACGTCCCTAACCTGGGTCGCTAGAAAATATAACGACTCTACCCCCAAATATTTAACCCTGAACTCTTGACTTAACCTCTCAAAGATTTACTTTACATATTATCCTACATTCTAACCAATGTGTGAGAACCTGTTCTCCACAATCTACACTGCTCGGCCATTCGTCCCACTTTTTATTTAATACCGTAGCACCTACATAAATTTGATACATAATAACAACAAATATGGCGGCTTTCGGAAACGTCTTTTTTTTTAAACTGACGATGCGCATTCTGTTAAATTCGTATCATAATGGCATTTCTAAATGCCCACACGGGGCCCCCATGCTAATCAGCTATTTATATTTTATGCTTTCGAGTGGCTGAAGCATGGGCCCCAACACACTGAACTGCTTTTATGCCGGATCCGATAATTTAATGTTACAGTGAAATTATGTAATAATAATAATAATAATGAATAAAATCAACTAACAGTCAAAAGTCAATTAGTAAAACAGAAAGTAAAAAGACGTATCTACATATCATGAGTGTATTTCTAAAGTTATCGAAAGTAAGTCAATATTGATTGATTTTTTGAAAACATTTAACATAGTTTTTTTAATGTTTGTCTTGGATTGAATGGAATTTATTATGTCTACAAACCTTTATGCATAAAAAACTAACGACTAACTAAAAACCAAAGATACAGATCTTATTAGGTTGGATGTATATTATATTTGACAGGGTTGGCCAAAGTGGAACTTTGGACGAGTTAAGTGCGAGTCGTACGAACATGTCTATTCTTTCAATTTATTATTTTTGTTAATAGATTATGATAAACTATGATGTAGCCCTGATTCTTATTATTTTACTATAAACACTGCTATGTGGCCAGTGGCGCAACACCCCCCCCCCTCCAGGCCAAATCATCAATACATAATTTATGTTATAAAGTTACAAAATCAGACTGTCAAACTGTCTTTTTTCATGATGCGATCTCCCCCCTCCCCCCCAGCATTTTTTGCTGGTTGCGCCACTGTATGAGGCTATTATTGAACTCGTGCGTCGTGACATATGATATGGTTTGTTGTGCGTCGTGACATATGATATGGTGTGTTGTGCGTCGTGACATGTGATATGGTTTGTTGTGCGTCGTGACATGTGATACGGTTTGTTGTGCGTCGTGACATATAATATGGTTTGTTATCAAATCCTTATATTGGTTACAATAAACATCGATGCAATACATTTTGTGAAGCTGTCAGTCTTCTGGATGTGGCTATGTGTGTGTGTATGGGTGTGTGTGTGTGTGAGAGAGAGAGAGAGACAGAGAGAGAGAGAGAGAGACAGAGAGAGAGAGACACACACACACACGCACACACACCTTGGTAGTGATGACCTGTAGTTCATTGATAGACTTTGTAAGACGATTAGTGATTATATATATATATTGGTGTGTGTATTGAAGTGTGTGACATATGTGTGTGTAAGCAAGTACACATGTGTATGTGTGTAATTATATATGTATAAGCATGTAAATATGAATGTGTTGTAGTGAATATTAATGTGTTTTTGTACATATGAAAGGGTTTGTGTACATATGAATGGGTTTGTGTACATAATAATGGGTTTGTGAACATATGATTGTGTTTGTGTACTTAAGAATGTGTACATAACAATGTGTTTGTGAACATATGAATGTGTTTGAGTACGTATGAATGTGTTTGTGTAATTATGAAAGTGTTTGTGTACATATAAAAGTTCGTAGATGATTGATTCAGTTTTCCCCTGTGTCCGTACTATCAGCCATTTTTATTTATCTGTGTGTCCGTGGTTGTACTAAGATGACCTACTGTGCTATGGACTACTACTACTACAGCAAAAGGTCAACCACAGTATCAAGCTTTGGGCTGTGTTTGTTCTTCACCCCCTCCCCACCCCACCCCAATAACAAACTCATGGCGACGCACGGGGGTGAGTCAAAGACTCGTTGGGACTCGGCTTAAATCGGATTAATCGGATTATCCGTGCATCGACTTATCAGTGCATCGCTAGTTACCTGACTTGAGTTTCTTCTCCACTATTGAGCCGTTTTAAATTGTCAACAGAAGTTCACAGAATGGAGGGGGGGGGGGTGCTGTCTGTAGCAGCGATGTGTCATCATTTGACCTAAATATTGACCATACTTGTACAGATTTTTCAAACATTTTAAACTATTGAGGGCACAGGTGAAAAGTTTTTACGAACACATTTTTGTAGTAATGAATTAAAAAAAAAGTTAAGGAAGAGTTGGTTAGATTTCGGAAACATTGTGAATGTGTGTGTGTGTGTGTGTGTATTTCAATTCATTTACACTTACAAAATTTTGTATGTACCGTTTCCGGTGCGGTATCCGTGATATAATTAGGGAAGGGGAAGAGCTCACATACAGAGGTGATCTTGGAGGTCATAACCAGTTATTCACAAAATTGTTTTCTTAACCTAATATACAGATGAAGTGCTGCTCGGGGCACTTTTAAGTCAGTAAGGGGGGGTGGTGTCAATGCTTTTTTTCAAACCTGATGTACTTTATGATTACTTTTCGGGGCCCATTTAAATTAAGAGGGCAGCAGCGGCATCGATACATGACCCGCGGCACAGGGTATAGAGAGGGGTGATAGGAAACATGGCATCCATACATGACCTATGAAACATGGCATCCATACATGACCTATGAAACATGGCATCCATACATGACCTATGAAACATGGCATCCATACATGACCTATGAAACATGGCATCCATACATGACCTATGAAACATGACATCCATACATGACCTATGAAACATGGCTAAACGACAAACATTCTTTTTTAGGAGATCCCGGTCAGGGTGGGCGGCCCCCAGAATACTTGTTATCGGTGCTGCTGGTTGGGGGGTGGGTGAGAGGGAGGGGCCTCTATGCCCTTCATTCTCTGCACGCCGGCCCTAGTACGCACATTCACAAGTTACAGTCACTGCCCCTGCACCAAGAAGTCAAAAACTAATCTTTACAAAAAAAAATAAATTTAAAAAATGTAGCGCACAAAGCAATGTCATACGAATGTATACCAGGAACAGTTTCACATGACATCTGACTGATGTCACAACTGAAACTTTTCTCCGCGCCACAAACTGACATAAAAATTTAAATTCTAGCAGATCCCCCTCCCCCCCCCCCCCCACATCCTTTCTTATCAGTTGCATTGGTTGCCAATTCAGGTGTTTTTTTTTGTATATAATTGAAACACTGAGCTTCCAATTGGTGTAGAACTATTTGATGTTAGCTAAGTTTGTTAGTCTATAGCAGTTGTCTGGATGAATGTATTTCAATAAGTATCCTTTGTTTTTTTTTTATTTCTCTTATATCTTTAGGATCTTATTATGGTCAATTGTTCTCAAAGTTAAATAGCGCGATGCAAACCAAGGCTTGTAGCATTAAGAATACTTATTAAATTATTTGATCCTAATAAATTGTTACGTTATGTAGTTTACAACACTTCAGATATAACATAATGAGCCCACTGTGAGACGAACTATGCCCACCCCCCACTGGACATCCCCCCCACCACTCCCACATCGGCTGTATCAATTCTGATAAAATCTGATTAAATGAGACCATGATACAAGCTACTGAAAACACTAATTATTACTCATATTTGCAGGCAAAAATACTAAAACAATGTTTATAAGATTGAAAATGATTTATATAGAATCAGAGGTTCTGCTGACACGGATGTCCACACTGTGCAGAGATCGGTCAAATGTGTAACCTATGTGTGACTGACCTGTCAAGTCAAATAAATCAAAGTTTTGACCATTCTGCATATTCTGGGAATATCTTTTCATTTATCGAAACTAAGTTGTATTTATAGAACCAGCTTTAAAAAAAATTTAAATTCCTTTATTAATAAATACAACACACAATGGAACCATTAAAATAAAATTAAGAGTTGGCAGCTGTGAACACACAAAAAATGTCAACGGAAACTAATAAAAAAAAAAGACGGTTGTCAACCTTATACTGTCCATGTAGACATCTTTAAATTATAGAGAGTTGGGAGGTGTTTGTTAGAATAAATCTAAGTGTTTTGTTTGGTAGAAGTTGAATACGAAATTCAGTAAATTTTACAACTTCTTTGTCAGCTAGTCAGCCCCGTAGCTTGAAAATTCTACAGCAGGGGCCAGGCATTCTACGGCAGGGGCCAGGCCAATATCGGGGGGGAGGGCAAGAAATAAATGCTACTAAATAAAGCAAACAAGCAGAGGGGGCCAGACAAAACGAAGGGGGGTACGGCCCCCTCCTCCCCCCCGCACGCTACGGGCCTGCAGTTAGTAAATAATACGTTCGAATTAAAACAACAACAACAGTACATTATATATATATATATATATATATATATATATATAATTTTTAAGTTGACCATAAGCCATTGTCTACAGTCCGTGGCTCTCAAAAAGCGGGTCACGACCAACCAATGGAATGCTTCTGGTGAGATGATCTGAAGTAAGTCATAAAAAAAAGAATTTAATCGAGAATGTACACACACATTTTTGCTTTTGTTTTTAAATCTTTTTTGTACAGGTGAGTCGCAAATATTGATAAGGTAACTCAGAAGGTCGCAAATCACACAAGTTTGAGAAACACCTGACTCTACAGCATTTGTTCTCAACTCATAACCCACTTTTAAAAAATATCCAAGGCCCCCCCCCCCCAGTTTAATGAGGACAAACTGCCCCATAACATCCACAGTAGCTCGATGCTGTTAGACAAATTTAACAATAGCTCAATTAGTGACCTGCTAGATAGCCGTGGGTTACCATGACAATAAGGTGGTCTATAGCAGTGCTACATCTGTGGGTGAATGTTTGTTCCAGGTGTGAATTTTCTCTGTGAAGCCATGAGAAGCTGAATAGCTGGATAGCTTTTCAACCTGTAAACCTGTTATAAACTAACTTTTCTATTGGCTGGTATAAATGTTCAATGTTTGTATGATAGATCTTGCACGCGTTTGTAGATCAAGATTCAAAGCTTTTATGCACACACACACACACACACACAAACCAACAACAGACAACTTAAAACACAATGTTATAATTTTTTAAAACCTTTAAAAACAATTTTCGAAATATCTGAGTCTGAATTATATACAAACGGTTCTTACTTCACTTGCTGCAACTTATAATGAATAAATTGTTGTTATTTGGTGTATAACACAAAAATCAATCCACACACAGTTTTATTAAAGCCTATCTGTCAAAAGCAGTTTTATATTTCCCCATTTCACACACATAGAAACACTCGATTCATTTCATGTGACGCACTGGGTAGGCAAATACAATCAACAATGGATGCATACATTCAACTATTCTCAAACTGGGCTGTAAGGAATACACTTTTTTTTACCCTTTTTTTCTAATTCTATGACTTTAGTAAGAACGTGAGACTATTTGTTGCCAGCTATAATATCTACATGTCTGATAGACAACAACGATTTCCCAACCAAAGCTAAGATGTAAGGAGGCCACATATAACTTATGTCGCAAGGATTTGAACCAGCAATTCACATCGCACATTGTCAATAGAACTATCCCTTAATGAGTTGAGAAACATACAACTGACCTGTATATAGGTGGGATAAAAGTCATTTGACAAATTCAGCAGATGGAGAGATGAGTTAATCGTT
Source organism: Bulinus truncatus (assembly GCA_021962125.1). NCBI lineage: Eukaryota > Metazoa > Mollusca > Gastropoda > Planorbidae > Bulinus > Bulinus truncatus. The sequence goes on from JAGDYQ010000007.1 coordinate 10,499,424, forward strand.
GATTAAGTTGATGGAGAGATGAGTTTATCATGAGTTCATGATGTTATAAAAAAAGCTCCGATTGCCCTCTGAAAATACAATTTGGCTTCGACCCTGAACAAATATCGACCCTCGTTTATCAGTTTACCTCACATTTGTGATATATTTTGTCATTTCGTTCCCAATATTCAGCAGCCTTAATCCGGCCATGCACGGACCAAATAATACCACTAGGTACATCTTATAATACCACTAGGTACGTAACATCTTATGTTTTTATCAGCACAGAGCTCTCCTCAGTACGTAGACATAACTAGACATTACTAGACATAACTAGACATTACTAGACATAACTAGACATTACTAGACATTACTAGACATAACCTACCAATGGGACCTACTGCAGTTCACATATTTTGAATGTCCTTAATATTTGTTCTACGGTGTTGTCAAGACCCTTTATAACTCCCTGCTCCTCACCAACAACAACATACACGGCAGTGGTTAAAATATCGCCAAAAAATTTACATCCAAGCAATATCATTAATTGTCCATTTCTCATTTAAAAACTTCGGTTTAACATGAAAACTGACGTTGTAGTAATTCATAATCGAAAATACTTGTAGACATAACTGCAATATATTTTCTTCTAATAATCGCACGCAGTAAACCACTGACTTTACTGCACAGTAATGTACTTCTTGTATTACTTCTACTTCAACAAACATTGTTGAGGTTCTGCCAAAAGTATGTTGTATGCATCTGTTTTTTTTTCCTCCTTTTTTTTTTAAACCTAAAAAGTCAGACAGTGAAGACAAGACAATTTTTTTTTATGATGGGCCAATAATCTTAAAAGTCTGGGAATCACTGTAGTACATGATTGACTAATTGGCTCTAAAACACAAGTGTTAATTTAATTGTGTCGTCACGCTCCCCTTTTTCTAGCCCCGTATATATATATATATATATATATATATATATATATATATATATATATATATATATATATATATTTCACAGCCAGTTCCCCTGAAGTTTAGTTGGTTGCGCACGCGCACACACACACACATCTGGACTGACCGATTTTCGTGGACCAACGGTATGTTTTGTTACACTAAGCCCGCATATCATTTTAAATCAATAAAAACTTGTAGAACTATTCTCGAGTTAATGGGGGCGTGTTATTCACTGAACGTATAAATAAACAACTAGATGTGTAATGAGATCACCGCGAGGGTGTTGCTGCGAGGGTAGGAAATCGCCGCCCCCCCCATCCTTTTTCCAACTTATATTTTCATAACAGACTGCTCCCATCAGACTGCTCCCATCAGACTGCTCCCAACAGACTGCTCCCATCAGACTGCTCTTATCAGACGGCTCCCATCAGACTGCTCCCACCAGACTGCTCCCATCAGACTGCTCCCATCAGACTGCTCCCATCAGACTGCTCCCATCAGACTGCTCCCATCAAACTGCTCTCAACAGACTGCTCCCACCAGACTGCTCTTATCAGACTGCTCCCATCAGACTGCTCCCACCAGACTGCTCCCATCAGACTGCTCTTATCAGACTGCTCCCATCAGACTGCTCCTATCCTTTCAAAAAATGTTAATGGCGCACTGGTTGCAAAATGGCTAGCTCATTGAAAGAAAGACAAGACTAAAATTATCCAAACTGAACCACATAACGCAGACATGTGAACCAATCAGTGCAGACATCAAAGCCGCGAGCCAATCAGTCCGTATTGCAGACATCACATCCACATATAGATTCCATTGTCCCCCAGACGAATTTCTCGTTAAGAATTCCGACATTTCTCAGCTCATATGAATTGTTCAATTATCACAAACGCTGATTCAACATGACCTCACTTGTGTGATACGTTCTCCATTTTCATTAGTCCGCCTGACATACCTATGGGTTACCCGCGCCCCCCGACGAATAAATAATTTGAATAAGGGCTTTATAGTACTTTATGCTACTGGTTTTTCCTCTCAAGTACTGGCAAAGTACTGGTAAAGTACTGTCAAAGTACTGGTAAAGTACTGTCAAAGTACTGGTAAAGTACTGGCAAAGTACAGGTAAAATATTGGTAAAGTAGTTAAATTTCGATTTTCGGTCAATATTTTAACATTTAATTATCTGTTATTTAACCTACATTGCTCTTTCATTAGAGTTAGAATGAATATGTTTTGAAAGCTGAATGATAGTAACTATGGGGGTCTAAGTCTGTCGCTGAGAAAGATTATTGAGGAGGGCCGGCTTCAAGTACCAGAGATAGGGTACTTAGTACTTAGTACTTGTTTTACCAAGTACATGTACTCGAGTAATACTCAAGTACATTTTTGGAGTATTGGTACTTGTACAGGTATTTGCACCTTTGGGAATTTTTTACTCATAGCCTTACTAGAAATTTTCAAAACATGTGTACTTGTATGGTCAGTACTTGGAATATCTCTTACAAGTCACTACATCTCGTTAATTAGCTCGGGGCAAGACGTGTCATTCGGAGTTAAATCAATTTGTTTTATTGGCATTTTTTAAAATTAATCATTATGTTTAAAAAGAACAAACAAACAACGGAGTTCAACTTGACACGTGCACCAACAACTAGAGAGTTGGCACTGTTGGGGGAGAAGGAGATATTAATTAAATCTTAGGAAACATTTTGTGTTCTTTTGATTTTCTACGGACATTTTTATTTGAATAACTCGCGTCCAGTCAGTAAATCCAGGACAGTCCATAAACATTCTGTTGAGGCTTAGAAAGTCAACGTAAATCCAGGACAGTCCATAAACATTCTGTTAAGGCTTAGAAAGTCAACGTAAATCCAGGACAGTCCATAAACATTCTATAAGGCTTAGAAAGTCAACGTAAATCCAGGACAGTCCATAAACATTCTGTTAAGGCTTAGAAAGTCAACTTAAATCCAGGACAGTCCATAAACATTCTGTTGAGGCTTAGAAAGTCAACGTAAATCCAGGACAGTCCATAAACATTCTGTTGAGGCTTAGAAAGTCAATAATTGTCGTTTATCAAATTTACATTATTTCATTATTTATGACTGATATTTTCTACGTTATCACACAGAGTAAATAGGTTTCAGTTTTTCAGACATAAATGATAAGAATGAATAATGGGATTATGTACATAATTCCGGGTCTATGTGACTATCTGTGTACCATCATACTCTACAGTGTGTGTGTGTGTGTGTGTGTGTGTGTGTCATCCTTATTGATTTAAATTTAGAACACACGTGATGTTCAGTTGACACAGTTTATCAATTTGTTTACATTCAGCAAACAAGAAGAAGAAAAAAAAAAGAAAGTTTGGAATGAATAGAATGAGATATCAGAATATGTATCTGAATATTTGAATTTCAAATGTGTGCTATTGGTCATTATGCATTTTGAGTTTTTAAAAAAAAATGGATTCAGTTGATATAAAATAAAATATCTAGATACTATATAGAGATTTAAATTAAAATATATTAAACAATGTCACAGATAATCGGACCCAAACATTCACATGAAGGGGCGGATCAAGGTCAAATCGGACGCAGGGCACAGAAGGCTATAAAGTAGAGTTTTGTGAATATAGAGTTGGGCTTTTCGGGGCTCCAAACAATTTGGGGGCCAAAAGCTCACTCCAAGTGCACCCACCGTTAAATCCGCAACTGGTTACACGCAAAAAAAAAAAAAGCGTGATGTGTGCATAGAAATACGATGGTCAACAGTTCAGTCAGTCTGGAGACGACGGTGACGGGTGACCTAATGACTTATTGATTGGAATTGATAAACAGAAGTGATCGGTAAAAAGTATAACAATGTAGATGTTAATAACACAGTTGTGCAAGAGTACATGCTATTTATTAGACATTTACACAGTTGTGCAAGAGTACATGCTATTTACTAGACATTTACATAGCCCAGTGACCGTGTAACCCAAACACATTTAAAGGACCCTCATGTCTTATATGTGTACAGTAATCGGTTATAAAATGACTCATTTATTGGTGTTTTTGTGCGATCACAGACGCTCCAGTTGGTAGTGTCGTCAGCAGTCAAATATTTGCTAGCAGCAGCCATGTTTATATCCGTTAATATTTTAACCACTAAGTCATATTATGCCAGGAGTGCTCATAGGGTTAAAATAACATAAGATCTTTTTTTAACAAGCAGGTTATTTTTTTTTTACAATGGTAAACAAACCAAAACGGATGCTGCGAAGCATTCAGATTTACATTCAGATATAGGAATATCATTGCAGCGAACAAGTACGCAGTCTCCGGGTCACTAGATATATAAACTTCGTTCTGGTGTGGACGTGTCTTAATCTTACGTCATTGGTAAAGAAACCAAAATGGCTGCAATGAAACATCGATTAATATGTTCAAAATTAATGTAAGATCGTAACTAAACAATACTTTAGACATATACTTTAAGAGGAAAACTTGAACTGCGCCGAAAAGTGGAGGAAAGCTAATAGTCAAAGAATTTTTTTTTATCTGCAAATAGCCTGTTAATATATTCAACTATATTAATCGATATCAACATGAAGCTCATTGATATGTACTGTGAAAATATTTTGATATGCAAGTTAACAAGACACCAATATGGTGTAACACTGTTAAGGACTACCGAATTGATAGTATACTATGTTTAATGCGCATTTCATGTATATTAATTAGTGCTATGTGATTTGAACCAATAACCAAGTATATAGATTATGTAAGATACAAATTGATTTATATATTGATTATTATATACAGTGACATCGCCAACAACTGGGGAGAGAGGGGGGGGATCCACCCTCCAAATGTTTGAAGTGGCCTTGAGTAAACAATAATTCTCGATGACGTGGCCGTCAATGTCAGGTTTGGGGTGGGGGTGGGGGAGTGGGTCCCGGGCTGCGAGCCCATCGCCCCTATAACAACGCATGTGCCAGTGACCCCCCCCCTCCTGTTAGCGAAAATCATTTTTGTGTGTGTAAGATATTAATTACTGAGTTTCTTTTGAGTTTCCACTTCATACCAAAGAGAAACATTTCTAGTAACATATTTGTACACACAAGGTTTGTAAACAACTAGTAAACAAAGGCCCGGTGCCCGGACCGGCTAGTAGGCACGCAGTTGGAGTTGAAAATAGTGATATATATTTGAGCCCGTTAACAATCAGTTTATATACAAAAAAATATAGCATATCTATGTTCTAGTAACATATTTACACACACAATGTTTGTAAACAACAACAACGACACAATGTTTGTAAACAACAACAACGACACAATGTTTGTAAACAACAACAACGACACAATGTTTGTAAACAACAACAACGACACAATGTTTGTAAACAACAACAACGGCACAATGTTTGTAAACAGCAACAACAATACAATATTTGTAAACAACAACAACGACACAATGTTTGTACACAACAACAACGACACAATGTTTGTAAACAACAACAACACAATATTTGTAAACAACAACAACGACACAATGTTTGTAAACAACAACGACACAATGTTTGTAAACAACAACAACGACACAATATTTGTAAACAACAGCAACGACACAATGTTTGTAAACAACAACAACGACACAATATTTGTAAACAACAACAACAACACAATATTTGTAAACAACAACAACGACACAATGTTTGTAAACAACAACAACGACACAATGTTTGTAAACAACAACAACGACACAATGTTTGTAAACAACAACAACAACACAATGTTTGTAAACAACAACAACGACAAAATGTTTGTAAACAACAACAATGACATAATGTTTGTAAACAACAACAACGACACAATGTTTGTAAACAACAACAACAACACAATGTTTGTAAACAACAACAACACAATGTTTGTAAACAACAACAACACAATGTTTGTAAACAACAACAACACAATGTTTGTAAACAACAACAACACAATGTTTGTAAACAACAACAACACAATGTTTGTAAACAACAACAACACAATGTTTGTAAACAACAACAACGACATAATGTTTGTAAACAACAACAACGACACAATGTTTGTAAACAACAACAACGACACAATGTTTGTAAACAACAACAACACAATGTTTGTAAACAACAACAACACAATGTTTGTAAACAACAACAACACAATGTTTGTAAACAACAACAACACAATATTTGTAAACAACAACAACGACACAATGTTTGTAAACAACAACAACAACACAATGTTTGTAAACAACAACAACGACACAATGTTTGTAAACAACAACAACACAATATTTGTAAACAACAACAACGACACAATGTTTGTAAACAACAACAACAACACAATGTTTGTAAACAACAACAACGACACAATGTTTGTAAACAACAACAACGACACAATGTTTGTAAACAACAACAACACAATGTTTGTAAACAACAACAACACAATGTTTGTAAACAACAACAACACTTAGTTTCTCCTTACCCCGGGTCCAGCGGGTAGGGACACACGCCTCAGACGGACACTGCTGTTCTTGAGTAACTGTTGCTCCTGGTGGAAGCTCACGGGCTGGTCGGTGTCAGGGATGGAATACAAGAAAGGGGGCGGGGTCTGACCCATGGCGTAAGACTTCCGCCTCACTCTCCATCCTTGACTCATTGTTCTCGCCCCTGACCAGCGACCCCCGGGGGGTGGTGAGTTGGTGAGTTCGAAAATGTGACAAAAAATCAACTAATGAACCAGAGCTGGTTCGAAGTTAAGATATCTCTTCGAGTTATTTATTTAGTATTCCATGTGCAGTGAATGAAATATACAGAACACACATTTGCAATAATACAACCTTAAATTTTAGATTTTGTTTTTGTATAGTTTAATAAAATCCACTAAGCAAGTTCATCTAACTGAAACTTATTTGTATAGATGTACTCCAAGCAGCAAAATCTCAGACCATGAACTGGGTCACAGCTTTACCTTTGAACTTTTAAAATACTAAGAAAAAACAAAAAAAAAAATATAAACCAAAGAAAGGTTTCACAATCTCTTAATACCAAAGATTTACTTTGCATACCTAACACTAATAATAATAAAAAGGGTATGAAACACTTGCAACGGAATAAACAATGTATTAGTAATTAAAATGTTAATTTAACTACAAAAGTGTAATCCCAGATAACAGCGAAACAAGAAATATAAACACAAGTGTCTTGACGATTAGCCCTGGTAAGATTACAGCATTAAACAAGGCCCCCTAAACAACCCACAGGTTGTAAGTAGGTCACACACGGGGCTGATCAATAAACGGTTACATCAACAAACAGCTGGAACTGTGCAGCCGAAATAGATCAGAGAGAGAGAGAGAGACGGGATTGTGGGAGAACACACAACAATATACAACTTTTTTTTTCGCCCCCCCCCCCACTTCCACTCTCTCAGTGTGCGTCTTTTTTTGTGTGTGACTGTGTGTATGTATAGTACGTCCACTGCACCAGGGAAGAATGTAGCACACGTGATAACTGCTACACACGAGTGACTGGGAGTGACTCTACAGCAGTGATAAGTAGAGACCTCTTGTGTCTACACGATGACCTGTGCTGTATACTAACCCCCTCCCCTCCCCCCCGCCACGCCCCCACCACCACTTGTCATTCGGTGTATGATCAAGTATGCAAATATTCCACACACAAAATAATCATTCTTTCATTTTACTGAAGGCCTTCCACAAATTCGATCTGCTATTTGTACAACGTTTACAGAAGTGTTTGTCTAAAAAAGCAAAACTAAGCCCTGCTCAAACAAACTTCGTCATTATATTTCGATGAATAAGGAAAACTGTTCGATAATCAATACATTATAATACCTATGCATGCATATAGCAATGTCGACAGATCTACGGCAATAATTAAAGCAACAAAAAATAACAGACTTGATACAAATGTTGAACGGACAAGACTTCACTGTTTCTCATCTTATTCTCAACTTATAAATATGTTTTCCTTTTCCGTAAGGCGTCCAAAAGTTAAAATATCGCACAAGTTGACAAATATCGCACATGTTGATAAATATCGCGCATGTAGGCAAAAATGTTTTCAAACAAACAAAACCAGTTTTTGTCACTGACCAAATCGTTTTTTTTTCCCCAGTAAACAATAGACTGTGAACACAAATGTCAATGTTCTGGTGGGAACAGCACCTTAATGTTGGCTCAAATATTGACATAGATATTTTATTTATATGTAGGCAATGTCAACATGGGAAGAGAGAGAGGCGGTGGGGTGGGGGAGTCAATAGTTTGGCTAAGTCAACGATAAATCAACGAGTCTCAAACTGCGCTCTTTAAATGTTCCCATCTTTGAAACTTCTGGGCGGCTACAATTGTCAGACATGCTTAGCGCGATAAACAACAGAAGAAGATAAGACCAGGGGCGTGTATAACGAAGTGGGAACCGGGTGCGCGACATGGACCCCCCCCCCCCCAACTTTGAATGGATCCCCGAATTAAACCTTAAAACTTAAATGTTTTTTTGTTTTAAATTTATTTTTTCCGAGGGGCCCAAATTTTTCCTTTTGCACCCATGACCTAAACATAAATAAATCCACCTCTGGAAAAGATTGTATGCAGTACTCCCTAAATACAAACATATTGACTGGTTGAATTTGTTCATTGAGTAACTGGTCTGAACTGTCCAGTATCTAAAGTTACTTCAAGTTAACATCAAATTCAACTTTGCTAGATTATGTTGAAATCTTAATTTTCTAATAAACGAATCTTGCAATTTTTAATTGAACACTAATTAACATTAACATTCTCCATGGGGATGGGGGGGGGGGAATAAAACCGTTCCGTTAGTGGTTTTTGTAGCGTCTAAGATATTTTATATCATCAATACTGTGACTTCACGCATTAGCTGTTGACTGTCTGTGCGTTCGGCTTCACAGCTGTTTGTTTTTTTATACAAATCTTTTAAATAATTACATTGTGGCGATAATTGTGAAACCATATAGATAGCATGTAGTGTCTGGAGAAAAAAAAGGTGACAAGTGACATTGAATCATCAGAAAATGAAGTTATAACTAACACTAACATATCACAAACTGAAGTGATGTGTAACACTAAAATCAAGTGGCGAGCAAAGAAACGAAATATTACACACTGAATTGATAAGAAATTGTAGAACATCACAATTTGAAAACAATAAAAACACGGAGTCCACTGAAGTTTGTTTACACAGGTTTTATATAAAAAAAAAACGGAATAGACCCAAATCTGAATGTCACCACAAAACAGTACCACCACGACCAACAAGAACCATGCCCACTTCACCAGAAAACAAAATCGCAGATGGTCAAAAAAAACAACAAAACTAGAGTCTTTAACACCACCACACGAAGACACACACGCGCCCACACCCACACCGACCTACAGAGATCTGTGGGGGGAAGGATGTAATTAAACCGTGTGTCTGGATCTGTCTGGTGGACGTAGAACCGGATTGTAAACAAGTTGGAACTTTACAAAAAGTTTTAATTTCTGACATGGAAGCCCCTGAATGAATGACAAACACACACACACACACACACACACCGTATTCAACTGGTAGCCTCAGTCAGACTGTCACAGTTTCCTTTTGGACACGTTACTGGTGTAGGAGTGGGGATGAGGGGGTGGGGGGTTGGTGGCGGTGGGAGGGGGCAGTCTGGCATCGAGTTACAGAACATAAATTTGGAGGATAGGATCGCTCGGGGGTGGGGGTGGGTAAGCGGTCTTACAAAAGGAAATGGCCGATATGAAAAGGAGGGTGTGGGGGGTGGGGGTAGATGATGTAAAATATGAGCAGCAACATTTTATTTTGTTACAAGAGGCAATGACACTAGAAACTTCTCAAAACACATAAAAAACTAGGTCAAGTATGAAATATGACCTTTGACATCGGAAA
>JAGDYQ010000007.1:10511819-10516819 GCA_021962125.1 Bulinus truncatus
CACTATAGATATGTATATGTGTGTACGTTTGTGTGAGTGTGTGTGAGTGTGAGAGAGAGAACATAAGCTTGGTTAAAGAGACACATGTCAACTCTTATCTAACCCTCACATAAATTAAACAACCAAAACAAAACAAAATGTATTCAAATATCAAACAGACCGAAAATACAATCTACAAATCTTCATCAGTGCATCAAGTGAACTTCACCAAGACAACAATCAATATTTGTAGAGCAACACAGGCAGTACTCACACGACACATGCAGTACTCACACGACACATGGAGTACTCACACGACACATGCAGTACTCACACGGCACATGCAGTACTCACACGACACATGCAGTACTCACACGACACATGCAGTACTCACACGGTATATTGAACATTTGTAGAGCGACACATGCAGTACTCACACGACACATGCAGTACTCACACGACACATGCAGTACTCACACGGCACATGCAGTACTCACACGCCACATGCAGTACTCACACGGTATATTGAACATTTGTAGAGCGACACATGCAGTACTCACACGACACATGCAGTACTCACACGACACATGCAGTACTCACACGACACAAGGAGTACTCACACGACAAATGGAGTACTCACACGACACATGCAGTACTTACACGACACATGCAGTACTCACACGGTATATTGAACATTTGTAGAGCGACACATGTAGTACTCACACGACACATGCAGTACTCACACGACACATGCAGTACTCACACGACACATGCAGTACTCACACGACACATGCAGTACTCACACGACACATGCAGTACTCACACGGCATATTGAACATAACCGAGTCACTCACTCAAGTATGCCAACATCACTCTAAAAAAACATAGTGTGAGCAGTTGTTATATCTACTGCCTGGTGATGCACTCGAGAAACCGTTGACCTAATTTAGATCATACTGATACTGAAGAATACTAAAGGAGCGTTGAACAGATTGCAACAGACTACAAACATAGTGAAGTACAGTCCATATGATGTCTATTTAGCCCTAAATGGGCTGCAGAGCCAAAAGGAAGAAGAATAATGTTGTTTTATTTAAATAAAGGATGCACTTGATAATCATGGGGGGTGGGGGGCATTATTGATTACCCTGATAGGGAGAATCCTAAATCGATCGCCGATCAATGATTACTTTAAACTAAAATAACTGACCTTAAACCGATGAATTCACCGAGGTACAAAATTACACGATATCTCCCCCCCCCCCAATGCGGCCGCAGTGGGCCCCACACTTTCATAGGCCCCGCGCTAACTCTATGTGTAAATTATTAAAAATATTGGCTTTCTTGTCAGCTTCAAGAGCTTTCAGCGTGATGACATATGAAAGTTTACAGCGAGTCTTGAGCAAGCATTGACGTCATCAACAGACCAGTCAACAGATATATGTGGGCGGGAATTAGCAGATGAAATGGAATCTTAAAGGCATATTCTACCAAATACCGCCGAATCCCCGGTAGAAATTTTGGCTTATCTGTCCACTAATGAAAGATACACTGCTTTCCCCAACTACTTTGTTGCACTCAGAATATTTTTAACAATACCCGTAACTGTGGCATCTGGTGAAAGAAGCTTCTCGCCCCTCAAACTAAGAATTCACGAAGATTGATTGAACAATTGGGCAATTCTTGCTATTGAGCGTGATCTACGTAGGAAACAGAATTTTGAGGATATACTGTATGACTTCGCTAGACGCAAGGCTCATAAAGCAAAGTTAATTTGATCGCGATTTTGTACTGAGTAAAGAATGAATAAAATACAAAGATGAATTTATTTTATAATACAAAATCTTAATTTTCACTTACTATCCTTATCCCGTTTCGCATAGGGGCCCCGCAATGTTTAGGGCCGGCCCTGATTGCGTCACACACGATTGAGAACCACTGGTGTAGCGTATCGTATTGTGATGTAGCGTATCGTATTGTGGTGTAGCGTATCGTATTGTGATGTAGCGTATCGTATTGTGGTGTAGCGTATCGTATTGTGGTGTAGCGTATCGTATTGTGATGTAGCGTATCGTATTGTGATGTAGCGTATCGTATTGTGGTGTAGCGTATCGTATTGTGATGTAGCGTATCGTATTGTGGTGTAGCGTATCGTATTGTGGTGTAGCGTATCGTATTGTGATGTAGCGTATCGTATTGTGATGTAGCGTATCGTATTGTGATGTAGCGTATCGTATTGTGATGTAGCATATCGTATTGTGGTGTAGCGTATCGTATTGTGATGTAGCATATCGTATTGTGATGTAGCGTATCGTATTGTGATGTAGCGTATTGTATTGTGATGTAGCGTATCGTTTTGTGATATAGGGTGGTGAGTATTGTAATTTCATTTTGAACCCAGAGAAGTAAACTAGGTGAGTTTGGACTACAGCCAGTACTGAAAGGGAACAAACTCAATGATTCATATAAGAAAAGAATTGAAACAGTTCTACAGTTCTACAGTTTTACAGTTTTACAGAGTTCTACAGTTTTACAGATTTACAGTTTTACAGATTTACAGTTTTACAGATTTACAGTTTTACAGATTTACAGTTTTACAGATTTACAGTTTTACAGTTGGTGTTTTCTGGTGTAGTTTTCGATTTAACTGCCTTTTTACTTTATACACAGTGGAAGAAAAGTGAGTCAATCCATTATGTACATGAGGCTATATTTAGATCAGTTGTTACACTCTCTTTACAGACAGAGCAATTTGAGAATAATAGACTACAACGTCAACAAGAAGAAAATCAGAAAGACGGCTACTGGGGGAGGGGTGTGTGAATGGGGGGGGGGTGGGTTCGGATCTTGAAGAGGATAGGTTGGGGTGGGGAGAATAAATTAAAATGTTTTGTTTGATGTGGGTAGGCGGGGAGGGTGTGGGTGGGTAAGATGACTCTGTCTATGTGAGTCTGTATTGAATCTGTCCCTGTGAGTCTGTATTGAGTCTGTCTATGTCAGTCTGTATTGAATCTGTCCCTGTGAGTCTGTAATAAGCATGACTATGAGTTTATCTATGGATCTGTATATGACTATGTCTATTCATGTCCGTCTATAACTATATAACTCTATATTTGAGTCTGTCTGTGAGAATGTCTACGTATATCTGAGTATGTCCCTATCTATGGCTTTATCTATAACTCTGTCTATAATCATATGTATGTCTTCCTATGTGTCTGTCTCTCCCTATGTGTCTGTCTCTCCCTATGTGTCTGTCTCTCCCTATGTGTCTGTCTCTCCCTATGTGTCTGTCTCTCCCTATGCTTAATTCACGTGTGATCACATAGATTCACCTAACATAGTCACCACACAAATCTAACTATATATATTGACTGAACCTTAAAGGACCCCCCAGGGGGGGAGGGGGGGAGGGGGTTAGTAGATGTAAATCTTGTTAATCAAGTCACGTGTCTCTACTATGGAGCCTGGCGAATGCAGTGCACACTGAGCACAACTTGGTGCATTAGTCGCTGGCACGAAAGTGTCACCGGGACGAAACTGACTGTGACAGCTGACGTAGTAGACCCACAGGTGTCAGGGGCATATAGAACTGACATATAGAACTGACATATACAACTGACATATACAACTGACATATACAACTGACATATACAACTGACATATACAACTGACATATACAACTGACATATACAACTGACATATACAACTGACATGTCAAGACGATTGACAAGGACATAAAGGTCAAGTAGAGGATTATATTTATCCGACCCACCCACCCCTCTCACCCACCCCTTTCCTCTGCATCTTGCCCAACCATCAAACAGAAAGCAAAAAAAAAAAAGACATCATTGTACGAGCATGTATATCCAGCAAGGCAGAGAGGATCAATACAATCAATTGGAACTAATCAATAACAATAAACTATATTTTCAATCGGCCAGGGATAGAGGCGACATGTAAGAAAATTAACCAGATCAAAGGAAATAACCAAAAGTATGAAAACCATATTTTTGACCACACTTTGTTTAGTAAGCTGTGTTGATGCACATATGTCAACAGTGACAGAAGGCATACGGTTCAATTCCAATGTATGCTAATTTACTTTTTTATATACTGATATATAAGTATAAGAAAGTATATATATATATATATATGTACGGTGGAGAGATGTGAGGCCGAAGAGAGACACAATCAGATGTGTTATATAGTAACGAGTAGACCCCTCAGCCGGCGCCGCGCGCCGGCTACGCCGCCGAATTTTCGTCCGCCGTAAATCCGCCGAAAAATATGCGGCGCGCCTCATTAGCCGCCGTATTTCGTTCGCCATTATATTAACTGTCGCATTACTTAATCTTGTGGCACATGACCTTGCCGACCATATCAGCTCTGTCTTGAAAAGCTTTTCTGTTGATCACAAAATACTAGCTGCCATGATGGTGCTGCAATTATGATAAAGACTTCAAAGCTTTTGAAGGTTGACTCTTATCAGCACTTTACAGCACACGTATTGCACCTTAATACTACCGACAGCATCAATAAAAACGAAGAATTTCAAGACCACAATTATAGAAGACGATGCAGCATTCACTGAGGATAAAGAAATGATAAAGACCCTGAAAGAAGGCATGTCTTCAGTGTGTGAATTGCTTCTTGTAGATGATCAGCTCAGTGCATTAATAATGGATGCCTCTGAGAGCAGTACTAACGCCATCAATGAGTCATAGACACAATGATAAGTCAATGAAGGCATCATGTCCAACGCGTTGGAATTCAACATTGATGATGATTCAGTCTATACTTGACTTTAAAATATGGTGATGATGACAAAATACGAATGATCAAGCTGTCAGCTCTCATCCAGCTTGACCATCGATTTCCTGTAAATGATCACATTAAGATACATCAGCTGCTTGATCCAAATTTCAAATCATTGATTCCACGGTCAGAAGCAACCACAATTCTGGAGAACGCAATACAGTCAGCAATGGTCTGTGGATTCATCATGTCTAAAGCTGATGTAT
>JAGDYQ010000007.1:10521819-10571819 GCA_021962125.1 Bulinus truncatus
ATGATACATCTAATATATGATACATCTAATATATGATACATCTAATATATGATACATCTAATATATGATACATCCAATATATGATACATCCAATATATGATACATCTAATATATGATACATCTAATATATGATACATCTAATATATGATACATCTAATATGATTCATCCAATATATGATACATCCAATATATGATACATCTAATATATGATACATCTAATATATGATACATCTAATATATGATACATCTAATATGATACATCTAATAAGATACATCTAATAAGATACATCTAATATATGATACATCTAATATGATACATCTAATAAGATACATCTAATATGATACATCTAATATGATACATCTAATATGATACATCTAATATGATACATCTAATATGATACATCTAATATGATACATCTAATATATGATACATCTAATATGATACATCTAATATATGATACATCTAATATATGATACATCTAATATATGATACATCTAATATGATACATCTAATATGATAAATCTAATATATGATACATCTAATATGATACATCTAATACCGACGAGGACTGTAGTGGGGCTTGGTTTCAATAGCTGCTCAGTTTATTTTGATACTAATGAAGTAAAACACATTTAACTGTTTGTTTCAATGTTTATTGTTGTTTTACTTTCTTTTGTCTTACTAGTAAACTTTTCAAAACATGGACTGAAATGAGATTGACTTCTTTTACTTCAAAGTATGTATTGACCTATATTGTATGAGAAGTGCCAACAAAGAAGACTTGCTATTGCGTGAAATCCAGCCCCCCCCCCCAATCTCCTACTGTTACCAAAACAACAAAAAAACAGAAAAAGTTCAAGACTATGTATGTGGAAAACTGAGATTCGAACCTTTGTCTGTGTATTTTAGGCAGGTCCAAGACAGAGCCACAGTGGCTGGCACTTTGTGAGTACTAAATATTGATAATTTTATCACAATATAAGTAAACGTGACAATGTTACCTGATGCAATAGTGTGAGAAACTAACGAAACAAAATTACATTAAGTTTTCTAGTGTGGGGAAATAATATTTGAAAAATCGCTTGTTTCGTCCTTCAATATCTATTCCTGTACTTCTATATTGATTGTAATCACGTGATAATGACGTGTCATGCCATCTACTTTAATCTGACATATTGTCTTCAACATTGTCACGCCAAATGCCTTGAGCTCAATTACTGCCATTCTCCTGAACTCTTCTAGAGACAAAATTTACAAAGCCCCCCTCCCCTCCCCACCGCCATTTTTTCCCCCACCCACGCCCTCCGACAGAAAATGAATCCATCGATATTTTCGCTTCAGTAAAATCTGGTATTACGTCTGTCAATGTGTGTGCAGTATAAACATGTATTTGACATTCACAACAGACCTCTATTTCGCAATCCGTATTTCACATAGAACATATTCGCCTCCATTATATATTCAATTCTCTAAATGAAAGGGGGCAAAGGTGGCCCACTGATCCGGGCCGTGAAGTTGGCCCACTGATCCGGGCCGTAAAGTTGGTCCACTGATCCGGGCCCGTGAAGGTGGCCCACTGATGAGGGCCAATGAAGCTCTTAGGGGTCCTTTAAGCCCGACATCAGCCCATTTAAAAAAAAAATAAATTATTATCAATGTAATGAGATATTTTTCTAATGCTCGTAATTATTTTACAAAAAGGTTTTGTTACAAAGGCGTCCACGGCCTCATCCCGATTGGTCTTTGACTAAAGCGGTTGTGGGTTCAAGCAAAGACAATCAACCTACAGTCAAGACAGTGTTGGTTGAGGTGAGAACAATTTAACAAAATTTACAGAAGTCTTCTCAATACAGTACAAGTCTTCCGTACAGTACCATGGAGTGACATATTAGGCCCAGGGAATACAATTCAAACACACAAAGATGATATCACAACATCACGATGTTCCGTTGTGAGGGTATACAAATATTTGGGTAGAACTGTCAATTGATTTGATAAGGAAATAAGTAAAAATCAAACATGAAGTCAAATATTTTTGTAAGTTGTTTTTTTTTTCTTTAGAAATTATTAAAACGTATATACCACTTTTAACTAAAAATATAAATAAATTCAGTCTTGTTATAAGTATTGTATATTTCCTACCAGGGAGTGTGATTTCTATGGATGTAAATGTTTCTACTACTGTGTATATAGCCGGCCAGTGTAGAGATATAATGAAACAAATCGTCCAAACGCCAGATTAGAATTGAATGTAGATCAGGAACTTACACAAAACAGAAAGTAACGAAAAACAGTTTTGTGTCAAGGAAATCATGAGTTACGTCCTTAACATACATACAGCTAAATAAATACACATATAACTAGCACCATTATCTCAGTTAAATACACATATAACTAGCACCATTATCTAAGTTAAATACACATATAACTAGCACCATTATCTCAGTTAAATACACATATAACTAGCACCATTATCTCAGCTAAATACACATATAACTAGCACCATTATCTCAGTTAAATACACATATAACTAGCACCATTATCTCAGCTAAATACACATATAACTAGCACCATTATCTCAGTTAAATACACATATAACTAGCACCATTATCTCAGCTAAATGCACATATAACTAGCACCATTATCTCAGCTAAATACACATATAACTAGCACCATTATCTCAGTTAAATACACATATAACTAGCACCATTATCTCAGCCCGTGAAGGTAGCCCACTGATCCGGGCCCGTGAAGTTGGCCCACTGATCAGGGCCGTGAAGTTGGCCCACTGATGCGGGCCGTGAAGTTGGCCCACTGATCCGGGCCGTGAAGTTGGCCCACTGATGCGGGCCGTGAAGTTGGCCCACTGATGCGGGCCGTGAAGTTGGCCCACTGATGCGGGCCGTGAAGTAAGCCCACTGATCCGGGCCGGTGAAGTTAGTCACACGGCTAAATACACATATAACTAGCACCCTTATCTCAGTTAAATACACATAGAACGAGCACCATTATCCAGAGTGAAAAGAAATACTTCTTACAGATTTCATGTCACGCAGTTGCTAAATCACATCTCTCCCCCCCCCCCTTCCCACTACTTTCCTTTTAGCCACTAGCATCTGCATGAGGAATTCTTTGATCAACACAAATCATTTTGTTGCCTTATTTAAAGTTCTTCCTATAAAAAATGAATGTTTTTTTTTAAAAAAAAAAAGGTTGACATCTTTACCTAACACACTAACCTGCATCTAATTACCCCAAAGGGAAGACTTATTTAAGGTCATATCAAATAACACTTAGAGATTTCTTTGAATGTTAATGAAACAACAACAAAAAAGTGGGGTAACTCGTGCTTAGTCGATTACATCAGACCAGAGATAATCTCCCTTGAATTCAATTAAATCGCGCAGCACATATTTTTTTAAGTTAATGGAAGTAAGGTAGAGTTGTTTTTTTTTTAAATCAGGTCCGAAACTCTGAATTAAATTATTACTTTCGTTTTAACAATATAAATATGTTGAGTTTTGGTCCCTGTAAGAAAACGTAACGTTTGTTCCACTGTTTACAGCCGGTACTAATATAACCTCTAGCTTTTACAAGACTGCGGCTAAAATATTAACTGTGCAGCTTAGGAAAGGAGCACAACCCTTCTAACGGTTTTAGGGGTACTAGCCAAATGTGGTCAGAGGCTATGGTATATTTGAGTGCCTTAAGAAATGGAATATTTTAGGACCGTAAGCTAAGGAACATTTGAGTGCCCTAAGCTCAATAACATTTGAAGGCTCTAAGCAAAGTTAGAGTAACAAATCAAGGCATTTACGGGAGATCAACACATGCAAACACAAACATACACACACACAAACATACATACACACAAACACATCAAAATGCACCTTATTGTGCACTGAAGTGCCTAGTGACCATCAAAACAACCAGGTGTTAAATTCTATAAATAAACTCGAATCTATCAGATGCAAGATAATGTGAACATTTAATCAAATGTTTCAACGGTAGATAAGAAAACAAGTGAGAGAAAGTGAGAGCGAGGGATGAGAGAGGGAGAGGAAGAGAGAGAGAGAGAGAGGTAGAGGTAGAGGTGTGTTTTTATCTGAGTCTATCACATCAGTGACATATAACCATAAATAAAAATTATATTAAAAAAAGACATAAACAAGTTAGATCAACACAGACACAAAGTGCTATAACTCAGTTCTGAGAACTTACGGCGATAGAACATTTGTGTGGAATTACAGTGGAGTATATAGTCAGATATGTAAGACATCGTAATAGACAGGTGACAAGCAATGAATGTATCCAGTGGAGAATTGTTAACATAAACAAGCAGTAAATAAAGAAGTAAATAATAAAAGCAAAACGAAAACAACACCTTGAAAAAACCAGATATCAGAAGTAACATCAAAGCACGGCGCGGCTACAGTGTTTGAATAGAAGTTCCCAAAAAAACGATAATAAAAATTCCAGAGTACTCACTAGACCACACTTAAACAAAACTGTGTGGGAATTCTCAAAGTTAAAAACAAGAAGAGAAATAGTTATTTCTATAAAAATAGATTCAGGGATTCAAGCAGGAATTTTTACATGGATTTCACCAGAGGCGTACCTAGGGTGGGGGGAGGGGGGTCCAAATTCGAAAGTCCCCCCCGGGCCCCAGCTTAAAGGAAGCCCCCCCACCCCCCCCAAAATTTTTGTACATTAAATATTAAGTACATTATCCATATCATGGTGATGAATGTCAAAATGCAAGGGCCCCCAAAGCGACAAAGCCTTCCGGGCCCCCAAATCCCTAGGTTCGGCACTGGACTTCACAGAAGATCATATATGCCATGCGTGTCTGCACCACTCGCAGAATCAATCTAGACTAGGGGTGTCTAAAGCACAAGCCTTGACGGTGTCATCAAAGACACACATAGAAAAAAATAATAATACTTCAATTATCTTTTTATACTTCAAGCCTGTTGGGAATTCTAAATTACAGTTATTATTATTTTTTTTTCACATTTGCCTTTTACATCGCCTACACATATTTTGTACAACTGGTTTGAAGAAACAAGAAACAAACGTACCACTTCCAAAATGATTCAGAAACAATGATGATACACCCACACCTAGATCTGCAAAGTCCCTGTAAAGATCAGATGTTTCTCTCTTACGTTCTATAAACCTCTAACGAACGTTTTTTTTTGTAGTACCCTTCTTTCATATCCATCATGGTTGATAGTGCAATGACCATGGAGGCACCACGGGAGACATGGAGGGAACTTTAACCATGACATAGGTTCTTACGCAAAATCCAGCCCGAAACTCTCAGGTCGACAGTCGAGTGCTTTACACTTGATAGAATGTAAGCTTTTATATACAGATGATATTTTGAAATGACATCTTGAAATGACATCTTGAAATGACAACAATTTGAATTTTTTTAAACGTCAACTGGATTTTAATAAATTTTTTAAACTCTATGTTGTTAACATATATTAAAGTTAAGATTAATTTATTTTATCCATAAAGGCCGATGATCGAATATTTTCTATTATTTATTCAGTTGTCGATCTGTTAATTGTGTAACCGAATCACAATACAAAGCTTTGATTTCATAAAAAAAGTCAACAACATATTAGTGTTGACCTATGAACCTTAACTCTGACTTGACCAGCGGAGCGTACCAAATACGAGTTTTATATTTCTGAAGTAAACACACTTGATTCGTTTAAGTTCGGATAAAAAAAAACTGACTTTCGTCAAAACTGAAATAACAAAACCAGATTGTAATAATATTTTCAATGTCAGTGCGACCTTCACTAAATGAAATCTTAAAAAAAAATATAAAAAATACGTAGAACACTTGAACTGTTTAATTGCGCTAAGGGTTAAATCAAAAAGACAGGTAATGCTGTGGACAGTTGTGACGCATTTCCGGCGTTTTATGACGTCACTTGCACAGGTTGCAAGGTGAAAAAAATACGAACGTTTACAGACATCCTCTGTTTTAAAAAAAATATGGAGGCTCCTCCTTAGATTCCCTCTCTGCCCCCTCGAAAATATCAAAGTACCCCTAGGGGTTTGAACCCACGACGTAAAAGTCAACAAGTCGTGCGTTCTGTGACACAACTCTGAAAGGATGACTCTTTGGTTGTGAGCCCGAATATACTGCATGATGTAGATTACTGGGTTCAAATCCCAGCGTGTCCAATCAAACTAACCATGTGTTCCTTGATGCCTCCGTGGCCACTGCACACACGGCTATGGCGGGGAAGGTTAATAAGATCAAGATGTAAACAATACAAACTCACACAGTTTTGAATATCACACGGCTGATTCAGTAACAATACAAACTCACACATTTTGAATATCACACGGCTGATTCAGTAACTATACATACACAGTTTTAAATGTCACACGGCTGATTCAGTAACTATGTATCACATATTAAACATTAAGTAACTATGTATCACATATTAAACATTAAGTAACTATGTATCACATATTAAACATTCAGTAACTATGTATCACATATTAAACATTCAGTAACTATGTATCACATATTAAACATTCAGTAACTATGTATCACATATTAAACATTCAGTAACTATGTATCGCATATTAAACATTCAGTAACTATGTATCACTATGTATCACTATGTATCACTATGTATCACTAAGTATCATATATTAAACATTCAGTAAACAACACGTTAAAACAATCACAAGCGTCAACACATTTCCACACAGTCGCGGCAGACAGCACTGTATAAGATGATACCATGGAACACAGCAACAACAACACCCACAGACCTCCACACCACCACACTCATGTGGCAATAAATGCACGACTGGTGAACACAAAGATTCACAAGAAATTGAGATCAAAAGTTAAACCGGTACATCCAGCAACAGGTCTGACATCTTGTTGTTTTCATTTATGTCAAAACAAGAAAATATATGAGAGTCCGGACCAGAAGACGATTCATTGATTACTGCATGGAGATAAAAACTAACCTTTGGCCTACTTATTAATAAAATAACATTAACAGCTGTTGGCTCAAAGCCCGGACAAAGTAAAAAAAACAACGTGCCAGAAAGTCAGGTAATTTTTTTTTAGTTACGACTGTAGATGGAAGAACTAGGTTAACGGTCTCTAGACTACAGGTAATGGTCTCCTGACTACATGTAATGGTCTCCTGATTACAGGTAATGGTCTCCTGACTACAGGTAATGGTCTCTAGACTACAGGTAATGGTCTCCTGACTACAGGTAATGGTCTCTAGACTACAGGTAATGGTCTCCTGCCTACAGGTAATGGTCACTAGACTACAGGTAATGGTCTCTAGACTACAGGTAATGGTCTCCTGACTACAGGTAATGGTCTCTAGACTACAGGTAATGGTCTCTAGACTACAGGTAATGGTCTCCTGACTACAGGTAATGGTCTCTAGACTACAGGTAATGGTCTCCTGACTACAGGTAATGGTCTCTAGACTACAGGTAATGGTCTCCTGACTACAGGTAATGGTCTCTAGACAACAGGTAATGGTCTTTAGACTACAGGTAATGGTCTCTAGACTACAGGTAATGGTCTCCTGACTACAGGTAATGGTCTCCTGACTACAGGTAATGGTCTCCTGACTACAGGTAATGGTCTCTAGACTACAGGTAATGGTCTCCTGACTACAGGTAATGGTCTCTAGACTACAAATAATGGTCTCCTGACTACAGGTAATGGTCTCTAGACTACAGGTAATGGTCTCTAGACTACAGGTAATGGTATCCCTCCTCCACACCTTTTCTTACGTTATCTATCTATCTATCTCTCTGTCTATCTATCTCTCTATCTTTCTATCTATCTATCTATCTATCTATCTATCTATCTATCTATCTATCTATCTATCTATCTATCTATCTATCTATCTATCTATCTATCTATCTATCTATCTATCTATCTAAAGTGTACATATATTTAACGTTTCTATCAAAACTGCTTAAGTCATTACTGGCAGGCAATCTTTTAAATCTTGTTATGCATGAGTGATTCTCTTAATGTTTCCTTAACCCTTAACCCCCCTCCCCCGGCATATAAGCGTAAATAAATAAATAAATAAAACCCTTTCAAAAATAACCTTTTATAAAAAATGCACTATAAAGTAAAAAAAAACCGTATTATATAAAAGAAATATGTATATCAATTACACTGAAAAACAAGTGTTGGACTTCTTATATGTCATTAACGTTTTCGGAATCAGTTTTTCATGCTGATTTTGAATCTGTAAATCATTTTGCTCTATCAGCTCAAATTATTAAGATATTGCCGAACAAAGTTTTGTATGCGCCCAAACAGGAATAGACTGCGCGTACACACATGTTCACAAACACACATACTTCGTAATTATATACGTATATTGGCAATGTTCTTTTTTTCTGCAGTTTCAGACTTCATAAAAGGAGAGTGAATGTGGCAATTGCAAGTTGTTTAAAATATGGCGACCAGAGGATGCGTAAATTCACCGGATCTGTTTTGCTACGTGTGCGGCTTTTTCACAAACAAGTCTCATCAGAAGACTTTCACGCCGTTACTGAAGAAAGCTTATCAACTTTATTTTGACTCAAAGGTGGATTGTGGTAAGTCGTGGGCACCACAGTTCATCTGTTCGACATGTTCAGGCAACTTGCATGGTTGGATGAGGAAGGCAAAGAAAAACAACCACATGGCATTCGGAGTTCCTATGATATGGCGTGAGCAAAGCAATCACTCCACAGATTGTTATTTTTGTTTGTCAAACATCAATGGAATTTGTTATAAAACTCGTACAACTGTCAATT
Source organism: Bulinus truncatus (assembly GCA_021962125.1). NCBI lineage: Eukaryota > Metazoa > Mollusca > Gastropoda > Planorbidae > Bulinus > Bulinus truncatus. The sequence goes on from JAGDYQ010000007.1 coordinate 10,530,653, forward strand.
ACCCAAACGTTCCATCAGTTTCAAAACCAATTCCACACGATCCTGTCATTTGTCCAGTACCACAATCGCCTGTAGAATACACAATAGACGAAGAGAATGATGAAGAAAATGATGTTCCATCTTGTGCCGATGACTCAGACCCTGACTACAAAGCTGCCGGAGAAGGAATTCATTTGATGAATTATGCTGAACTTTGCGACCTTGTGCGAGATCTGGCGCTAACAAAAGGCCAAGCTGAACTTCTTGGTTCACGGTTAAATGAATTTAATTTGCTTGCACCAGGTACAGCTACAGCAAACTTTCGTCACAGGCATAAACAGCTTGTTCAATACTTTGATGTGACTGGCAGTATTTGCCACTGCACAGATGTTGACGGCCTTATGAGAAGTCTTGGTGTCGAACACATTGTTGAAGATTGGCGACTGTTCATTGACTCGTCAAAGACTAGCTTAAAAGCAGTATTGTTGCACAATGGAAACAAATATGCTTCAGTACCAGTTGGATATTCTGCCCACATGAAAGAGACATATGAAAACATGTCGGAACTGTTGGAAACAATACGTTATCGCGTGTACAACTGGAATATCTGCGGCGATCTAAAAGTAATAACTATTTTGATGGGAATGCAGACAGGGTACACGAAGTACATGTGCTTCATATGCGAATGGGACAGCCGAGATAAAAAGCATCACTATACAAAAAAGAATTGGTCGATCAGAGACAGAATGCAACCAGGAAACAAAAACGTTCTTCATCAACCGTTGGTTGATCTTGACAAAATTCTCATGCCACTGCTTCATATAAAATTAGGACTGATGAAGAACTTTGTCAAGGCGTTAGACAGCAAATCGAATGCATTTATATACCTATGCCACAAGTTTCCAGAGCTCAGTTATGCTAAAGTCAAGGAAGGTATTTTCATAGGTCCACAAATAAGAAAAATCATGGCCGATGAAGACTTTCAAAACACTTTAAGTCATCCTGAAAAAGATGCGTGGGTGGCATTCAAGTCAGTCGTAACCAATTTTCTTGGAAATAAGAAGTCTGTTGACTATGAAACGTAAAGAAATGCATTAGTGCCTACAAACACCTGGGATGCAATATGTCTCTGAAAATTCATTTACTCGATTCACATCTAGACTTCTTCCCAGAAAACCTAGGCGCAGTAAGCGATGAACATGGCGAACGCTTCCACCAGGACATTTCTGTGATGGAGTCACGCTACCAGGGCCGGTGGAGTGCAGCGATGTTAGCTGACTACTGTTGGACTCTACAACGCGACTTGCCAAGTACTCAGTACAAGCGGAAGTCCACAGCCAAGAAATTCAAACCATGAACATTTTAAACATTTTACACATGCATTTGACTTTAAATGGAATATATTTTTTACATATAATTTTATTAGTTATAACTGATTTCATGCTTGTGTTTAATATTTGTTTACATTAACTGCCAAGGAGAATATATGGTTTAAAAATTTCATTTTTATACATATTGGAGTATTATAACTATAATAAAAAAAAATAAGATTGCGGATTTCTTAAAATTGGAGGCTGATAGAGACAAATGGTTTGCATATTCGAAATCAGCGTGTGTAAATTGAGTAAGATTAGATGATGGGTACCAAGAAGTCCACGATAAGTTATTTTTTGTTTTCCAGTGTTATCATTACTACAAATATAAGCGTTGTTGACCAACATAATAATTAATATTGTGTAGACACAGATATTATTAACTGAGGCAAACCGCGACACAGGCTAACATATGGTGATACAAGAAAACAATACAGTGGATTCCGCTTATTTGGGACAAATCTCAAAGGAACCAAACCAAGAAGCCCATAGTAAATGTGTATGTTTAGCTGGGACAGCCGCTTAATTGGGACAAAAAGCCTCGGTCCCGATGTGTCCCGATTAAGCGGAATAGACTGTATTATGATGTCATACTATAGCATACGTATACTGTAATACCTCTGCAAAGAGAATATGGTATATCATGCTCTTGGTTCTATCGCGGTTCTTTGATTTGAGAACCTTTGGCAATGTGCACTTTTTATGACCATTCCCCGGGTTGGCACAACGGACATTCGTTAATGGGCTGGCTGAGAATGGAACCCGTTACGTCCCCCCCCCCCATGACAACAGCGGCGCTCTGTTCATCAAAGAATAGAGTCGCGCAGAGTACGTTTGAAATTCGGGCAAGGGGCGACAATCACAATTTAGCTCAGTTTAAATTTCTTTACGGAAATAAAAATAATAATAAGTATTCAATATGTCGCCCTGTTAAAATTACTTCAGGTATGCTCTGAAATATGTCACACGATAAACTCAAATATTACGTTAATATAATCATGGTCATATAAAAATAGAGTCAAAATATTACGTTAATATAATCATGGTCATATAAAAATATAATCTCAATTACATGCCCTCTGTACTATCCAACGAAATAAAAAAAAATTCAAATAGACTGTGGAGTAATTCTATTGGTCAGAATGCTGTATGATTCAAGTGGGCGTTTACCTTTTTTTTAAAAAAATAGGAACTTACAGTGTCAGTCTTCGTCCATTTTATTTTTTAGCAATAAACAGCGACACAAGTTTTATGAGTGTTTGTAATAATCCAGTCTACGCTGAAATTAATGTCGGTCTATTTTAGATGTGGTTGTATATCCATTGCTACAGTAAGGTTTGCGTGGTTTTATGTACGACGCTATAAAATGTATCTAAAATGTGTATTCCTACGCTATTTACATTTTGTGGCTATCCTTTACGATAGGTAAATTTTGAAATAGCAAATTTTTTTTAAATATACATTTGTGTATTCTTAACCTGTTCTAAAATATCATACAAGATTCATAATAGCGCTTTAAAAAAAACACACACACACACTCAAACACATACCCTCAAACACACACACACTCACACACATACACTCAAACACCCACACTCACACACACACTCACACACACACATACACTCAAACACGCACACGCACACACTCACACATACACTCAAACACACACAGTCACACACACACACACACACACTCTAACACATACACTCAAACACACACACTCATACACACACACTCACACACATACACTAACACACACACATGCACTCACACAAATACACCCACTCACACACTCACTCACATACACCCACTCACACACTCACTCACACACACACTCTAACACATACACTCAAACACACACACTCACACACATACACACTCACACACATACACCCACTCACACACTCACTCAAACACACACTCAAACACACACACTCAAACACACACAAACACACACACACTCACACACATACACACAAACAGCTTGAAATTAATGGTGTACGTGTGGCAGTGAGTACTTAAACATTTTCGACCTATCCAGCTTTTCGGTTATCCGGTTTTGCCCGGATTATTTTTAAATGTTATATTTTATGCCATCGCAATAAAGAAAAGTTGACAAAAAAAAAACAATATTGTTGTTTGACAGTTAAGTTTTAAGAACTCGATCATTCTAGGACATAGACTTCTCTTCAAGCCAATACATGTTCACTGTACAGTGGAAGTAGAACACAGTCATGTCTGTGTCTACATCAGACATAATAATATATACAAAACAAAACTGTCATGTGTGTATTGATTGTCATGTTTAATAATATCACGATAGGGGGGGGGGGAGGCAGACAAGACCAAATATATCACTTCTACTTAAATTGATCACAGGAAAGTGAAGTCAAATCAACCCACACCAGAAACAGTGCAACTAAGTCAGGTTAACGATTTAAAGAAAGATCTTTGGTTTATTGAACAGATCTATTGGGGGGGGGGGTGAGGGGGGAGAGAGAGAGAGAGAGTCAATAGATTTTTCTTTTACCTTGTCACCGAAGACGGTAATAGTACAACTTACGTGCCAGGTTTTACTGAACACTTCAAACGGATACGTTCTGCGTGAGTGGTTTACTTATGGATGAGCTGTTCACGTGACGGGGAGGTAGAAATGTTACACTTGAGTAAATATACAGCTTTTTGACTTCATAGTTAGAGCATCAAGTGCATGGTTACTTAACGTGCGGCTCCGCGGCCATTCAGTGGGGCCCAGCGCCATACAATATGGGGAGGGGGGAGGGGAGCGATTGGATTATTATTTAGTAGGGCCATTCGAAAATGACGTCGCCAAGAGCTAAGAAGACCCAACGTCTACTTGAACCAAGAGGTAGAGTGTCCACCATATACAATAATAAACATTACTTTGTCAATAATATGAATGAGAGAAGGGGGAGCGGTGGGCGGCCATGATTCAACAGACACGCCTACTTACTTGCCTCCCCCCATCCACCCATCCTACCACCACACAATCTCCTTCCCGGTTGCGAAAACAAAGTTTGGGAATTCAGAAGCTAACGTATTGCACATAAAAAGAAATATATATATATATATATATATATATATATATATATATATATATATATATATATGTAGCATAATGAGTCATGGGGAGATAGAGTTTTTCTTTTATGGAAAATATAAAAAAAAGTACAATAAAAAGACAGGTGGAAAGAAAGGTAGAGAGAATGAGAGAATAATAGATAGAAAAAAAAATATGGCAAAAGAGAACTGGAACTTTTTTTTTTAAACTGAGTACGAAATACAACCAAAAGTCTTAACGTCGTTATTCATCAAGTACCTCTTGTAAAATAATCTGATTTCTAAATTCTGTTATCAACATTGTATCAACATTTTTATCAACATTCTAGTGTCACTATGTAGGCTACATTTGTACATTTGATCTAATATTTCAAAGGTTGGTCAACTAGTGAAGTTAACCTTACAAAGGTGTTAAGTAAAACACTTGTGTTGTGCTGCGTAAGTGTTACAAAGGTGTTAAGTAAAACACTTGTGTTGTGCTACGTAAGTACTACAAAGGTGTTATAGCTAAACATTTGTGTTGTGCTACGTAAGTGCTACAAAGGTGTTATAGTTAAACATTTGTGTTGTGCTACGTAAGTGCTACAAAGGTGTTATAGTTAAACACTTGTGTTGTGCTACGTAAGTGATACTAACTGAATACACACAGATCATACACAGAAATGATGGCAGCGGGGAGAGCCCATTTGGGTAAAAGGTTTGAAAAGGTTAACGCCCCTGGTCTGAATACCTACCACACCCACTCCATATAGTAAACTTGTGGCTCACTGCGACGTACTCGTGACGTCAGAGAAAATTTAAGCACCCCTTAACACTGAACATTTTAAACTTAAATAAATCAGGCGATCTTCAAGTATAACAGATCATAATTAAACCATTAACGTCCTGTAATAATTTATCAAAGCACTACATTTTAAAAAAAAACAAGAGCTATAAACTTGAGATGTTGTAACGCAAAATACGGATGTGATATATTGAAAATCAGAACTCAAGTGCTACACAAATTATATAAAAAAACAGAGTCCTGTCAGCATCGGTCTAACAACATACACGACTGAAAACAATCTAGCCAAGTCAGTTAAGCTGTCGTATCTCATTTGAAAGAACCTTCTAGAACTGAGCAGGAAACACCACGTGAAATATTTTACAATCCACTTTCCCCCCTATTTTTTATTTATGCTAATGTGATCATAAAAAAAAATGAAACAAAAAGCCAGCACACTTCTTAACATTTCACCATTGGGCCCAGCTAACACGGCTGTTATAAAATGATAGTTGTTATAAAAAAAACAACCTGTATAAAAATATTAAGAACAAGTGCACTTACAGAACGAACATTGACTACACCAGCCATTTACAATTATGGTTTTAAATTGACTTGATGTATAGATTTTTTTTAAAAGTTAACAATCAAGGGTCATCCATACAGAACGTGTGCCATCAGGTTCAGATGTGTTGTTACGTTTTGGGGGCCCCTAGGCAAAGGTAAATTTGGGGGCCCTACAATAATTATACATTTCAAGGCTCTGTGCAACACTACATAAGGGGGCCCTAGGTAAAATTATGGTCAATGACCAATACTGAGGCAACAATGACCAATATTGAGGCAACAATGACCAATACTGAGGCAACAATGACCAATATTGAGGCAACAATGACCAATACTGAGGCAACAATGACCAATACTGAGGCAACAATGACCAATATTGAGGCAACAATAACCGTTCCGTCGAATATTTAGAATGGTAGTAACGTTAGCTAGTGGTAAAATAAAAAAAAAGGTTCAGCAGGGGGGCCCATGAACAGTGGGAGCCCTAGGCAGCCCGATAGTTTTACTATCCAACAAGTGAATCAGTGCACAGTGGTTTTAGTACAATAAAGTAACCAGTATATTGCCATCCGTTTGTTTACATTTTATTTTTAGCAGCGAAATTATACAATGAAACGAGACAGTGTTGTTTAGTTTAGTTCTTTCTACCAAAAAAAAATCAAACCATAACTCAAAAACAAAAGCATACAACGGGTACATCTAACAACATTTGGTGTTCTGACAAGTTAAATCAACAACATTTGGTGTTCGACAAGTTAAATCAACAACATTTGGTGTTCTGACAAGTTAAACCAACAACATTTGGTGTTCTGACAAGTTAAACCAACAACATTCGGTGTTCTGACAAGTTAAACCAACAATATTTGGTGTTCTGATAAGTTAAACCAACAACATTTGGTGTTCTGACAAGTTAAACCAACAACATTTGGCGTTCTGATAAGTTAAACCAACAACATTTGGCTTTCTGACAAGTTAAACCAACAACATAAAATTTGATCATAAAAACATTTAGCTAAACAAGATGAAAGGCTAAACTGGTTTATGGAAATTATTTTTTTTTGATGTTGTTACAAGGTGGAAGGTTCTCCCCTCCCAAAGGTCTGTCATGTTTATTGGTACTTAAGTTTGATCTCTGCTTCACTAGACTTGATAACACTTTTATTTTTCTTAGATTGTTGTGGATAAAGGGGGGCGGGGTAAAGCTGTCAAAGTCTGTTATTTGTACTATTTCATTTAACTGTACCTTATAAAAACTGACTAAATATATTTTTCAAGTGTAAAAGTGTCACACTCTTTAATTAAATATTCGACAGGTATTGGTATAAAACAAATACATGTACATTAAAATTGCACTTACAGTGGGTATTCGGTTAACGAACTTAATCCGTTCCACAATTATGTTCGCTATCCGAATCGTTCGTTAACCGATCATCGATTTACCATAAATGTTAATGGAAATTCGATTAATTCGTTCTGGAGATCCTAAAAATTAAATTAAAAAAAATTGTCATGTACAAGAATAATTACTTAGTAAGTTTATTTATTACAAATATGATACATACATATAGTCTTGCTTATTAATCAGTCCTTTCCTTTCTTTGGGCGTTAAAGAACATGTCCAATGTCGATTGTTTTTCTCTCTACTTGGGGACTTTCAGGAAATGATTGATAGCAATGTCGTTGTGGAGATCAGCAGCCCTATTGACATCAGCTTGTTTAATGCCAGATCTCCTTTTAAATTTTTTAAACCAGCCAGTGGTAGCCTTGAATTCTAGATTTTCGGAGGACGAGCCTGGAGTTTGTTCTTTCGATTTCTCAAAAATTTCTCCAGCCTTCTCTTGAATGATGGTCATTCTAGTTAGCCTACATCTCTTTTCACCTCCCGTTCATTTATCCAAACTAAAAGCAAACTCTCAAGTTTATCGTTACTCCTTTAGTCTTCTTGATGATATCTTTTTTAGCTATGATTGTGCCTACTGTAGACATGTTCAAGTCGTACTGCCTGGTAACATCAGTCATTATTTGTCCACTCTCCACTTTAGTTATAATCTCTTGCTTGGTTTTTATGGTGAGCACAGTTCTTGACACTCCACTCTTTTCAGGTCCCATAATATTTTCAAATTTTCAGGGTTTTTTTTTTTATAAGGCGTTCAGAGAAACACATACGAAAACCACAAGGACATATACCAACTACACATGTATGGTACACTATTGACGATGTGTCGTCGCACACTACCCTACGCGTCGTATGGTGCTGCCTCACTGCTACACAGTATGAATGATGACGTGTCAACGCACGCGCACATCCATTTTCAGGACAAATTGAGGACTGATGTCGGTTGTTTCGAGAGCCGAGACGTTTTCGTTAGAATTAGTTTTTGTTCGTTATCCGAATTTTGTTCGTTGTCCGAACACAAAAATATTTCCTGAAAGTGTTCGTTGTCCGATTTGTTCGCTGTCCGAACAGTTCGTTAACCGAATACCCACTGTATATTTATTGCTAGCAATCAACATTTCAATACATGCACACATATTTACAGCAGACAATCAACATTTAAATACATGCACACACATTTACAGCAGACAATCAACATTTAAATACATGCACACACATTTACAGCAGACAATCAACATTTAAATACATGCTCACATATTTACAGCAGACAATCAACATTTAAATACATGCACACACATTTACAGCAGACAATCAACATTTAAATACATGCACACATATTTACAGCAGACAATCAACATTTAAATACATGCACACACATTTACAGCAGACAATCAACATTTAAATACATGCACACACATTTACAGCAGACAAGCAACGTTTAAATACATGCACACATATTTACAGCAGACAAGCAACGTTTAAATACATGCACACATATTTACAGCAGACAAGCAACGTTTAAATACATGCACACATATTTACAGCAGACAAGCAACGTTTAAAAATACATGCACACATATTTACAGCAGACAAGCAACGTTTAAATACATGCACACACATTTACAGCAGACAAGCAATGTTTAAATACATGCACACATATTTACAGCAGACAAGCAACGTTTAAATACATGCACACATATTTACAGCAGACAAGCAACGTTTAAATACATGCACACATATTTACAGCAGACAAGCAACATTTAAAAATACATGCACACATATTTACAGCAGACAAGCAACGTTTAAATACATGCACACACATTTACAGCAGACAAGCAATGTTTAAATACATGCACACATATTTACAGCAGACAAGCAACGTTTAAATACATGCACACATATTTACAGCAGACAAGCAACGTTTAAATACATGCACACATATTTACAGCAGACAATCAACATTTAAATACATGCACACATATTTACAGCAGACAGTCAACATTCAAGTAAAAACGTTGTTAAATTCTTTTCCCTAAAAGAGCACAAATTTGTGTCATAAAAAAAAACTTACGAAGTAACCTAACCTTTAACCCCAAGTAGCTATTTTCTACAAAGTACAAGAAATATAAGAGCTGGATCTGTCCCCCTTTCCTCCCATCCTAGTTCTGTTCCCTTTTTCTCCCTTACTAGGTCTGTTCACCTCTCCTCCCATCCTAGTTCTGTTCCCCTTTTTCTCTCTTCCCCTCAGCACTCTATCCTCGACCAAGAAATTATAAATTGATGACTTTCCAGACATGTTCCGAGAGGTTTGCTCATTAACTTCAGTCCTGAAGAGTTTCTTGCCTCTGATGTACAAAAAAAAAAGTCAATATTATGTTGTCATTATTTTTGTCATATATTGATCTCAGATGTGACAACAAACAAATATTGATTTGTGTCTAGTACATTGTTAGGAAAAAACAAATCATGATAATTTAAAAACCCAATGGACAAATATCATGATTTTGAATCACAACCGTCACAACCATCACAACTGCCACAAACATCACAACCACCGCAACCATCACAACCGTCACAACCATCACAACCGTCACAACCGTCGCAACCATCACAACCGTCACAAACATCACAAACATCACAACCGTCACAACCGTCACACCCATCACAACCGTCACAAACATCACAACCGTCACAAACATCACAAACATCACAACCATCACAAACATCACAACCATCACAAACATCACAACCGTCACAAACATCACAACCGTCACAAACATCACAAACATCACAACCATAACCTATAAACATTTTTAAAAAAACCTCTCGGAAAAAAAGATTTAATCAAAATTATCAATTGAGGTGGCAAGGCACTAGCAATGACCACTTTCATAAACAATGGAGATTCTGGCCTTGTGAGTAAATCAGTAAATAGAACAAAATATGTATTTAAGGCAAACACACATGTATGAATAAAGTAAAACAAAAAATGTTAACTGTTTACAGAGTATGGCTAATAAAACAATGTTCTACAAGGTCAGTAAAGCTCACAGTGTATGGCTAATAGAACAATGTTTTACAAGGTCAGTAAACAGCTTCTTTAAGTAGTTTACATCTGACTAAAAATGTATGATCCCCTAAAAAACAAATTTTAAATTTAAAGACATCTGTGTGACTTAGTACATATTTCGCTACTCGCAAATGCTATTTAATAAAGTAAACATTATGGTTAATTTTAGATTCAGTTGTTAACTGTTTATTCTGTTTTAAACCAATGGTGACATTAAAAATATCCAATTTCAGTCAACAATTTATATTATTTTTTGTGCCAATAATGTAGTCGGGATTTTTTTTTGGGGGGGGGGGGGGGCAGTGCGGAGAGTTTTATATAAGAAAAAATTGGAACACAGTGATAAAGAAGTATATTTTATAATAAAATTTGATTTTTAGAATTAATTGGGGGGGGGGGGGGAGGCTGCAGCCCCCTACCCCCCCGGCTACGACTTTGTATATATATATATATATACGGATCCAACGGATAGTGGGTTATGTTATGTGGATGATAAGACAAAACAGTGGTCACACATGCAGGATGGTCATTGTCAGTTGACCACAGTGATGAGGTGAGGCGGCCGACAGCATAGTCAGTCGACGTGCGTTCGTCCCCCTCCCCCCCCCCACACACACACAATAAAGAACTATGCTACTAATGTTAGGACATTTCTGTAAATACAACTTTAAAATGTTCCAGATCTTTTTTTTAAAAAAAAAAAACACCTCTACCTCATTTGAAATACATTTACTCGAGTCTGTCCACGTTTGTAACAAAATAGGTAAGGTAATAAAAACCCCAGCTTTGGATTTACCTCCTTTCTGTGTAGATTATAGAATAACATGTACTTTGGATCACCTAAACACACACACACACACAAAAGATGTTAACACACACACACATTAATGCAGTTCCTTAATTTAGCAAATCTCAAGTTCCGCATGAGGTAAAGCAAACCAAGCATTACATTGGTAGAGTTTAGTGGGTGGATGGGTGATGTGTGGGAAGGTAGAGGGTAAAGAGGGGGGGGTAGTCTAGGGAAGTTACTGACTTCATAGTTGTAAGGTAAATGTGTAGGGACGATGGCATTAACGAGTTCAGTTGGGTATAATAATAATAATACTAATAATGATAATAATAATAATAATAATAATAATAATGATAATAATAATAATAATAATAATACTAATAATGATAATAATAATAATAATAATAATACTAATAATGATAATAATAATAATAATAATACTAAAAATGATAATAATAATAATAATAATACTAATAATGATAATAATAATAATAATAATAATAATAATACTAATAATGATAATAATAATACTAATAATGATAATACTAATACTAATAATGATAATACTAATAATGATAATAATAATACTAATAATGATAATACTAATAATGATAATAATAATACTAATAATGATAATACTAATAATGATAATACTAATAATGATAATAATAATACTAATAATGATAATACTAATAATGATAATACTAATAATGATAATAATAATACTAATAATGATAATACTAATAATGATAATAATAATACTAATAATGATAATACTAATAATGATAATACTAATAATGATAATAATAATACTAATAATGATAATACTAATAATGATAATACTAATAATGATAATACTAATAATGATAATAATAATACTAATAATGATAATACTAATAATGATAATACTAATAATGATAATACTAATAATGATAATAATAATACTAATAATGATAATACTAATAATGATAATACTAATAATGATAATAATAATACTAATAATGATAATACTAATAATGATAATACTAATAATGATAATAATAATACTAATAATGATAATACTAATAATGATAATACTAATAATGATAATAATAATACTAATAATGATAATACTAATAATGATAATACTAATAATGATAATAATAATACTAATAATGATAATACTAATAATGATAATACTAATAATGATAATACTAATAATGATAATAATAATACTAATAATGATAATACTAATAATGATAATACTAATAATGATAATAATAATACTAATAATGATAATACTAATAATGATAATACTAATAATGATAATACTAATAATGATAATACTAATAATGATAATACTAATAATGATAATACTAATAATGATAATACTAATAATGATAATACTAATAATGATAATACTAATAATGATAATAATAATACTAATAATGATAATACTAATAATGATAATACTAATAATGATAATAATAATACTAATAATGATAATACTAATAATGATAATACAGGGGTGGTGGGGGTTGTGGGCAGTGCTCGGTGTAAGAAAAAAAACCAGTGCCGGGGGATGGAAAAAAAAAACAAAAATCTGCAGAGCCGGGGATAAATGTCTATGATTTCATCCCCGGCAGGGATATATTAGCTAAAGCAGAGCCGGGGATAAATGTCTATGATTTCATCCCCTGCAGGGATATAGCTAAAGCAGAGCCGGGGATAAATGTCTATGATTTTATACGGAGGCCAAGTTTTGTCTACCCAAAGGTCGCCAACTGCGTGTTAAAACTTCAATTAACAATTTTATGTCAGAGCAGACGACATTCAAGTCTGTAAAATAAAATGTTCCTCAATATGAAAAAAAAAAATAAAACCGAATTCCACAGTTACATAGAGACGTCCTTCACCTTTTATCAATAGGAAAATCAAAATAGATAAATGTTTACAGCCAGCCCTCCCCCCTTGGTACCAGAAACCTATTTCTGTACCCCCCTCTCTCCCAGCTCCAACCACTGACTGTATGGGTCAGTGCACTTGGTCTCAATGACCTTGATTTCGAGATTGTGATAGAAGGTCCTGAGTGAAGTATATGTTCAGGGGGGACGAGTTTGTAATAAGCCCATGTTTTTTTTATTGAAAAAGAAAAACCGGTTGAAACTTGCAAGGTTTTTTTGTTACATTTGATGGCCGACTGGTTCGTCTCTTCTATAATGCATTGACCAACAGTTTCTCTTAATGATATATTTGACTGTATCAAGTATGATCTCAACGAAAACACAGACAAGTCTGTCTTAGTGTTAGTATGTTGACTGTGTTTGTTAACAGTGTAATAAAAGTTATGGCAAATACATGTATAACTAAAAAAAAAAGAGAGAGAGGGAAAAAAGACAAGGGGTATAACTCAGTTATAACTGGAAGTTTGTTGTTAATTTAGAGTTATCTTTCACTCATTATACATCGTCCATCATTAAAATACAATAGTTCAGTATAACAAATGTGAATTGACCCGAAAGCCTCATACAGAATGTAATCGTCAGTTAATATATGATCATACATCTGATAACAAAAGCTAATGTTAAGAGAATTTTTAATACTCAATTCCAGTGGGGGGGGGGGGGAAGGGTGGTGGTTCCCTCACCCCCCGTGCACCCCTTACTTTGCTGCTAGAAATTTGAAATAGTACATCGCATGCCGGGACATTTCCTTAACCATTTTCTGGTGACGAGTGACGCCTGGATCTGGTCACTGAAACCGAAGTATCGAACGGTAAATCTAAAAGTATCTAAGACCAACTACTGTTGATACGAGGGCCTCTGGCAAGAAAAATTCCACCCCCCCCCCACTTTGAACTCCTACACCCAATTTTACAGCAATATATAAATAACTGAAAATAAATTTTAAAAAAACGGATTCCCCCCCCCCCAAATCACCAAAGACTGGGGCCCCTGACAACTGTCCGGTTTGGACCTCCCATCGCGGCGGCCCAGATTTGGCCCTTTGTTAAATGCTCAAGTCATTTCATCCGTTCATCTTGATCACTATTTGACTATTAATCGGGCCGAATAAACTTCGTTTTTGGTAAAGTGAGACATGTCATGAGACAAAACGATTTTTTAATATTTTTGTTTATTAAGGTTTGTAGATATTATATTTAAATTCCCACCGTTTTCCACGAATGGGAAAATTAGTTATTTGATGATAAAAATAGATGAACGATAATATAGCTTTTGTTTTGAACAGTTTATTTAGTTAGTCATTGTTTTATAGAGGTTGGGTTTTGTTATATTTTAACTTTTCTCTTGATTCTGAAAGTTAAATAATTATTTAATTTACTATGAATGTAGTACATTTTTAAAAAAAATTTTCAGTGAGCTAGATTTCCAGTTTAGCCTTATGAGATATATGATATACCTATTGTAATCAGCTGAGAGGAAAAAGTTTTGTTGTAGCATACGCCTGATGTTAAATTATACACAAATTTTGTAGGTAGGCAGAATCATTTACTATTATTGATTAAGCTTATGCACTGAGGGAAAGAAAATATAATAGTTTAAAAGTCAATAACAATTTAGTAAGATACAACAATATTGTATCATTGAGAAATAAAAACTATTAGGTGATTGAATTTTGCAAGAATTAACTGATGGTGAAACATGTTATCTTTGAAACAATGTTTCAATGTTTTGTAAATGCTGCGAGATATCATTTAAATGTATAGTTTATAAATACATTGTTTTTTATTTTATTGGTTATTGCTTACTGTTGTTTTTTTTAAATATCATATTATTAAATAAATAGCAATAATGATAAGACCTAATGGGAAATTGTATATGCATATTAATAGGCATGATAATTTACTTTTTTACAATATTTTATTTTAATTGGAATGTTTTAATCAATTACTATTTATTTTTCTTTAATTTCAGTGTAAACTATTATAATAAATAATTGTTAGTTTGCCTTTATTCATCATCTGCAAAAGTGTTTAACGACAAATCCAGACTTAGAAATGGCACTTAATTTGTTACCTGCAGGAACGCTTTGTGTGATATGCAAACGAGATTTTGAAGGTGATGAATAACATTGAATTGAAAGATTATTTGGAAACCAATCCTGATGTTATTCATGTCCATGAAAAGTGTCGTAGGGGTTTTACGAATAAGCGTAGATATGAACAAACTTGTGTTAAGTCAGACTCATCCCCCACGGAAGTGAATCGAAAGCCATTAAGATCAAAAGAAAATAGCTTTCAGTGGAAACAGCATTGCTTCTTTTGCAAACAGATTGTTTAATATTTGATGATCGTCATCCTCAAAAAAATAATGGCCGAAGGGTTAGAACAGTTGAACTGCGAGATAAGCTAATATCAGTATGTGAAGGTAGGCAAGATCAGTGGGGTGTAGATGTTAAAGGAAGGTTGGAGTCAATTATGTGTTTATTTGCTTCAGAGGCAGTGTATCACAAGAATTGCCACTTGCTGTTTTGTAGTGGCAGAATAGGACCTACTTCCTCCAAAGAATCATCTGTAAATGTAGAGGCAAGCGAATCAAATGTTCATGTGTGTAAACAAGAGGTTTTTGAATCGCTTTGTGAATGGTTGGAAACTATGGATGGAGAACTCCATACATTAGAAGACTTTCATAATCGCATGACAGAACTAACTGGCAGTGATGAAACGGTTTACAGCATTAAACACGTGAAGCGTAAACTGGAGGCAAAAATATGGTGATCACATTCAGTTTAATTCTGTTTCGGGTAAGAAAACTGTAATATGTTTCCGTGATTTGGCTTCCACCATTATCAATGACAAGTGGTAATTCGGAACGCCACAGCTCTATTGAAGATGAAAGCATCAGAGTGGTTACGGCAGCAGCTAACTTAATAAAGAACGAAATACGTCAAACACTCTATCAAACTGATTTATATCCTCCTATTGATAATATCAGTAATGAAAAGAAAATGAAAGATTGGGTTCCAAACCTCCTCATGACATTTTTGACAAACATCGTACGTCAAGAGTTGAAACAGGTGGCCATAGGACATTGCATTGTACAGGCAGCCAGACCTCATTCTGTACTATCACCTGTTTTGTTAGCTACTGGTGTTTCATTGGATAATGTTTTTGGATCAAAATGGCTGCTAAACATCTTGGCCAGGTTAGGACTGTGCGTGTCATGGGATGAAGTTAATCGTTTTAAACAATCAGTTGTGCAGAATGACCACAATGATTTGCCTCCTGAATATCCAATGTCATTCACACAGTTTGCTGCAGACAATGTAGACAGCAATTTAGCAACCTCAGTTGATACATTTGCTTGCTGACGCTTTAACAACTTCAGGTTTCTTAGTGAACCACGCATTAAGTGATGCTGATACTAGCATAGTTCATCATGCTCTACAGCTAGCTGCTAAACAATTTAAAGTTTTGGTGGTTGCCAGTGACACAGATGTGTTGGTACTGCTTATACATCATTTTCAACCAATAATGGGTGACATTTTTATGCAGTATGAGATCACTGGCAAAAGTGGTGGGAAAACAGTCACAGTACCTGTTCGTGAAGCTGTACATGCTGTAGGTAGAAGTGCAGCTAACCAAGTCCTATGCTGCCATGCCATAAGTGGATGTGACACAACATCATCATTGTTCGGGAGAGGCAAAGTTACTGTGTGGCGTAAATTAACCGGTAATATTTCCACATTACCTCTGACAGAAGTAATGGGATTTGAGAACGCCACGCATGCAGATGTTTTGCAAGCCGGCTTACAGTTGCTTGCTCTAATATATGGTGGTAAGTGCACAGACAGATTAAATCATATGAGGTACTTAACTTATGTTAACTTGATGTCAACAAGTCCAACTCAACCACGTCCTGAAAGATTGCCTCCAACCGAGTGTGCAGCAAAGTATCATATCTATCGCACTCATTACCAAACTGCTGTTTGGAGATCATTAGGCACTACAAATCTTAAACCGGAGGACTGGGGTTGGAAGCTGGATAATAATAATTATGCTCCAATAGCTACTGATTTGCCTGCTGCTCCAGAAAATTTGTTGAAGGTAGTACGATGTAAATGCCGAGCAGATACAGATCGGCCGTGCTCATCTCAGCTTTGTTCTTGCCGTAAGCATGGCTTACCTTGTGTTAGCGCATGTAAAAATTGTAATGGACAAACATGTGACAATTCCAAAAGTACTGAATTTTGTGAAGACTGCTCAGATGAGGAAGATCATTCAGTTTCTCAGGTTCATCATTTGGGTGATGCAGTTCCCGATGATTGCTTGCTGTTTGATATCCCGTGGTTGGATGAGGAAGTCGTCGACTGACAATCATTTTCATAATTTTATTATATTTTGTAATTTTGTTTGTATATCTGTCATTATATGATTAAGACGTGCATTACAGACAATATTTAAAATTAATTTTGGTTCTTCATTTACTGTAACAAAACTTTAATAAAATTTACTAAAAATTCACTTTTTGGTGTTGATTTTTGCTAAATAACTTTTTTTCCCATTCATCTACACGAGTGGGATTTAAAATATACATTCCATATCATATTCTGTATCTAATAAATATAAACTTGCTTTGTCTCATGACATGTCCAGGTTTTTATAATTTCACCCGGATTATATGTAACCTGACGCAGTGACAATATAAAACAATTATTTAGGTGAGTGGTATGTTTAATATTACAAGCTTCTCAAAGAAGACCGACTAATAAAACATACGGAGAACGGAAATGTACCAAGGGAAATAATACATAACATAGGGTAAGATTTGAAATTATTTACCAGTTGTCTTTCTTGTTTCCTTAAAGAAAATTTTTACCATTAGGAAAACAGATGAATTGCAATTCAATTCTATAACTTGGTAACTGAAGACATCACAACTAGGCTATGAAAAGTCAAAGATTATGCTATTTTTTTCAGTTTAAACCGTAATCAAAATAGAACATAATTTTATTAACTATCATAGTATTTACTCTACTACCTCTAAATGATCGACACATTCAAACTTTAATATATTTTTGTAGCTCATTAAGAAAATTAAATAATTATAAAATATCAGACTGAAATCTTAAAAAAAAAAAGTCAAAAACAAAAAAAAAAAAAAAAAAAACAAAGAAAAAAACAAATACTAACAATATTTTTTTAAATAGTAGAATGGTATTTAGGGTTAAGGAATAGGTCAAGTGCCACACGTTCAGGAAATGTTTAAAGTTCTATAGGCTACTGTGAGAAAATATGTTCAGACAGAGATGACATTGACCGATACAGTGGGGGGGGGGGGTGGGGAGAGACACATCGAGTCGATCAACCCGTGGATGGGATTAGTTGGGGAAATCTATGGATTCAGAATGATACCATAAATATTGACGTGGCAAGGAATGGGCACTAGAACAAACAAGACAGGATGTATCATTTGATGATACTACTATACATGTGTGTAGCTGGAGTCGTCTACAAGATAAAATGTGGGTCACACACGAAACTGCCACATCCCAGGTATTGTATTGGAAGATGAGGTATTATTATGCTGATGTATAAATGCGTATAAATTTTGTTATACAACACAATGGAACACCTTAGAACAGGGTCTATCTTTGTTGGTCAGGGGGGCCCTGTAGGGTACATGTTTATATATTTGATTATATATATCTCTGCCGCAGTACTTGTGAGGGAACACTAGAACATGAGATTTAATAGGAATTTGGGGTACAATTTATATTAAGGAGGGCTGGATTAGGAATAAGCATAAATATTTATAAACTAGCTGTACCCCGCAAAGCCTTTGCAGGGAGATAAACTTGTAAAACCATTGCCGAACCTAGTATTCGGGGGCCCTGCATTTTGACATTCGATACCATGACATGAGATTATGTACTTAATATTTAATGTAAAAAATAATTTTGGGGGCTCCCCTCAAGCTGGAGCCCGGTGGGACTTTCGATTTTGGACCCTCCCCCACCCTAGTTACGCCTCTGTGTTTTTTTTTTTTAAGTTATGAAATAATTTAAAATCTAATTAGTTGTTGTTTCTTTTTCTTACAACATCCTAAAAGATAAATTATTTAAATTAAAAAAAGTCAAAGAAATCTAATTAGTTACTTTTAATTAAAACAACTAAAAGTTAGTAAAAGGATATATATTCTGAAAAAAAAAAACAATAAAAAAAAATGTCAAAGCCTTTGCAGGAAGATAGACTTGTAAAGCCATTGCAGAACCTAGGATTTGGGGGCCCTGCATTTTGACATTCAATACCATGACATGAGATTATGTACTTAATAATTTGGACCCCCCCCCCACCCTAGTTACGCCTCTGTGTTATTTTTTTTTTTAAGTTATAAAATAATTTAAAATCTAATTAGTTATTGTTTCTTTTTCTTACAACATCCTAAAAGATAAATTATTTAAATTAAAAAAAAAATGTCAAAGAGATCTAATTAGTTACTTTTCATTAAAACAACTAAAAGAATATACTCTGAAAAAAAAAGTCTCTGGGATAAATCGTACCAGGAGAGTCTGCATAATATTGGTTTCTAAGCCAGTCTCATAACCTTTCAGCCACCGCGCCATACAAATAAAGTGTGCAATTTTAATGTACTGTTAGAAAAATATTCCTCGGTTATGTTTTCATTGCTTTTTTAGGTCTATATTGTTATTTTGTAATTAAAAAATTATTCAAAACCGTATTTATTTAAAATCATAAGTATTTAAAAGCTAAGAACTTAATTAGTCTTGAAATTTGCAGAATTTCTTTTTTTAAATATTATATCGACTTTTAAAAAGAACTTTATTTACGAAATTAGATACGAAAACACGGTCAATAGTCTTATCGTCGCCGACGTCGGAGATTTTCGATTATTTCTATTGTTTTACGTTTGACGATGTTAAAATGCTCTGTTGTAATGAAAACTACAATGATTTGAATGATATTATATGCTAATTATTAATTTTCAATATTGGGGACTTTTACATTTTATAATTAAAAGCACAGAAACTATTAAAAACTGTAGATAATATCAAAAAGAAAAGTTGAATCGAGACTCAGGGGACGACGCCATTTTTGAATTATTGTTTTCCGCTTTCGATTTAACGCACACTGGAAATGAATAATATGATATATGATATTTATACCATTTGTTTAGCTGAAAAAATCATCTGTTCAATGAACATTGAATTTTTTACTACAAGAACGTTATTTTGTATTGTATAGAGTTTTGTTTTGCGACATCGTCTAGTTTGTGTAAAGAATGCGTTGCTAGGCGACCAAAATGGCAATCTACACATTTTCTGGATTTGTTCCTTATTATGATGTACGTAATGAAATTGGTACGACGGTCGGCACTGTCTTTGATACCTTGTAGTCTACCATGTCGGTGGAAGTTTTCATTACACATGTATCATGTACAGTCAAACACATGTACCTTGTAAGGTCAAACACATTGTACTTTGTACGGTCAAACACATGTACTATGTACAGTCAAAAACATGTACCATGCACAGTCAAACACATGTAACATGCACAGTCAAACACATGTACCATGTACAGTCAAACACATGTACCTTGTAAGGTCAAACATATTGTACTTTGTACGGTCAAACACATGTACCATGTACAGTCAAACACACGTACCTTGTAAGGTCAAACACATTGTACTTTGTACGGTCAAACACATGTACCAAGTACAGTCAAACACATGTACCTTGTACGGTCAAACACATGTACCTTGTACGGTCAAACACATGTACCTTGTACAGTCACTACATTAAAAACCTGGTGACGTGATATGTGATTTTATTTGACGTAAACTGAGTTGAAAACAACCGTCTCTTGTATTTTTTTTAAAAATAAACTAATATGGCCGAATCTGTGGAAGGGCTAGAGGTCAGGAGTAGATGACCTCCCAACCATCACAGCGCTGTCGTGAACAAGCCACCCCTTTAATCCACCTAAAGATAACACACACACACACACACACAGACTCATCCCTGTGAAAACATCACAGTATCTGCTATCAACATCGGGCACTGGGATGGCCAGAAATTGTTGTCTAAATAGACAGGATTAACAACATACATCTCTCGTAGAGTTTCATCTAAACTAGGTCGGTTGTACTTTAGAGCCGTAATGCGGGGATTTATGTGCATGTGTGAGAAAGAGAGAGAGAGAGAGAGAGAGAGAAAGAGAGAGAGAGAGAGAGAGAGAGAGTGAGTGGTTGAGTGAGTGAATCAAAATTCATGAATCACGGCAACCGCAGATCTATTTCTCTAACTATCTCACAGAATGTCAGTTATATGTTTTTTAAAAATTCATACTTTTGATATGGCGTGTAATTACTCATTTATACCTGATGGTTTCCTCTCATATGGCCCATGGCCCCAAGCTAAGAAACATGGGTGGGGTAGGGGAGGAATGAGTGAATGAAAAGTATAGAATGAGTGGGAGGTGGTGGGGGCATGTGTGTGACAGGAACTTGAACTTAGATGTTTGGTCTACACAAGGTCTGTCTTACAACATGTGTGTGACAGGAACTTAGATGTTTGGTCTACACAAGGTCTGTCTTACAACATGTGTGTGACAGGAACTTAGATGTTTGGTCTACACAAGGTCTGTCTTACAACATGTGTGTGACAGGAACTTAGATGTTTGGTCTACACAAGGTCTGTCTTACAACATGTGTGTGACAGGAACTTAGATGTTTGGTCTACACAAGGTCTGTCTTACAACATGTGTGTGACAGGAACTTAGATGTTTGGTCTACACAAGGTCTGTCTTACAACATGTGTGTGACAGGAACTTAGATGTTTGGTCTACACAAGGTCTGTCTTACAACATGTGTTACAGCAGTCATAGACAAGGTCTGTCTTACAACATGTGTGTTACAGCAGTCATACACAAGGTCTGTCTTACAACATGTGTTACAGCAGTCATAGACAAGGTCTGTCTTACAACATGTGTTACAGCAGTCATAGACAAGGTCTGTCTTACAACATGTGTTACAGCAGTCATACACAAGGTCTGTCTTACAACATGTGTTACAGCAGCCATAGACAAGGTCTGTCTTACAACATGTGTTACAGCAGTCATACACAAGGTCTGTCTTACAACATGTGTTACAGCAGTCATAGACAAGGTCTGTCTTACAACATGTGTTACAGCAGTCATACACAAGGTCTGTCTTACAACATGTGTTACAGCAGTCATACACAAGGTCTGTCTTACAACATGTGTTACAGCAGTCATACACAAGGTCTGTCTTACAACATGTGTTACAGCAGTCATACACAAGGTCTGTCTTACAACATGTGTTACAGCAGTCATACACAAGGTCTGTCTTACAACATGTGTTACAGCAGTCATACACAAGGTCTGTCTTACAACATGTGTTACAGCAGTCATACACAAGGTCTGTCTTACAACATGTGTTACAGCAGTCATACACAAGGTCTGTCTTACAACATGTGTTACAGCAGTCATACACAAGGTCTGTCTTACAACATGTGTTACAGCAGTCATAGACAAGGTCTGTCTTACAACATGTGTTACAGCACTCATACACAAGGTCTTTCTTACAACATGTGTTACAGCACTCATACACAAGGTCTGTCTTACAACATGTGTTACAGCAGTCATAGACAAGGTCTGTCTTACAACATGTGTTACAGCAGTCATACACAAGGTCTGTCTTACAACATGTGCTACAACACTCTAAATAAGTTCTGTATTAAAACATGTACTACAAGGTGTGTCTTACAAGAGGTGCTACAGCACTCTACACAAGGTCTGTATTAAAACATGTGCTACAGCGCACTACAAAGGTCTGTATTAAAACATGTACTACAGCACTCCACAAACTAAACTTCCACTGCTACATCTGGTCGTCCGAATAGTGAAACTTGCAGTATGAACTAATACAGAGATAAAGACCAGCAGCCATAACAATAATCCTCTATTGCAAATAATAAATATTTTTTTAAACATAGGCATCGTGTAGGGAAAATTAACATACAATGTTCACAGGAGCCTAATCGCATCGGTTTGTAGCTGTTTTGTTCAAGCAAGCCCTTAAAGCGGTATAACGTGCGTGGGCTTACTGGTAATTCAGACAGATAAATATTATGTACACACAAATGTCATGTTTTAACAATTATCACCTGACTATCCCATAATAGGGCCCGTTATGTCCGAGGCGTTAATGGGAGGGAGGTGCGAGAATGAGGGGAAAAATCGTCAAGCATCGAGAGCATTTTGCAAGAACCTCCCCTCCCCCCCTTTCTTTCTTTATCACCCCCCTTTCTTTATCACCCCCCTTTCTTTATCACCCCCCTTTCTTTATCACCCCCCTTTCTTTATCACCCCCCTTTCTTTATCACCCCCCTTTCTTTATCAACCTCCCTCTTTCCCGGACACCATAGAATGCCATAGATGAAAAAAGAGCACAGTCCTCCCTGTTATTCATCCTCCCCCCCCCCCCCAAGTGTCAGAGGGCTTGTAATTCAAAAACACATATGTTTAAAATTTAGGGCAAACCATACTATGTACACAGCGGCGGATTTAATATTATGCGCGTGCACTGAGCCCCCGTGTTATAGGGAGCCGCGAAACCCCAATTTAATATTTGCAATTTTTTATACTTCTGTATTAAGCGACCCATTATATTCTCATGCACCCGGCCCCCCCCCCACCGACCTTAATACGCCACTGGACGTACATGCAACTGATTCTCTGTTAATTACAAAGTCTTACAACCACACACACACCGTGTAGGCCTATACATGCTGCTAGGGATGTCAAGTCTTGTCTATTATAACCACATAGACCTTTCTGCACTACTGATGACATGAAATATTTGATAAGATAACACGTGACCCGCCTACTACTGGCAGGGACGCAGGGCTGAAGGTCGAATGATCTACATTTTATGATGGTATGAAATTTCAACATTTACCCAGCTATTTGTGTCAAGTGTCATCTGCAGCATTATACAAATTGTGTGACATTGTCCGGTGCACATTCACTCAAAGCCACCCAGTACAAAAAAATCCTTTCGGTTAATCTAAATAAAATAATATGTAAAGTTCCCATAATCTTAAATGACCATCCGAGGGAGATAAAGTGTAGAAATTATCCCTTTCTGTAATGACGACATAAAAAGGGGATTGCGTGGTTGGACACAACGCCCAACAGCTTTTACTAATTTAAAGCTAGGTGGACTTGAGGGACTAAAACCAACTTTCACCAGGACCTAAAAAAAATTCGCCTGGTTCTAACCGAAGATTGAACCCGGGGACTCTCAGGTCGACAGTCGAGCGTTCTACATTCTCGGCCCTACTCATATAAAAAAAGTTAGCAATAAAAATAATATTTTTCCCAGCCTATTAGCCTCAGTGTCTAGGTAAAAGTATCAGCGCTACTGTCAAAGTAGGTTACGTCAACAGAATGGTTCTTTAATTAACTACCCTGCAATGTACACAGAGCTCTGTGACCATGACGGAAGAACAAACAAACGAACTGCAGTAAAATCGGTAACAAATATAGGGTCTCTAGCCTTATTTTGATGAGGGCCCTTAACAATATTTCCTTCTCACAGATGCCGTTGAAACCCCGGGGCCTGCCTACGCCTCCTTGACGACGCCCAGAGGAGGCGTAACTAGACCAAACTTTCAGGGGGGGGGGGCAAAAAAATCACTTGTATTAAACATCATGAGATACAACTTACTTACATGTGACTAAATTTGGTCTAATCTTATATTTTTTTTTATTGGGGGGGGGGGGGGGCAAATGCCCCCAATGTCCCCCTCTTGTTGCGCCGCTGACGACGCCCATGCCACTAAACATAAATCAACTTGTAAGCGTATGGGGGCCCCGTCCGTTACTGAAGTGGAATTAAAGAAAAGTGGTTAGTGTGTGTGTGGGAGGGGAGGGGCGAAGGGAGGGAAAGGCTGTCTGAGTCTATACAGTTTGAGGATCCCTGTTGGATACAAGATCCAGCTATCATGTTCTTTAAGCAAACGCTTGTTTTGTGAACCTCCTCCCCTCTGTCACACACACACACACACACACACACACACACACATACATACATACATACATACATACACGGTCAACTTTCCTGTAATCGTCAGTAAATAATTAGACAAGGGGAGGTAAGCTACATGTAGAGATGACGTCATACAAAAAATATAACATAACATTCCCCGCCCCCCCCCCCCTGGAGGAGTCTATTAGAGTTTATTGGACCCACCACCGAGTGCAGACCGACCATCAAAAGTCAGTGTTCCATTCAACTCACTCAACTTGTTCAGCAGGTTTTCTTTTGTATTGTTATTAAATTAATGTCTGGCATGCATGGGCGGGACATGGAGGGTGGGATTTGGTGATTAACAGACTCCCCCCCCTCCTCCTCAAAACAAAATAATAACATTGTTGGTGAACTGCTGTAGTTGTTGATAATTATATACGAAATATTGACCACAGATGTTGGTGTCTATAATATATTGGTGGTAAATGTTTAGGGTTTGAACCCCAAATTACGTCTGTTACAACTATCCTACTTGACTCTCACAGAGTTGTGTGGTCTACGGTGAGAGGGGTGGGGGTGTTGTAGTGGTATTGGTGGTTGCAGTGGTATTGGTGGTTGCAGTGGTATTGGTGGTTGTAGTGGTATTGGTGGTTGTAGTGGTATTGAGTGGTTGCAGTGGTATTGGTGGTTGCAGTGGTATTGGTGGTTGCAGTGGTATTGGGTAGTTGCAGTGGTATTGGTGGTTGCAGTGGTATTGGGTAGTTGCAGTGGTATTGGGTGGTTGCAGTGGTATTGGTAGTTGCAGTATTGGATTCGAGATCAACATATGGACATGCCACACTTATGAAACGGTATAATATAGTGTATAATGTACAGTGTATAATTTACAGTGTATAGGTAGATAGATAGATAGATAGATAGATAGATAGATAGATAGATAGATAGATAGATAGACCGCCATTGAAACACAGAGAGCTTTATATTTAGAAGAAAGATTCATTTCTTTACGTATAGTGTACAGTGTATAGTGTACAGCATAGCCATAGTGAAATGTGTGATATTGAAGCTGTGAAGAAAGTTTGATATTTACTGATGTAACGTATGTCTGATTGTTATTTTAAAGTGTGGTATACACATATACACAAAATACGGTATAATCACATATACACATTAAGGTATACATATTGTCATAACTCTGTTATATTTATATATATATATACTGTAGTCAGTGCATGTTGTGAGTTTTTTAGTCAACATGAAAAGAGATATGTTAGAGGGAATTCCCTGTAGTACGGTAACGCACCAAATGAATGGGTTATAATAAACGGAAGGAAATAGGTAAAAATAGAGACAATTACGGTTATTGGAGATGCATGTATTTATAAAACAATGTCTTATGTGTAAATTGATTAAATAAAAGAAACCACCGTCGCCATCCTTGACATGTTGTGTCTAATAAAGAAATAACTCAAGAAATGGTGAATGTTGTCATTTTCTTTACTGGACATTTGTGTTGTACTAGTGATGTCAGTCTAATTATATTTTAAGGAATGAGGACACTGGAGGATAATGACTTCACTATATTTGAAGTAGTAGTTTAGCCTTCTGAGGAGATACGACACATATACACTATTATACACACAAAATACGGTATAATCACATATACACATTACGGTATACATATACACACAAAATACGGTATAATCACACATACACCACTTAACGTTTGCACAGTTATTCTCTTCAACACTTGAGTATGATAACTCAAGTTCAAAATCATTAATATCATGTTGTTCATGTTGTGATTTTTTCTAATGTTGACACTTACCCTACAGTCTACACGAATGACACCACACGGAAATGTTGAAGGGGAAATATACGTCTGATGACAGATAACCTTAAAAAACAAACAACGACAGATGCATATACAATATTTAGCAACACCGAGGAAATAACATTTTTTGTGTAAAAAAAACACTTACACATTTCAAGAATGACTCAATAAACACATACAACTGAACAACCACTATTGTCATATCAACCAATTTGACACAACTCTTAGAATAATGAAACAAGTGATTGGACGGCGGACCTGGACTCTAACGTCTGTACAATAACGAAGTGGCATGTCTACACAGACAGACAAAATCATTCATGTGCACAACCAGACAGACAAAATCATTCATGTGCACAATCAGACAGACAATATCATTCATGTGCACAATCAGACAGACGAAATCATTCATGTGCACAATCAGACAGACTATTCCATTCATGTGCACAATCAGACGGACAATATTATTAGGTACCACAAACTGGCTCAAAATCGTGGTTTTGCGTCACTGTAGTCAATATTTGGATAGTTTTAACTTAATGATTTCTCTACTTAAAACTGATCAAATCTCATAAACAATTATATCATTTTAAAGTATTTTGTAAGCCCTACAATAATATGTAAATTTTAATTACGTAGATTTAGAACAAAAGGTTACATTTTTAAAATGAAAACCATCACCGAAGTCACTTTTTACCGGCCGACGTGCGATCTAATTTGACTATCCTATTTTCAATCTCCGTGCGATTCTGGGCCATTCGTCCTACAGTAATGTCAAATATATCAATGTGTGCGAAAATGAATGCCCTTTACAACCATACTAAACATTTAATTAAATTATATTTAACGATATTTTTAATATAAAAAAATCATAATAAAAAGTAAATTATTTTGCGATTTTTTAATTTTGTAGGTTTTTCTTTAGTATCATTAGAAAGCCCGTCCATTTTGCTTTTAAAATGTTATAATGAAACTTAATTTGTAAGCATGGCCCAGAATCGCAGAGCGCTAAGCAATAGCATATAACACGCATTTTTCACCCTTCTTGCACGACCGTAAAAAATGGCCGACAATCATGTTGGCAACGCTACACCAGTCACAATGTATAGAACTTTATTGGGACTTAAACACCTAGTTGGTAAGTAAAAACGATAAAAACATGTAGATAAATAGTTACTTTATTTGTTCCTTTCTCTTTTAGCTTTATATCTCTTTGGAAATGTTTATTGTTGTAGTTATAATAACTTTAATATGATAAACCTCGAGGCCATTTTGATGCTTTTGTACATTGAACGATACCCCTCATGTTTGCGGACACTTCTATTTTTTTCTGGCTATTTTTTTAGAAAGATAATATTATATTCTAAGAGATTATATATTCAAAATTGACTAGTATATATTTTTTACAGTTGTTAGATAGTTTTATTATCTCAAATTAAAACAAATATAACAGGTCACTTGGTCGGTAATTGGTTGTCAATGTAAACATATAGTAGATTGTAGACTGACCGAATTAACATAACTATTATTGAATGGATATTTTTTCAATTATTGTTGTAATATAACTGTTATTTTTAGTCTATGCATAAATTCACTATTATCTAAGTAAGAACCATTTTTTAAATATCATAATTGTCTCTATCAGAGGGTGTACAGCTCAATACTTTATAGAAGGTTTCTGTGCTAGTTGGAGGGATACCTTTATTGTCTTGGCTACTAGACTAGTAATACATTACTTCTTCAACTCTGGTTTTGAAAGAGGAAAATGGCAAGTCATGGACTCATGTAACTGTTACGCCTGTATTTTTTTTAAATTAAAATATCTCTTAGCCACTCATGCGTTTGTATTATTATTAAGTATTTAATTATTAATATTAGTTCAGTTTTTAGTATTATAAATATATTGAAGTATGAACATCTTCTACCTTTAATTAAATATGGTTCTCACAAATCCAAAAACAAAAAAAGAAGAACTGGTATAAGTGTAATCAAGTTAAGTAACACATAGAAAAGACTTTTATGTGTTTAAATACCATATGAGCAGTTTATTATGTAACCTATTTGGACCAATTTTGAATGTGGGTTATATATTGCAGCTTTTGGAGTGAATAAGAATAATATACACAGTCCCCTTAAGGAGTCTGTTCTTTCAAAACTACAGAGATTAACTAATGAACTTTTCATTCATTTTTTATGTATTATAATTATATGAAGTAAACAACAGACATTCAAACTCTTGATAAACAAATAATAACAGAGAAATAGATGAAAACATAATAAAACATTTAAAACAAATAAAACTTTTAATGGTAGGGTCAATAATTGGAAAAAATTGTCCTTGATGAAATAGTAGTACTATATCAAGAAGAAATTAGAGTTAAAATCACTAAATGATCAAGAAAAACAGTACATTATTTCTAAGTAAGCATGAATTGAAACAAAACAGATGTGTTTTGAAAAGCTCCAGAAATAAACCTTTATTACTATGAGAGGTATTGAAAGATAAAATTTAAAAAGAAGGGAATGATGCTAATCAACAGTGCAGGATTTTATATAACCTACAAAAGCTATAGCTTAGCAGGCCCGTGGCCAGGTCAAAGTAAGCAGGGGCACCTTTACTTTTTCTTTATTTTTTCTTCTTTTTTTCTTTTTTAAGCGGGGGGCACTCCATACCTAGCGGGGGGCACGGCACCCCCAGTGCCCCCCCCTTGGCTACGGGGCTGTAGCTTAGGGCCCCCACTTTTTTAGGAGGCCCCCAAAAAATTGTTAGAGTGAGCGATTGTTATACATGTTTAGATATTTGGCACTGCCATTTAATTTCTGGAATTATAAAGGGCCCCATATCACAAATGACGGATGGCCGAGTGGTGTAGATACTCGACTGTCAACATGTTATCTGGTGCAAAGTCGTCCCACAAGTCCACCCGGCTTTAAATGTGTACCTGAATTAACTTGGGGAAGTAAAGGCGGCTGGGCGTTGTGCTAACACATAATCCCTTCATATGTCGTGGTTATAGAAAGAGAAGAATACTACACTTCATCTGCCCCGATGGCCCAGTAGGGCTAAGGGAACATTTCTATATCCCAAATAGCTTAGGGCCTTATGACGTCTAAATCCGGTCCTACTGATCAATTAAATGGTACATTAATAACTCATTTAAATGGTATATGCTTATAAAATATAACTTAAAATTAAAATTATTTAAATTTCGAAAGTTGCACTTATTTAGGTGAGCTCATGTAGTGGTAAAATGCGTAAATTATTTGTTAGCTTTCCATGACTTATGAAATAATTAGAATATAATTGAAATGTATGCATCTAATGTTACTGTTACTATTGTTACTAATATAACGTTTCAAATAATACTTAATAGTGGATTTTTCCCTAATGAAAAGTATTTTTTATTGATTTTTTACATGCATGGATTTAACCATCCCGGTACTGTATACATAAAAGTAATTGGTCTAAAGACTATTTTATAGTTAAGAGCTATGTATACCCTACATTTTCATATGTAAATGTTGAATATATACGTAATTGTTCTTTTTTTGTTAATTTTTTAAAATGACCAATTTTTTAGTTTTTTTTTACCCCACCTATTTCTAACCTTTATTATATTAAACATAAATAATCTTAAGATATTATGACTATTTGAATGTATAGAGCTTAAGTTACCCTACAGATTGATGTAATTAGTTCTTATGTGTGTTGATTACAATATTTATTATGATTTTTTGAAATGTCACGAATTTTGAAAATTTATCTCTCTTTTTATTTTTTCTAAAAAATGATGAAAACCCATTTTCAATGCTATAAATTTTAATGATATTATAATTTTACACCATTGAAAAAAATTGAGTTTATTCTATGTATATTTGTGTTTGTATTGAATGTAAATGATTTGATGTACAGGGAATACTTTTGCAGATAACACTTGGCAAAAATGGCCTTTTTGAAGGTGTTGTGAAAAAATGAAAAAGTCACATTTTCAAAAATTTATATCTCTTAAACTATTTGAGCTATAGTAATAAATTTGATGTCCACCATCTTAGATTCTCGAGTTCTTGCAATATTCATGTTGAAAAAAGCTGTAAAACCATTTTAAAAAATCAGTTTGTGGTACCTAATATTATTCATGTGCACACTCAGACAGACAATATCATTCATGTGCACAATCAGACAGACAATATCATTCATGTGTACAATCAGACAGACAATTTCATTCATGTGCACAATCAGACGGACAATATTATTCATGTGCACAATCAGACAGACAATATCATTCATGTGCACAATCAGACAATATCATCCATGTGCACAATCCAATTAGATAGACAATATCATTCATGTGATCACTCAAACAGACAATATTAGTCTCATAAAAATACTTCATTGTGTTAAGGCTGGTAACTTAAATATTTTATAATCTGATCTGAATAATTTTTTTTAACCATATAAGAAAAATTGTAGCTAAAAATGACAATTTTTGTTTACATGGATACAAACTTTTTGTGTTATTCGCTACATTTATATAAAGTTCTGGGTAATTCACAGCTTTTTTTCTGGATAATTCTTGGTCAGAAGAGTTGGCATCCCTTCATTTTTTTCAAAATAATCTCAGTTCTAAAGAATAAAATACACTACGATTAAAAAATAACACATCCCACGATTAAGGTTTCTGAGTTACACAACCCGTTGAGTTAGTTTAGCAAATAGTTTAGAAAACATAATTTGAAACTTTACATTTATTTTTAGTACTGCCACAACTTTTATTTTTCATGTTTACATTGTACTCACTAGACTGTGGGTGGGCACACTTTTTTTTTATCAAGGGCCACAAAGGGATCTTCCATTTAACAGAAGATCTATCAATAGATCTATCAATAGAGCAGTTTGATTTGGTGTTTATATGAGATTATTTAAATTAAACTAGCTGTACCCTGCAAAGCCTTTGCATGGAGTTATATTTCTCTTAGGTTTGATCAGTAGGCTAGGTTATTTTTGGTTTCGGACAGATCCGATTTTTCCATGATTTTAATTACTATTGTTTACGTTTGACGATTTTAAACTGGAATACTGTTGTATTAATTCTTTGCTTTCGATTTAACGCAGAACCCACACCGCTATTATTTATACAATCATATCATGCAAAGATTTGACACAGAATAAATACTTTACAGAAATTTAAAAGTCTTTTAAAAATTGACTTTCTTTTACTTTATTTTGTTGTATAGCATAGTACCTATATACCAATATACAACATTACAATAACAACAAATATGGCGGCTTTTGGAAATGTCAATTTAAATTAACGATGCGCATTTTGCAAAATTAATATTCTTTGGATTTTGAATTCATGGCCTTATAAATCATTCTTTTGGGTCTTATTTGGCACACGGGTCGCAGTTTGCCAACCCTCTGCACTAAACTAATATTCTCATTTCGTGGCAGATCTGGGTGATGTTCGGGAGAGAGGAGGAGTGGGGGGTATGCGGTTTGTTCCAGGTAAACAGAGAAACTATTGTGCTGATGAAAATAGGTTAAAGTAGATCTTTGAAAAACAAATAATTTGAAAATAAAAAAGGGACTAGTAGGTGAAACATGACAGTGAAGACTGAATCAGAAACAGACACAGCACTTGAGTTTAAGTCTAGGCAACGTCTTCAAGTGTAACATTTATTTCATGCATGGAATGTTAATTGGCATCATTACCAGCAGCTGCAGAATGTGTAGGATAACGCTGGTCTTTGTGCGATGCGTTTGGGTTAAATATCAAACAACGTGAATGAAATCTACTCAGCGCTAGTTATTGGGGGGCGGGGGGGGGGAAATCTATTCTGCACCAAGAGATGCGTCTAGTCCAAATGTGGCCGAAAATGCGTTTCTTAAAGCCACATGCGGCTCTCTTTAAGTTTAGGGTGGACAGAGCTGGGGGCGGGGGGTCCCCAATCAAAGCATGAGAATGTTTTCATGACTATAGCATGGGTTAAATTACATGTCTACATTTGTATATTCCATAATCAGAACAGGGCTGTATATCATAATCAGAACAGAGCTGTATATCATTATCAGAACAGGGCTGTATATCATAATCAGAACAGGGCTGTATATCATAATCAGAACAGGGCTGTATATCATAATCAGAACAGGGCTGTATATCATAATCAGAACAGGGAAATATTTCGAAATCAGAAATAGGCAACCCACTTTCACAAGAATGTCAAATAGAATATCAAATAGGGGGGAGAGAAAAACAAACTGAAATGTACTTCTTGCTCGTAGTAAGTCTACCGTATTTTTTCATAACGTAATATAACTAAATAAATAGATCTAGTCTGTACAAAGCTGGGATTACAGCTAGTCGTACAAGGCTATAAGTAGAGCTAGTCTGTACAAAGCTGTAAGTATAGTTCATCTGAAGTAGTCTGTGAACAGATCTAAACTATCATTTGAATATATCTAGTCTGTTTCAATCTGTCAAAGATATAGCTTGCACTAGTCTGTGAATAGATCTGGTATGCACAACGGTGTGAGCAGATAAAGTCTGTACTAGCCTATACTAGTCTGTGAATATGTCTAGTCTGTAACGCTGTAAATAGATCTTGTCTGTAATAGTCCTTGAGAAAGATTTAATCGATGACTTATATGTGCTTGTATGTGTGTTAATCATGTATGTACTAGTTAATACGCTTTAAATCTTTCTACTCTGTAATATACCATGATGGAAGATCAAGTCATCACAAAGTATATACAGTCAGGCCCGTAGCGTGCGGGGGGGGGAAGGCAGGGGGCCGCCCCCCTGCGTTATGTCTGGCCCCCTCTGCTTATTTGTTCTACTTAGTAAAATGTATTACCTGCCCCCCCCCACCGCTATTGCCTGCCCCCTGCTGTAGAATTTTCACGCTACGGGTCTGTATACAGTATGCACGTCAAGACAGAGCACCATCTCAGATTTACGACAAAACTTTCTGGGGGTCTGTTATGTAACATTGATGACTCCAGGACTCAGGTTAACAACATTGTATCTGGAGTTGTTTTGCCAAACTACAGAGCAGAAAACCGTCTTTGCTGCTGACGTCATTAAGTATAATAATGGAGATAAATTATACTCCATCTTGGATCCAGAGGAACCAGGTCCGACGATTCTATAATTTAAACAAACAAGTGAATCACTGGAGTGAGTGATTCACGGGGGATAAGTTATTCGCGTATGTGAGTGATTCTGTTGATGTTGCGTAAAGAAATTAATCTTTCTTCTAAATATAAAGCTGTCTGTGTTTCTATCTATCTATCTATCTATCTATCTATCTATCTATCTATCTATCTATCTATCTATCTATCTATCTATCTATCTATCTATCTATCTATCTATCTATCTATCTATCTATCTATCTACCTATCTATCTATCTATCTATCTATCTATCTATCTATCTATCTATCTATCTATCTACCTATCTACCTATCTATCTATCTATCTATCTATCTATCTATCTATCTATCTATCTATCTATCTATCTATCTATCTATCTATCTATCCATCAACTATCTATCTATCTATCATCTATCTATCCATCAACTATCTATCTATCTATTTATCTATCTATCTATCTATCTATCTATCTATCAACTATCTATCTATATTACTACTGACAAACTGTTTGCCTGTAAATGAGGCCCCCATTCGCTAGATGTAAAAACTTTTCATTTTTCTCTTCTTGTTAAAAATAGCTTTCCCTTAAAAACACCCACACAGATAAGCCGGGCACTAAATGTCCCATAATTTCTCATTTAAATTAAGACAAGGTTGAAACTAATGCAGGGAGAGTTGATGAGAGCAGAGGACAAGGGAATGGGGGGGATGACGTCACAGTTGATATGGTTGGTGTTATACATATCCTGACCAGACTAGTTCAAGTCTAAACAAAAGGCAGTCAGTCAGGACACATTAAGTACAGCCTGAGCCGTTCCTAGGTCATTGGGGGCCCTGTGCTGAGGCTTGGAGAGAAAAATGGTGGCTTCAAGGTGAAAATACACAACGGGGCCCTTTTAACATTGGCTTTAATATGAAAGGGGGGGCGGCTTTTGAACTAGGGCGGGGGAGTACGGTCTTGGTCCACCTGTCCATTAGTACAGCTCAGTATATGTTTAGAACGAACGGATAAATGTACATACAGTTGGAGATAAATTGCATACAGTTGGAGATAAATGTACACACAGTATCAGATAAATGTGCACACAGTTGGAGATAAATGACGTTACAGTAGACAGATATGACACAACACACTAACATAACAATGACATCAATATAATCAAGCGTGACACAATATAAAATAAACCGTGACACAGACTTACCTCGGACTTGACGCTCTTCACGCCCTTCTTGCCCCCAGGTTTGGGCGACACCGACCTCGACCGGTGGTCATCGCTGTGGTCAGTCACAATGCACGTGAAAATCGGGGGCGTAGACAGTTTGGACTTAACATTGCTTGGCACCCCGACCTGCGCCACAAGGGTGCGCACAGCACCAGAGTCCTGCTTCCGTTTTTGATTGGACATTATTATCCTCCCGCGGTGACTTTGAAAATATCAGCTGGTTTCGGAGACGAGCATTAATTGCAATGAGTATAGTAAAATAACTAGAACAAAATATCAGCCGAGAATATTTAGTTTCTTTCAAGAAATACAATCCCGCTGGTAAATAGAAATCACTCCAGACCAGCTTGCGCAAGAGAAGTGACTCTTCTAAGTAATCCAAGTGAGTGAAATTTAAAAAAAAAATTGAAAAAATTAAATATAACACATTGGAAATATTAAGAATGCGAAACACGTATAAACCAACTCACAGGTGGTTGATACACAATCCTGTACGTAGAAAGGAGGTATTTTTTTTTTTTAATTTACATAAAATTAATGCGTGAAATATTTCTCATCATGTGAAATGTGAACTATTCCTTCGCCCAAACAAGTCATTTTCAGTGTTTTAAGAATCAAACTTCTACTCTACTGTTACACTCTAACACCGTGACCATTATTATTATCTTTAAAACAATTACTCATCACTTAGAGTGTTGGCACGTTAAATAGAATATGATGTGATAACTAAACACATTACAAGGGAAACAAATAGCCTATTGTATATGTATGCCTGGGTCTCTCTGACTGAGATGCTGGTTGTTGTGTCGTGTGACACAGATATGAGATATGTAGGTAGGTGAGATAACTAGAAACACAACAAAGTGAATCTACTACACAACTACAGCATGCTCTGGCTGTACGCAGAACAGTGAAGCGACTATTATTGTGACGCGTCAGCACAAATGGAAGGGGTTGTCTTAGAGATATAGTAGGGATAAATCAAGACAAGGGAGGGAATCATTGCATAGCGATACAGTTACACCACACACAGAATTGGTTGGGTGTAGTGGAGAAATAACTGGCGGTCATTGGTCGGACGTAAGTGTAAAGAAAAACATGGGGTCTGTATCATCCATCCATGAATGAATGAATTGTTCTGTAGAGGTGAGGAGGTGAATGACACACAGAGAGGAATAAGAGAAAGACGGAGGGAAAAGTGTGTGTGAAAAAGATAATAAGTGACAGAGGGATAGAGAAACAAACATTATAAAAGAGAGTAGGGAGTGAGAGAATGAGAGAAAATGACAGAGAGAGAGAGAGAGAGAGAGAGAGAGAGAAATGTAGAAAACTGATTACTTCACGAGGAAATGACATTAATCAGAGGTTGCTATACAGACATATAGGTAGGTGACTGATGAAGACAGACTGATAGAAATGTTACCACCAGTGGTAGGACTTAGTTACAGAAACAAAGACAGAATGGCATCTAAGACTTTCTGAACATTGTGTTACATATTGTTGCGTATGAGCTTGGGGTTTTAATTTAACGAACAATGGCCCATTGAAGACCAAAATAATAAAGACAGGGCTTTGAAGCTTTTATCGCTGTCATGTGTAACTAACACTAAAACACACAGCTCACACAAGCACAGCAAACATTTTAACACAGCATACACATCGATGACGACAATACAGCACAGCTAACACAGTAATACAGCTAATACGTTAATACAGCTAACACAGTAATTCAGCTAACACATTAATACAGCTAACACATTAATACAGCTAACACATTAATACAGCTAACACAGTAATACAGCTAACACATTAATACAGCTATCACAGTAATACAGCTAACATGAGCACGGCAATTCGGCAATATTAAACAAAAAAACACAAGCACACTGATAAAACTAACAGAAACACAGCCGACACATTAACACAGCCGATACATTAACACAGCCGACACATTAACACAGCCGACACATTAACACAGCCGACACATTAACACAGCCGACACATTAACACATTAACACAGCCGACACATTAACACAGCCGACACATTAACACATTAACACAGCCGACACATTAACACATCTAGGAAACACATCCGATACATTAACATAACACATCTAGGAAAAAAAAAACCCAGCTAACACTTCAACACATTGAACACGAACACATCAAACACTTTAAGGCAGTAAGCAAAAACACGTCTAATAGTTAACACTAGAACATTCAAGTAATATGAACATATCAAACTGATAAGAAAAACACAAATATCACTTTAAAGATAAAATATCAGCTGATTATTTCACTGCAATCTTCACAGTTTTCGTCTCAATATTTAAGATTATTTCAATGTTTTATATCAAATATGTGAATGCACTTTTATCATCGTTTAAAAGTTGGGATGGGACTGCCAATGTTGTCATTTATTTATTCGGGAGTGGGAGAAGCATTGTGTTTTATTCTAGTTTAATATTTGTACATTGTTGAATCCAGTCTTTTATTAAGAAGGGAAATATTTCTTAAGCATTTTGGCCATCACGTCAGGCCCGTAGCCAGGGGGGGCTAGGGGGGGGGCTGAGCCCCCCGTGCATGACCTGAGCCCCCCGTGCATGATTTGAGTTTTTTGACAAAAATTTTAATAATAACGCCAATAAAACATCAATCATTTTGTTCAATAAATCAATAATAATAAAAACTTAAAAGTTTATATTTTGGCAATCATTCAGGCTATTTATATATACTTACATATATAGCTTATCTAACTTTTGGGCACAAAAGATTGAATCTTATTGAAGTTCAATTCTGGGTATTTTGGGCAGCATTGGCATTTGGTGCTTCAACAGCCGTGTGTGAGAGCAGTTTCTCAACCCTCACATGAATGCTCACCCCATATCGCAGATCAATGTTACAAAAGCGTCTAAGCAATCTTTTCCTGCTTGCATTTGAAAAAGATTTAACAAACAATCTGAATGCTGAAGCATTTTTAGGTAAATTCAGTGCTAAACCCAGGCCCGTAGCCTGGTCAAAGTAAGCAGGGAGGCACCAATACCCAGCAAGGGGGCACCTTTACTTTTTCTTTATTTTTTCCTCTTTTTCTTCTTTTTTAAGTGGGGGGGGCACTCCACACCTAGCGGGGGAGGGTACGGCCCCCCAGTTCCCCCCTTGGCTACGGGGCTGGCTAAACCAGGAAGTTTGCAAATTTGAAACGTATAATAATATAAGTTCGCAACCAGTGCCGACGAGTGTGGGGGGGGGGCAATGCCCAGGGGCCCGGCGAGTTTTAGGGACCCGGACTGAGCTGGCCAATCAACTTTTTAAAATATTAATATCAGCCCAGCGGCCTGAAATTTCTGTCGATGGGCTTGTTCGCAACCTTGTAATAGTTTTAAATATTGATATCTTCTGAGGACAACTAGCAACTTAAATAAGTTAATAAAATAACATTGGCTTCTGACTTCATTTTTATACATATGCATAATAAAATAATAAAGTACGAACTCCGTGATTTCTGAGTGATGTTATTTAATTTGCAAATTTACTTTTTAGCAGAATTAATTTTATTTTAAATTGAATAATTGCGACTGTTTTTGTTGATAGATCTGTTCTTTGTTTTCAATATTTTATAAGAAATATCACACAAATAGCTAAGCTTTATTCATGCATCTTTGTCGTTCTTCCCAGGTTGTACGTTAAACAAACAATATAATAATATAAATCAGGTAACTATTATGTAACAATTGTGTAGCAGAACTATTGGTCAATATACAGTAGATTCCGCTTAATTGGGACACCGCTTAATTGGGGCAGCCGCTTATTTGGGACATCTCAAAGAAACCAAACCAAGAAGCCAATAGTAAATTTATATGTTTAACTGGGACAGCCGGTTAATTGGGACAAAAAGCCTCGGTCCCGATGTGTCCCAATTAAGCGGAATCCACTGTATTTATAACAGGAATCAGAAATCAATAATTTTTTTATCATTAAAACTCTTTACTATTTAAATTATTTTTAACAAAACTGCAACATGCCATGCATTATTGAAACATAGTTAAAATTATATATTTCTAATTAATAGCTAAACAATCGGTACTAAAATGCACCATTCCAGATATGAAACTGCAAAAAATTTCTTGGGGAGGAGACTCACTGAGATCCCCTCCCCAAACCCCTCCTCTCCGTTCGCAAGCTTTCGGCGCTTCGCGCCTCCATTTTTGCCCCCCCCCCCGTTATCGCAAGTTTAGGTAATACATCATTGAATTATCGAAATATTTTTTGTTCTAAGACCAATTTTCAACAATGAAAACAGTTTTGCCCCCCCCCCCCGTCAAAGTTGTCTAGATCCGCCCCGATCATTTCTTGGGCACCCCCCCCCCCCGAAAAAAATTTCTTCGCCCCCCCCCCCGAAAATGTCTTCGGCCCCCCCATTCCAATATTTCTGGCTACGGGCCTGCATCACGTGACTTTTAACATCAGCGTTATCAATCATATAACCCTCCCTTCACTGGAATGCTAATTTAACAATCGATGTTTTTCATTTATAGATAACCTTGCAATTAGTTGCACTAATTAGTCAAGTTGATAAGCGTTATAAAGACGCAACTTAGCTGACTCACTTAAAGCCATAAATGTCAAGGACACTGACCGTTTACTATTTCTTGGTCACCTTAGAAAAGTACACGCAACCTTCAAGTACCTATATATTGATGATGTGTACATTGATATTTAGATGTATTTGAGACAATGACGATATTCAGGATTGGCAAACATTATTTTCACCAACGTATTGAAAAAAAAAAGAACTTTATGAAGTGAATATCTTTTTTCGTGTGACAGACACAGTGACAGTATATTATTTTATAGGAAGAGTTTTCAAAAAATGACGTCTGTTAATATTTTATGATTTATTGCTTGCTCTATCACGGAACAGGAAGTGCGTTCTAAATGATGCAGCAAGATCTGAATGATGCAGCAAGATCTGAAAGATGCAGCAAGGCCTGTAAGATGCACCAAGATCTGAATGATGCACCAAAACCTAAAAGATGCAACAATATCTGAATGATGCAGCAAGATCTGAATGATGCACCAAAACCTGAAAGATGCAACAATATCTGAATAATGAAGATTGCGGATCCCAATCCCACCGAGTACAGTAACCTAACCAAGTCTTCCAGTGTGCGTTGGCTAAAGTGGGGATGAAGGAAGTGCGCAGGCACATCTTAAATTTGCGTGAGTTAGATAGATTCGGCCAATGAAGAGGATGTCAATTCACACAAGCCCCATCAGCCCTATGGCATAATCTGTCACAGAGGCTCTTCTCCAATCATTGTCTTCTATCATTTCATGTCATCGGCCTAAGCACGCTCCTTGCTAGAGTCCAACGCCTTCCTTAGCCTTGTACACAGACTAATGTTACTCCATATTAACTGTTAAACTATTACGTTGCGAATAATGGGCGTATAAAGAGAGTCCGCGAAATCAGCTGCGAAAGTAGGGATCGGTTGGCAGGACAAGGGGTTCGACCCTCTCCAACCCCCGCCGGCAGGAGAAATATGTAATGCAGTTATTTTTAAGAGGTCATACTTCCAACAAACTAGCGGGAGCCATCAAAGTGGTTGGCGACGCCACTGCTATCACAATACACAAAATAGTAATACTAAAAACAATGTCAGACTTTAGGGAGTCATCAAAGTATACTGCCAGAAACGAAGAAAAAAAAGAAATTTCGATACATGTTATTCAGAGACGTAAACCGACTGAATAAAATCAGGAGTTATATGCTCACAAAGGTGGGTTAGGAAATGGTTGAGGCCCCAGAAGGAGGCAGAGAAAAGAACTCTCTTCCTTAAATTAAGGACGAGAGTGAAAATATACTTTGGATTAATAACCGCAGTTCAATCGCCTCTCAAGTATTGACATTTTTTGTAGTT
>JAGDYQ010000007.1:10576819-10584319 GCA_021962125.1 Bulinus truncatus
TGGCTGGAGGAGTAAATAAAGTCAACATGGCTGTAGGAGTAAACAAAGTCAACATGGCTGGAAGAGTTAATAAAGTCAACATGGCTGTAGGAGTAAATAAAGTCAACATAGCTGTAGGAGTAAACAAAGTCAACATGGCTGTAGGAGTAAACAAAGTCAACATGAGTGGAGGAGTAAATAAAGTCAACATTGCTGTAGGAGTAAACAAAGTCAACATGGCTGTAGGAGTAAATAAAGTCAACATGGCTGGAGGAGTAAATAAAGTCAACATTGCGCAGTAAATAATACTCACGCGTTTCTTCCGGGATTTCTCTCCCGGTATACCGGGATCCCGGTCATATGTTATCCCACTAAACCCTTCACCCTTATCCCGGGTGTCTAAATAAATTTAAATCGTAGCTCTTCGATGACGAATTTTTACATTTTCTTTTTTTTACGTTACAGTAGTTAAATGTCTTGCAGAACTTTTATCAATCATGAGCAGCAAGAATATCTCGTTGTTATTTATCAGTACAGGGCTGTTAAAGAACACCAACACCTTGTTGAACAGCGGAAATT
Organism: Bulinus truncatus; assembly: GCA_021962125.1. NCBI lineage: Eukaryota > Metazoa > Mollusca > Gastropoda > Planorbidae > Bulinus > Bulinus truncatus. The sequence continues at coordinate 10,577,378 of JAGDYQ010000007.1, forward strand.
AGCTGTGACTCAAGCTGAGATTTGCTGCTGTTGACAGAATACGTGTATTTCTGGTTGGTAAGTCAACTACCAGCAATCATCGGCCAAGTTTGGGGATGAAAGAAGGGCACCCATACAAATCGTCCCGTTAGTGGTTTGATAGGATCTAAGAGATTTCGTCTCATCCTTACAGCGACTTCACACAAACACACACACACACACACACACACTAGTATGACAAAAAATGGTGACGACGTACACAAATGTTTTTTTCCCATGTGCGTCATGAAATTAATTCATAATTACTGACTGCAGAATAACTGATAACACTGTGGATATATCGAGCTAAAACTAACCTAAATACAGATGTGTGTGGGGGTCGGGGGGGGGGGGAAGGGAGTCCTGTTGTTGCTTTATTAAACTATAAACGGAAAATAAAATTTAAACATTCTGAGTCGCAGACTTTGATATTGGAGTAAAATCAATTACATACTGACGCATAACGACACTGTTAAAATATATATAAGTAATTACTTCGAACATTTTTCTTTTATTGATTAGAATTCTGAATGGTATGTTAAAGATAAACACAGGATTAATTGACGCATATATATATATATATATATATATATATATATATATATATATATATACTAGTTGCAAGTACCCGGCTTTGCCCGGGTTTAAATAAGGTTTTCTGTTTACCTTCTGTTTTCTCCCTACCCCCTCTCTCCCTTCCTCTCTCTCTCCCTCCCTCCCTTTCCCTCCCTCCCTTTCTCCCTCCCTCTCCCTCCCTCCTACCCTCCCTCTCCCATCTCCCCTCTCCCCCTATTTTTCTCCCCCCTGTCCATCCCCCCTCCCTCCCCTCCCTCCCTCCCCCTTCCTCCTTCCCTCTCTCCCTCCCTGCCCCCTCTCTCTCTTTATCTCTTCCTCCCATTTCTCCCATCCTCTCTCTCCCTCTCTCCTTCCCTTCCCTCTCTCTCCCTCCCTAACCCCCCTCTCCCTCCCTTCTTTCTCCCTCCCTTCCCTCTCCCACACTCTCTCCCTCTTCCTCCCTCCCTCATTCCGTATCTCCCTCCCTGCCCCCTCACTCTTTATCTCTCTCTCCCTCCCTCTCTCCCACCCTCTCTCTCCCTCTCTCCCACCCTCTCCCTCCCTCCCTCCTCTCTCCTTCCCTATCCCCTCTCTCCCTCCCTTCCTTTCTCTTTCCTTCCCTCCCTTTCTCTGTCCCTCTCTCCCTCCCTCTCCCATCTCCCTCTCTCCCCCTCCTTCTCTCCCCCTGTCCATCCCCCTCCCTCCCCTTTCTCCCCTCCCTCCCTCCCTCCTACCCTGCTTTCCTCTCTCTCCCCCTGCCCCCTCTCTCTCTCCCTTTATCTCTCCCTCCCTCCCTCTCTCTCTATCTCTCTCTCTCTCTCTCTCTCTCTCTATATATATATATATATATATATATATATATATATATATAAATACTTATTATTATGGCTTCATAGTTCTTCTAAAATCCTTCTTTATTCCTTTAACTTCCTCAAGCTGTACAAATAGGGAAGCATGAAAAAACATCAACAATTCTTTGCAGCACAAAGGCACAATACAGCACCAGCGCGCAAGTTCTATTCGATCATTGGGAAATGACGTCACAGAGGAATTTTATTTATGGCGCCGTCGAGATTACTTTAATATAGTAAAATACTAAAATAAAAAAAAATTAATTACAATTAAACTACCCATCCAGATGAAACGAAACCTGTCCTATAACCGTCCCCATGTAATTATGTGTATGTGTAACAAATTTCACGTTTTTTGGTTATCTGGATCTTGAGTTATAAGGGAACAGACAGACAGACAGACAGACAGACAGACAGACAACAAATGCGTCTTATAAGTATATATATATATATCTATATATATATATATATATATATTCTTTCAATAGTAAGCAGAGATATTCATTTTATTAAATTAATTGATGTTATTTAAGTTCACTCTTATCAATCAACAAAGAATAATGTCCAACTGATACTTTGGTGAGATCGAACTTTTGTAAACATTTTGACTGAAATATGAAATGAAACATTGAATGGTATCGATTCTGTTTACAAATACACTTTAAACATCTTTTTGAACCATTAATCAAAACTGATACACATTTTCCATTTGCTATTTGAAAGTTCTAAAAATATGTATGCAGATATAGTTTACAGAGATGAGATCCTTTCCTCCCCGGAAGAAATATGCCTACGTAATGAAGGGGAGGGGAGACCCCTTTTTTTTATCCCACCCCCCCAAGCCTATCCCCATTCCCCGGTCATTTCACAAAGCCTGATGTGAAGAGATAAGAAGGTGTTGGCCACTGACCGAGAAGATCAGATGACATGAAAGATTCTGTTGTTAACAACAACTTAAGACGCTCACAGACATACACACACAAACAAACACACACACATATAAACACACACGCACACACAAATACAATCACAAAGCTGTTTGTGCAGAAAATCATTATGTGCAGACACACCCACAACAAACTCACACACACACACACAATACACTCACAACACACAATCATACACATTCACGTATGCATGCGTATTCTAAAATGCGAATACATAGTATTAACACAAATACCCCTTAAATTATAACTCACGCATGCACACTCTCAAACACACAACTGAAAATGCACACATACACACACGCGCACACACACACACTGAAATTTGACACTCACGCGTGATCACGAATCTGTTAGGCCGTGAGATCAAATTGTTTCCCTTTGATGGACACATCACGAGGAGGATGCTAATTTCTGATCTTCTACTTCAAGAGACGGCCATACAAAAATGTTGACACAAATTTTTTTGTATTTGATTTCTTGTTATCAGAAGAACATTTTATAGATTTAAATTGCACATTGCTTGCTAAACAAAGCATATCATGTATTTATAAATGGTAAGTGCATTTTTTCTGGCGGGAAGCACCGGAACGGCGATCCGGCATCTTTTTTTCTCCGTGTTCAAAAATTTACTGTTTACTGCACTATGTTTTCATTGTTATTTCTTTATGACACGACGGACATAAATAGGAGTTCCGGTACCTTTTTTTTTTTATAGAAAAAGTACAGTGTAAATAGTCATTGTTTCCAAAACTTTAAAAAAAAGAGAATTTAAATCAATATTTTCTATTTATTTTCTTTAAAAATTCAGACTTTTAAAAAATAATCTTTCTGGGCGGATGCGCGCGTGTTAGTCTGTGGATCCAGCCCTATCAGGGTGCCCCACTCCCACTCCCCCCCCCCCCCGCATTCGGGGGGTCCGTTGGGTTTTTTGTAGGGATGGGCTGAACATGTTCTGCAGCATTAATATTTTCCTTTGCGGCTATCCTAGTGCAGGTGTAAACTAGGTTCTATGTAGGTCGCGGAAAAAAAAAGTAGAATTCATTGATTAAAAATAGGTGTGCGCATATTTACAACTTTTTTCATGATATACTTTAAAAAAACTGAAAAAAAGTTTTTTTTTTTAAAATGCTAAGTAAAATCTAGAACTAATTGTAGACTAACATGACCTAACTGAAGGCTATTATATAGGGCTTCACTCACACCAACCATTGCTGCTGTAATGAGGCCCCGCGGTGTACATGAAGACTCCAGAGACATTGCACGACACACACGATCATTTGACAGGGATGGAGGCGGGAGTGTGTGGGTTCGATTGGTTTTATTGTAGGGAGGGAGGGAGGGGTAGTGGTAATAGATATAATGTAATATAACGTTTAAACGTAAATACAAATCTAAAATCTTCTTTATAAGGTGAAGTGGGTACATGTGTGGTGAAGATGGGGGGGGGCGCTGTAAGGGGGGGGGGGGTCCGCCCTGGGGGAAGTTAGGGGAGACATGTTAACACATGTATCGGTGTTTTAATGTACTCAGCTCTCAGTGTCCAAAACTATAATTAATGCCCAAAGTACAATACTACATTCAATATTCAGTTACCTATACTCAATATTCAGTTACAAATACTCAATATTCAGTTACCAATACTCAATATTCAGTTACCAATACTCGATATTCAGTTACCAATACTCAATATTCAGTTACCAATACTCAATATTCAGTTACCAATACTCAATATTCAGTTACCAATACTCAATATTCAGTTACAATACTCAATATTCAGTTACAATACTCAATATTCAGTTACCAATACTCAATATTCAGTTACCAATACTCAATATTCAGTTACCAATACTCAATATTCATAGGACAAAACTACACTCAACGCCGAGTGTTCAATATTAAATACATTTCATACATTTTATCAATATTTTCCCACTCATTAAAAGTAATATAAAAAATTCATATCTACAATCATATTATCACGAAAGTATATAAATGTATCAACCTAACCGAAGAATTGAAAAAAGACAAGAAATCCACTTGATACAAACTCGAGATCTGAACAGAATCAATTAAACCCAACGCGTGGTGTCTCACAATTCCATTGCTGAAGAAGAATATCCGCACATTCCAAGAGCACAATTGTAGCAAGTAACAATATCACTGTAACTCTGTATAAGTCACGTCTATTCTACTTTGAACAATACCGACAGTCCTATTGTAACAATTCAACATTTCTCTATAGCGTGTCTCTAGTGTGTCTCCAGATGATATGAGTGTATTTAAAAAAAAAAACAAATTCCTCTTGATAATGAACACAATTTTGGTAAAAAAAAATTCTTGTCAGTTAAGGTTAGACACCTGCTCCGCTCCAGTGACTCTGGGAGACAGTGATAAAATAGTTATCAGATTGTATCTAGTTGGTAGAGATTAAGGACAGGTGTGTGTGTGTGTGTGTGTGTGTGTGCGTGCGTGCGTGTGCGTGCGTGTGCGTGTGTGTGTGACGGAGATTGACCTGATCGTGATCCAACTGACCCCTTGTTGACTTCACCTGGTCAACCGTTGACTGTTTATTCTTTAGAGAGACTTGATACAGTCAATGACGTTTACATTATGGTCTCTGGTCGAAGGGGAGGGGAGGGGGGTTATAGTTTTTCCAGTAAAGTCCAGTATTGGTCAAGTGGACGAAGAGATTGGGGATTTTCGTGTATTGTATGACATTATTAGATGCCATAACTGTATAATAAATTAAGTCACGGGATTGGGGGGGGGGTGTTGGGGGTGGAATGGGTTGGGGAGGGGTATTAGGGTGTTAAGGATTACATATGATACAGTGATACAGTTTACATTCATACACAGACATATCTATGTAAAGCCATACTAAATTCATGTAGTGTATCATACACAGACATACCCATGTAAAGCTACACTGTCGGTTTAATCCTGAGTAATACATCTGTAAATGTCAAGGTGAATATTGAGTTAATCCTGTATGAGCTTCATCTGTCAGAGTGCAGTGGGCTACTTGTATAACAGACTAAGTACATTTGTCTACAGACTTGATTCAACACTATGTACATTGCCACATAGGGAAAACTTCCGTGGGAATATATATGTATATCAACCTAGCTCCTACACAACCATTATTCAGAATATTACGGTAGACCCACATATAAAATAATTCGGTAGACCAACATGTACAATTTTACGGTAAACCAACATTTAAATTATCACGGTACATAAAATAATACGGTAGATCCCCATATCAAATCATACGGTAAACTAACATTTAAATTATTACGGTAGGCCCGTATATTAAATAATACGGTAGATACCCATATAAATCAACTATATACAAAACAAATCCTTCAGAAACGCGGTTTGATTTCTCAACGAATTAAGTCTTCAGCAGTGGTCCTCAAAATTTGACGCTTGGCGACCAACCATGAAAACAGTTTCAGCTTAACAATCCGCCATAAAAAATGTAATGAAAGACTTTAATAAAAACAATAATAAAGGCGAATTAATATGAATTTATATATAATTCGCCTTCTTCCTGTATATTTAAATACTTTTTGATTTTGGAAATACAGATGTAATTATACATCCATTGATTCTCTAAACTTCATTTTTAATAATTTCAACTTTCTTGCTAGTCAGCTGAAATTCGTCCGCGACCCATCAGTGCGTCACAACACACTCATTGAGAATCAGTGATCTACAGTAAACAAATCAGGAATAGAAAGACAGACCTACATAACAAGTTCATTCACTGAAATACACATGAACACAGTACATTTTTTTAGTATAACGGTACAGACTCTGACAATTTAATGACACACCCATGTAATGAGTGGACTAAATGAAATCTAGCATCTACGGGTGCTTAAAAAAATTAATTAATTAACTTTTGAGAAAGGAACTGGTGAATGTCACAATTACGGTAACTAATTGTTTAGAATGGTTCTGGTGAATGTCATATGTCATCATTAAGTGAGTCAACAACACATATGCCATAATTTATCGGACCCCATACCAGGGGAGGTGTCCAATTATTGACCACCGAGGAGTTATTTTATGTTGCAGCAATGATTGATTATGATCGGCCGTCTTCCCCCTCCCCACCAGCCCTCCAACCCCTCCTTGTTTACGATAGTGACTACATTTATGTGTTCCATCAAGTATATCAAACCAGTACAGGGAAAGGGTTAGGGGTGGGGGTTGTTCTATTTTGAAGCAGTTAAAGTCTGAACTCGGTCACCCCGCTCAAGTAAATTGTATTTTGTTTGTTTACATATTTAAAAAATAAAAATGTCTATGTTCATTGAGTTCCCAACGCATTAGTCACCAGAAGGCGTATAAGTCACGTGACATGTCGGTTTGAAATGATTTCTCTCTTTGTACTCCACAGGAAGTTAATAAATTTGTTTTCTGAATGTACTTTTCACTGTAGGAAATTTTTTTATTAATCAAACAGTTCCATTGTGTACTCAACACACCAACACACCAGTTGACAATACCTCCACAACCCCCATCTGTCCCCCCTGTCACACCCTGTAACAACATGACATGTG
>JAGDYQ010000007.1:10586819-10762551 GCA_021962125.1 Bulinus truncatus
GAACGCAGTGTGGTGGGATTAGTCACTAAAACGACGGAATCTGTGGGATAAACCAGATTAGGAAATGGAAATTGTTTGGACACAGAAGGGACAGAACACATGAAACTTATTTAATCAGAACAGAGAGAAAGTATGGAACTTGTGCTGACAAAGAACAGAGAGAAAGCATGGAACTTGTGATGACAGAGAGAAAACATGGAACTTGTTTAGTCGCAGAACAGAGAGAAAACATGGAGCTTGTGCTGACAGAGAACAGAAAACAGAGAGAAAACATGCAACTTGTGCTGACAGAGAACAGAGAGAAAGCAATAAGCTTGTGCTGACAGAGAACAGAGAACAGAGAGAACACGTGTAACTTGTGCTGACAGAGAACAGAGAGAACACGTGTAACTTGTTTAGTCGCAGAACAGAGAGAAAGCATGGAGCTTGTGCTGACAGATAACAGACAGAACACGTAGAACTTGTTTGGTCACAGAACAGACAGAACACGTGGAACTTGTTTGGTCACAGAACAGATAGAACACGTAGAACTTGTTTGGTCACAGAACAGACAGAACACGTGGAACTTGTTTGGTCACAGAACAGATAGAACACGTAGAACTTGTTTGGTCACATAACAGATACCAGAAGTTGACCTTGTTTTGTCACCAGATAGACACGTGACTATAACTTGCTATATCGCTGTACGGACAATACCTATAGTTTAAATTTTAATGAGGAACGTAAACCAATTTGTAAACAAGGATACCACAAATTCTGGTTATAAAAACAGATCCCAATTTTATATCCTGCATTATGGGTTATTGTACAGAAGTTGTTGACAGCTTTTCCGTCGTACTATTTGGTAGAACGTGGATTCAGTGCCGTTATGAACCTCATCATACACAAACACAACAACCGACCAGAAATTAGTGCTCGTGGGGATTTGCGTCACTACTCACAAACATTGAGCTGGACATAAATACACTCATATCATCATCTCAAGTCATTTTTTTTTTATTTTAAACACAAATTATAATTTCTTTAAATACTTCTTCAACAAAATGTTTTTTTTTTTAATTTGTAATTTTCATACCATGCATTTATGCAACTTTTTCACTTGGGGGTCCGTGGGCAAGTTTTGACTATGAAAAGGGGTCCATGGGTCAAAAAAGTTTGGGAACCACTGTCTTAGAGGATCCTATAGACCACTAATAGGACAGTTTTTGTAGCGTTCTCTTATTATTTCACTCCACCCCCCCTCATCGTCGATGGTGCAATTTCTTGGACATCACTATAATTGTTTATTCTTGAATATTTTGCGATTCTCAGCTCTGCTAAATGATATTGATCAATGATTAATGTAGTGCGACAGTTGTGCCGCAAGCAAAAAATTATAATGATTTTTCAAAGATATCTGTACGTAATGTTTACACGGGTCTACACATAAATAGTTAATCTAATAATGTACTGCAATTGGTTTTTAGCCACATACTTTAAAAGATAAGCTTATTTTAAAAAAAAATACAGTTTTTAGTTGAACTATTCTTTTTATAAATATTTTAGTATAACACTTTTTTTGTTTTTGTTGCTTTTATATTAGAACTTGACAATAATCAATAATTCAGATATAAAAATTACCGTTTTTTAGTTGAGTATTTTTTGATGCTGTTATTTGATTTATCTCCCTTAAAATTTCACATCTACCCAAGCACAGAATGAAACGAACAAACACATACAGATATACACACAAGCACACAAACACACACACACACATTGGGGGGGGGTTTGAAACTAGGCCGTTCATAGATATTTTGGTGCCCGAGACAAGAGTAGCTTTAAGGAAATGTAATATTGCCTGATCTAGTAAGAATCGATACAATTAGAGGGAGGGGGGCCCATTAGCTTTGGGTGTGGTGGTCTTGGCGGTGTCATAGTTTGCCCATCTATACGATGGATTCGAGTGGCGATGAAAGATGTTGATAAGTAAAGATACATTGAAATAGAGTACATAATACACAGAAATAGAGTACACTATACACAGAAATAGAGTACACAATACACAGAAATAGAGTACACAATACACAGAAATAGAGTACACACAATCTGTCCGTTAAACTAATGATAATCTACACTGAAGCTATTAAGTCGGAGTGACCATTGATTATGGACTGATATAGTGACTGTGAAAACAACCTCTGCCTGGATGACTGATAAAAAAATCTGAGACGATAGCCGGTGTGTATAATAAACAGATTAGCGGCAGAGTTCAAAGTGTGTTTTTTTTATCACCTGATGATTTACGCCCAAGATCAGCCGCGAGAAAGATAAGAGAAGAAAAATGAAAAAATAAATAAACAACATAATAACCAAACCATGTTCTTGTCACTGACAGCTGCCAGGCTTTGATGAGCTGTACGGCGGATCAACGGACACACGTATTGATCTGAAGGGGGGAAGGAGGGGGGGGCTGAAGGGGGTGGGGGGGGGCTGCAGGGTGAGAGGCGTCATTTGATCGTTTCACAGAGAATGAATAAACGATGAGGAACTAAGTGACCCCATTCTGTGCAGGGATCAAGGCAACGATAGAGCGACGAAAAGAGAGTGACATAGAGATAGATAGATAGAGAGAGTGAGAAGACAGAGAGAGAGAGAGAGAGAGAGAAGACAGAGAGAGTGAGAAGAGAGCAGAGGCGTACCTAGGATGGGGGGAAGAGGGGTCCGAATTCAAAAGTCCCCCCGGGCCCCAGGTTAAGGGGGGCCCAAACAATTGTTTACATTAAATATTAAGTACATTATCTCATGCAATGGGTCGAATGTCAAAATGCAGGGGACCCCAAGGAGGCCAACACCCCCCGGGCCCCCAAATCCCAAGGTTCGGCACTGGAGAAGAGAGAGAGAAGAGAGAGACACAAAGAGAGAGAGAGAGAGAGAGAGAGAAGAGAGAGAGGGAGAAGAGAGAGAGTGAGTGAGAGGGAGAGTGAGAGAGTGTGTGTGTGTGTGAGAGAGAGAGAGAGAGAGAGAGAGAGAGAGAGAGAGAGGGGTGTTATCTTTAATGGACACTAGGTCTACATGAGACATCTAATGACTGATTAGAAAATAAAGACATAAAGTTTATATTCTCTTGCTTGCATTATATGCGGAAGGCGGTGAAAGAAAGACGTTATTCAACACATCCAGGAACAAATGACATCCGGCTACACCGATCTGACAGGTCTGTTATTAAGGAGGTAAAGTTACAGTAATCTGAAAATTCTGAGCAAGAAATTAGTGTATCGTTCTTTTTTTAAAATTTAATCCAGGGGGTCGGTGTTACACGAGAAGTATCGATTCAGAATTATCGATTTTTTTAAAATCCACCAGCGGCCTGACATACAGACACACCTTTACCAACGCACACCCCCCCATCCCCGTTACCTTTTGAACAAGAAAATTAATCTGTCTTTAAATCTATTCATAGCTGTCCTAGCTGTCATTTCTTATGATATATTTATATGGGCAAAGGCTTAGAAAGATTGAATTCACGAGTGCAGATTACAATCAATTCGATATTGAAGTGAACATTAATACTCGTTTAGGTCGAGATGCTATTTAAATACATTAATGCCGTGTTGTTCAATAACTGAACGATTTACACAGTAACGTCACTAACACCGTGTGGGCGCTGCCGATAATTGTTTAAGAGGTGGGGGGAGGGGGAGAGGGGGGGGGCGTTTCTAAAAAAAAAATATTTACCCCTGTCGTGAGAACTTCATTCAGTCCAATCCCCCCCCCTCCCTCCTGGAGGGACGGACCGCCACTGGATCCCGCACCCCTTAAAATTATGTCTCAGACCCTCTCTTCCCCCCCCCCCCCGGATTAAATTCAGTTGATGTACAAGTAGGTGCATTAATTATATTGTTTTTAAACAATAGAATGTAAATACGTTAAATAAATCAATTCACCTTCATCACGTGACGATATGTCCCAAACTCTATAGAAAACATTACAAGAAATATAAAAATTAACCAATTGAAGCCAATAACACTATGTAATTAATTGTACACACACAAAAAAAAAAAGGAATGTTTAACTCCATAGCACAGAAACTACATCGAAAAGACTGAACTTTGAATTAAGTAATATATATATATTTATATACGTATAACCACAACAATAAACTTGAACTAACTCCCTTCAACTCGTCCAAGTTCAGTTTATCAGAGAACATAACCAAGACAGAAAGTACATAAACATATCGCCATGCTTAGTCATCACGATGAGATATATATGAGCAGTGTGACCTAGTTTAGTATAACCGTGCGTGAGCAGTGGTACAGATGACAGTTTTATAACTCACTCCTGTACTGACACAGGTCACCCGTTTAATTCTGTCAGACTTATGCGCGAAACATATTGCAGGACTGACGCAGATGAATGTAATTTGTGTGAGTAGTCGGTATGACGCCATCTGCCGACACAGTGATATGGTATTTCATTTAATAACGACTTGATACTACAGACTGGGATAATAATTTTCTGTACATTTAGGGGTTAATCTGGTTGATTGATATTGTTAAATTAGACATTTTTCTATTCTGCGTGTTACACATTGTAAAAATGATTTGTGAACAATTCAGTTCTCATTTTGAATTGTTCATCTCAGTACATTGACGGGTGATGTCAACTATAATGTCAAGTATTGGTGATGTCAAGTATTGCTAATGTCAAGTATTGGTGATGTCAAGTATTGGTAATGTCAAGTATTGGTAATGTCAAGCATTGGTAATGTCAAGTATTGTTAATGTCAAGTATTGGTGATGTCAAGTATTGGTAATGTCAAGTATTGGTGATGTCAAGTATTGGTTATGTCAAGTATTGGTGATGTCAAGTATTGGTAATGTCAAGTATTGGTGATGTCAAGTATTGGTAATGTCAAGTATTGGTAATGTCAAGTATAGGTGATGTCAAGTATTGGTAATGTCAAGTATTGGTGATGTCAAGTATTGGTGATGTCAAGTATTGGTAATGTCAAGTATTGGTTATGTCAAGTATTGGTGATGTCAAGTATTGGTGATGTCAAGTATTGGTGATGTCAAGTATTGGTAATGTCAAGAACGAGTAACGAGTGGTTCCCGAGTTGGGACTAAGGGTAGACGGCCATAATATTTCATCAGTCAGAGAAGTTACGGAAACCGTGGAACATGTACTATTCGAGTGCCCTGGGATGGTGGACCACAGGGTGGGTCAGACGGCTAGTTTGATGTTGATGGACACAGCAAGTTTGATCTCCAGGCTCTAAGAGACTAAATCTAAACCCGCAGTTATCACTAAGATAGTTCAGAGAGAGAGAGAGAGAGAGAGAGAGAAAAAGAGAGAGAGAGAGAGAGAGTAATATCAAGAACTGGTGATGTCAGGAACTGGTGATGTCAGGAACTGGTGATGTCAGGAACTGGTGATGTCAGGAACTGGGGATGTCAGGAACTGGTGATGTCAGAAACTGGTGATGTCAGGAACTGGTAATGTCAGGAACTGGGGATGTCAGGAAATGGGGATGTCAGGAACTGGTGATGTCAGGACACTAACCTAAAGTTCATGTAACAATTCGTTAAGAAAAACAAAACGGACAGTCTTATTTTTTATGATGTTTGAATTTGAATTTTTTGGCCGGAGCCACGAGATGATTGAATAAATAAACACTCGCACAAAATGACACATAGTAACACACCAAGATTGACTACACACTGACACATAGTAACACACCAAGACTGACTACACACTGACACAAAGTAACACACAAAGATTGACTACACACTACAAACAGTAACACACTAAGATTGACTACACACTACACACAGTAACACACAAGGATTGACTACACACTACACACAGTAACACACCAATATTTACTACACACTGACACACAGTAACACACCAAGATTGACTACACACTACACACAGTAACACACCAAGATTGACTACACACTGACACATAGTAACACACCAAGATTGACTACACACTGACACATAGTAACACACCAAGATTGACTACACACTACACACAGTAACACACCAAGATTGACTACACACTGAGACATAGTAACACACCAAGATTGACTACACACTGACACAAAGTAACACAATTCTGATTTCATCGTGTTCTTTTGGACCCTTCATTTAATCTGCTCGCTCTCTTGACTTCATCATCTATGAACTTGTTATTTCTGTTTGAATAAACTAGTCGATTAAATTCATAAACGCCCCCCCCCAGTAGGTTATGTTTCACTGCGAGCTACCGTAGGTAATTTTCAACTGCGAGCTACCGCAGGTTATGTTTAACTGCGAGCTACAGTAGGTTATGTTTCACTGCGAGCTAAGTGTCAACTAACAAGTGTCAATGTTTGTCCTAATGACCCAGTGACCATAACACAATATCGATTTTATGTAGTGCGGTCATTGATGGTGTGATACCCGCTAGAGAGATTCATGTTAGCCGTTTTCACAGCTGACTCTATACAAAGTCGCTAATCTCCTCCCATCACCGACATGATACCGTTCCGTTAGGTCAGGATGGCTTATTCGGACAGTCATCACTGTAACAGTCTGGTCATATCTCCAATGGTAAATGTGTCTGTCATACATGGTCACTAAAAATGTTTGGTCCTGTGGGTGCTCGCGTCGAATACCACAAATACTGACAGTATAGTATTATAAACATTAAAAGGGGGGGGGGGGGGAGAGAGTCCTGTAATTCAAGAAAATAATCAATTCAGAAAACTCAGAAACATTCATGGGTAATTTACACATATGTTATCAATTATACCTGTGTTATAGTTTACAGAATATTATAAACTATAGGTCAACACTGTATATTTAACACACACACACACACACACACACACACACACATATATATATATATATATATATATATATATATATATATATATAAACACAATAAAATAGCCGTGTATCTCTGGAGAATTAGGTCAGCAGTTGAAGCGATTAGAGAAGAGAAGGACAAATGTAGTCACAGTAATGATTTTTAGTTTCAATAGATTGAATTCTCTGAATGTGTTCAGGATGAGTCAACGAGAATAGGTAATTGTCAATTGAATTTCGTTTGATTGCTAAAGGTAGTTTAGAATTTATTTAATGACCTAGACGGCTGGAACGGTAAATGTATTTACGTGACAGGGTAGAAAGTTGTAATGTGAACATCATGATACTGTTTGATAAAGCAGTGTTGTGTATGTAATATCATGATACTATGTGATAACACAGTGTTGTGTATGTAATATCATGATACTATGTGATAACACAGTGTTGTCTATGTAATATCATGATACTATGTGATAACACAGTGTTGTTTGTGTAATATCATGATACTATGTGATAACACAGTGTTGTGTGTGTAATATCATGATACTATGTGATAACACAGTGTTGTTTATGTAATATCATGATACTATGTGATACCACAGTGTTGCGTATGTAACATCACAATACTGTGTGATAACACAGTGTTGTGTATGCAACATCATAATACTATGTGATAACACAATGTTGTGTATGTAATATCATGATAATATGTGATAACACAGTGTTGTGTGTGTAATATAATGATACTATGTGATAACACAGTGCTGTTTATGTAATATCATGATACTATGTAATACCACAGTGTTGCGTATGTAATATCACGATACTGTGTGATAACACAGTGTTGTGTGTGTAATATCATGATACTATGTGATAACACAGTTTTGTGTATGAGTATCACGGTAACACTTTACCTGTACAACATTGTACTTTGTGCATTGTTATTATTCAATATGACCGCAACATGACAGCATTGTTTGTGAGATTATTGATAGTACCAAATACAATGTAGTGTAAATAATTAAAGTAAATTTCTCTTAGCCCTAAAGGGCCATAAGGGCTGATGAAGTGTAGAATTAATCTGTTTGTATAACCTCGCCATATGAAGGCGCAATGCCCAGCCGCCTTTACTTTCCCATCTAAAGTTACACACCCATTTAAAGCCGGGCAGACTTAAGGGACTTTTAACTAACTTTCAACAGCACCATGTAAAAATCACCTTGTTCTCTCCGGGAATCGAACCTGGGACTCACGGCAGAGCGTTATATCCCCGCTAGGTCACCATTCCCTCATCTGTGTGTCACGTGATAAATTGTTTACCCCCCCCCCCCCATAAACGTAACGCCTTGAATAAATATCGCGATGACACACGACCACATAAACATAGCATATATACCGTTTATAAGTACTGTGGGTAAGTTCTGTGGATATGTAGTGTGGATGAGTTATGTGGATAAGTACTATGGATGAGTACTATGGATTAGTAATGTGAATATGTAGTGTGGATGAGTTATGTGGATAAGTACTATGGATGAGTACGATGGATTAGTAATGTGAATATGTAGTGTGGATGAGTTATGTGGATAAGTACTATGGATGAGTACTATGGATTAGTAATGTGAATATGTAGTGTGGATGAGTTATGTGGATAAGTACTATGGATGAGTACTATGGATTAGTACTGTGAATATGTAGTGTGGATGAGTTATGTGGATAAGTACTATGGATGAGTACTATGGATTAGTAATGTGAATATGTAGTGTGGATGAGTTATGTGGATAAGTACTATGGATGAGTACTATGGATTAGTACTGTGAATATGTAGTGTGGATGAGTTATGTAGATAAGTACTATGGATGAGTACTATGGATTAGTACTGTGAATATGTAGTGTGGATGAGTTATGTGGATGAGTACCATGGATGAGTACTTGGATAGATACTGTGGATGGGCACTATGGGTAAGTACCGTGGATATGTATTATGGATGAGTACTATGAATAGGTACTGTATTATCAGATGATCAAACGCCACGAAGTGTGAGTACATGTATTGTGTTAACAGGTGCTCCGCTACTCAATGGTCGATGGACCAACGATGTCTTCCAGTGCCGTATCGTCGTCAGTCGTGCCAATTAGTTCAGTTCTGTGTCGTAGAGTCTAACGAGACATGGTAAACAGACACCACAGTCACAACTAGTTTGACAACTTGCTTCGTGTGTTCGTAGTTCGTCCTGGTAAAGTCCACTTCAAGTTATGTGTTTGTTGGTACATGTATATTGTTTTCCCTCCCTCCCTCCCCCCCCCCATTTTTTTTTAGTCCTAACACAGAAACGCAACCCAGTTTCAATACCATTGTTATGAAACATTGATATTCACATTAAATGTCCTTGTATCGAAACAAAGACATATCAATATGAGAGGGTTGGGGTGTGTGCGGTGCATTGACTTATCCAGCTAAACTCGGGGCAGTTATGTACTTTGGGGCACTGGGCAGAGAATCCCATACATTTTGGGGGACACTAGGAAGTGAATAAATACATTCTAGGGGGGCCCAAGGCAGATAATTCAATAGTTTGTGAGGGCCCCGGGCAGAGAATTCTGTAGATTTTGGGGGGCTTACTATGGATTAGATTTAATTGGAATTTATACTTGGTGTGACCCCCCTTTTATAGCCGGTAGGGTGGGGGGCTCAAAGCGGCCGCATAGTTTGCTCTTCATACTAATGGACTTTTCTGTCTCTGCGTACTCACACACACAACACGCACACACATGCCGATGCTAAAATGAGCGAGACAATGTTTGTATATACATGTATACTAAAAAACTAACATGGGAAGAGAATAATCCTGGTCCTTGAAGCAATCCTTGTTCCATATAATCCACCGAATAGAAAATCCACACTTATACAGGTCTAGTCAAATTCACTGAACGATACACTTTTATATAATGATTAACAACAAAGGCAACAACAGTAGATGTAATCAAATTACAACAGCTCGGTACACCATAAGTAATGAAATTAGAACAGCTCGGTACACCATAAGTAATAAAATTAGAACAGCTCGGTACACCATAAGTAATAAAATTAGAACAGCTCGGTACACCATAAGTAATAAAATTAGAACAGCTCGGTACACCGTAAGCTACACATTATAAAAAAAAGCACCAGTGAAAAATGTAAACTTTTATTTTAAAGAATATTCCATGGCCGAGTATCGAAGCACACACACACACACAAAACACAATTAAACCGGGAATTCCCGCGTCAAAAGCTAATACAGTCTAGTGGCGTACATTATCCCCGTACACTGTGGGTGACATACAGAACATGAACCAACTAGGATTTTGTACCACGGCTTTTTTCCAGCTCCCACCCCCCCACTATCCACCTCAACAGATTACAAGACGTAAAACGGACGGGCTACAAGCGGAAGAGGCGGGGCCGTATGGGGGGGGGAATGTTTGCGTGTGTTCTGTGTGTGTGTGTGTGTGTGTGTGAGTGTTGTGTGTGTGTTGTGTGCGTGTCAAAATAACACGTCGTTTCATACGTTACGGTTCATCGGTCCTATCAATTCACTCTTCGTGCCTGAGACAAAACTCTAACCCGGAAATAAATGTGTGACGATCTCTCCCCCCCCCCCCCTCATTTATTTGATTCGATATTAACACGCAACACTCTGTTGTCTTACAACCCCACACCCCCGCCCCGTCCCCCGGGTGTATCTGTTTTGTTTCATCCGACGATATTGTACCGTCCAGGGAATAAATACCCCCCCATACACACACACATACACAGTAAGGAGAGGGATGGGGGGGGGGAGAGAAGGAGGAGGATGGCCTCTCATTTAACTTCCCCGTGGGGTATATTTTAAGTTCAGATTCCCTCCCCCCCACCCACCCCACTGTCTCGGCGCACGTGACAACTGTCAGAAGTCCAGGATTCCAGGACATTTGCATATGAAAGCATCAAGAAGCTAGAGAGAATATGATCTGGCTTCTTTTATTATCTTAAAGTCTCCCAGCATATATAGCCATTTATCTCAAAATGTACTATCTCAGTGAAGTGTGCTAATTTTTAGTTTCGGAAATATCCGTTCATATTCTAGGAAACAAAATTGACAAGTGTACACTTACAAAGGACGTATAAATATTTGTACTCAGGCATACAACACCAAGACTGCCGTAGTTGATTTCAATTTTGTCTTTTTAAGATATAGTATACTGAAATTTTAAACAGATATAGTTTTTTTTAATTCAATAACAATCTATCGTTAGCATCAGAATTATACTAATCGGACAGTTTATGCAACACTACTCTGTCAGATTTGTATATTACAGGAATAACAACAATTTTAAAATCAATGGGGTAGTAAATGTAGTAGTCTAACAGGCGTACTTTATCTCTAGCCTATGGTATACGCCCCTGAGAAAAAAAAAGGCATCTATGTGGGACAGTGTAAACTCGGTCAGTGTGTGTTGTTAGCTGAGAAATGTTCTTTGTTTAATTCAATAGAAAGTTCAAAAACCTTTTATATATATACATGGCAGGCACAGATGACGGTGTATTAAGTTAGTAGTGAGTGTGTGTGGGTGAGTGTGTGTGTGTGAGTGTGTGTGTGTGAGTGTGTGTGGGTGAGTGTGTGTGTGTGTTTCCGCGAGAGAATTCTCCATAGGGAGGATATTAAAAGTGTGCAAAAAAAAAATGAAAGGATATGATAGCTGGGAGTGAGGAGATAGCTGGAACATGTGAACTGGTTGCTATTCCCCTATTCCCTCCCCTGCTATACACATATTAGTACATTTGAACATAATTTACATCGGAAACAGGCCGTTTATATCCTGTATCATCTAGTGTCAGCAATCTTCACATCCATTGTAACGATCCATTGAAACTATTTTTACTTTCCATTCAATATACCCTCTGTCTCATGCCGTTATCAACCCATCACTGTCATTCATCCATTTCATCCACTGCAATAATTAATATATTCAGTTTTCACGTGAACAGGTAAATGCATCATCATTCACTCCATCTTAATTCAAAGTCTTTGACTTTGATTGAGAATAACACAGATATGCTGAGTTACGTTAACTGAAAAGAGTTAGTCTATGATACGTTGATGCAGCGCTAAGATATTGTAACAACGTTTCAAATATTTACAGTTTTATTCACTGTTAAAATAATACAATTCGTTCTTCTAATCTATATTTCATCTGACTCTGTTGTATTGTCATTGTGTGTACCGCTTGTCAAGGATGCAAATGAAATTGAATGGTCTGATGATAATATCGATGTTTGTTGCCAGGGGCAGAGACGGGGGAGGGGGGGAGAGAGAGAGAGAGAGAGATAGTGTGTGTGTGTGTATGTGTGAGAGAGAGTGAGAGAGAGAGAGAGAGAGAGAGAGAGAGAGAGAGCTTGTGTTAGAGTGGATGGGGACCGTGTAACAGCTGACTTGTGTAAACATTGAAACACTTGTACAGGTTGTAGACCATGGAATTATTTGATCTATAAACTGAACTGGCAATTTAACACAGTTACATAATATCTAGGTAAATAAAAAAAAATGAGCTCATTGACTGAAACATTATTCTGAAATTAAAGTAAATCTGAATTCCTGTAACTCCGAACCCCCCACCCCCTTCCCACATCTTGAGCCCCGCCCTCTATGCCGGTCATGCTCATAGACATTGAGATTCTATCCGTAGGTCAGATTCTATCTGTATACCAGTCCCCAGAGTTGAGAATTGATGGCAAACAGTCGATGAAAGGAAATGACTTTGGTGATGAGACGGAATCCGAGGCGTTTGGTACCGAGGGTGGGGGTAGCGGGGGGAAATAGATTTATTCAAGTGACTTCATCTTGACAGTCAGATGTTGGTGGCAAGGTTGTTTTTTTCTTTAGTTAATGAATGTTGAAGATAGAATAAATTTCTGCTAATGGAACTTCCGGTTGACTTGAAGTTTTAAAAGACAAGATTTTGTAAGCAAAATTAGACTGGAAAAAAGTAAATAAAATAGATCGATAAATAAAATAAATCGATAAATAAAATAGATCGATAAATAAAATAAATCGATAAATAAAATAGATCGATATATAAAATAAATCGATAAATATAATAGATCGATAAATAAAATAAATCGATAAATAAAATAAATCGATAAATGAAATAAATCAAATATAAGAAAGTATTCTCTATTGAACTTCAGCTTTTTGGAATAATATTTAAATATCACAAACCAGACGTGTCTCTATGGTAATCAACTGCTGTTTACAATGGATGCTTACGAGTGAATCAACTAGTGACATGTTTATAGAGAGATGAGTCGGAGGTGTGGCGGGTTGAGTCCCGTCGTCATGGCTCAAGACTCAGAGAGATTCCACTGAGTCCCTTAACTAGGGAGGGGGTGGGTCAGTGGGGTGCTAACTTTGTCTCAGGCTAAGGGGTTGTATTTGTACATTGTGTTAGGGGATTCTCTCACACACAGCCTCAGACAATGTCAGATCAATTCAGACAGGTAAAACTACTTCAATTTTAGATTTAAAAAAAAAATATCGTAAAAAAAAAGAAAAACCAGAAAAAAGTTTGGATTCGAATCATTCACCTGTCATGAAGTGGGTTTTACTAAGAGAATATTGTCTTACATCCAGTTGATCCCAATAGGTGCATTCACTCGTTATTCAATGAATTTTTCTTTATGTCTGTGACATTCATGATTTTTGTTAATTTTATTCTTAATAATAATAATAAAAAAAAGAACAACTGAATAATAATTAACTTAACTTTTTTATGATTTTTTCGATTAATTTTAAATTTGGAGAGTAACTTAAAAAAAAAAATTAATGAAAACGTTGATTTATTTAAACTTTTTATTTTACCGAAGTGAGAATCAATTAGTGCTCTCAAGAGTTTTGTACAATAACTCTTTATCTCTTCCTCTTTGCACGTGAACTTATGTAGGTATGCACAGCTTATCCCGACTACGTTTTAAGTTTGGACAAAACATGTAACTGTTTTACATAAGTACGGTTGCGTAAATTAGCGCCAAATACATGACAGACATATCAACAACCTGTGTTCTGTCACCAGTGCATGACAGACATATCAACAACCTGTGTTCTGTCACCAGTACATGACAGACATATCAACAACCTGTGTTCTGTCGCCAGTACATGACAGACATATCAGCAACCTGTGTTCTGTCACCAGTACATGACAGACATATCAACAACCTGTGTTCTGTCACCAGTAAATTACAGACACATGAACTATTTAAGTTGAGTCGCCTGTTAGTCATTGCTCACACGGCTTAGTACTTAACTCCATGCTCATCACAAACATACACAATTTATTACACATATATTTTACTTTCTACTTAGTTTTATAATTTCACTTATGTTCCCCCCCCCCCTTTCACAAAATCATGGACCTGACGAGCTCTGTAGTCATTTCTAGGAATTGAACCGTCAGCGACAGTCAACACAGAGCCAGTAAAACGATGAGAAGTCTGATATGTGACTATGTTAGCGCCAGTCAACACAGAGCCAGTGATACGACCAGAAGTCTGATATGTGACTATGTTAGCGCCAGTCAACACAGAGCCAGTGATACGACCCAAAGCCTGATATGTGACTGTTAGCGACAGTCAACACAGAGCCAGTGATACGACCAGAAGTCTGATATGTGACTATGTTAGCGCCAGTCAACACAGAGCCAGTGATACGACCAGAAGTCTGATATGTGACTAAGTTAGCGCCAGTCAACACAGAGCCAGTGATACGACCAGAAGTCTGATATGTGACTTTGTTAGCGCCAGTCAACACAAAGCCAGTGATACGACCAGAAGTCTGATAAGCGACTATGTTAGCGCCAGTCAACACAGAGCCAGTGATACGACCAGAAGCCTGATATGTGACTGTTAGCGACAGTCAACACAGAGCCAGTAATACGACCTGAAGTCTGATATGTGACTATGTTAGCGCCAGTCAACACAGAGCCAGTGATACGACCAGAAGTCTGATATGTGACTATGTTAGCGACAGTCAACACAGAGCCAGTAATACGACCAGAAGTCTGATATGTGACTATGTTAGCGACAGTCAACACAGAAACAGTGATACGACCAGAAGTATGATATGTGACTATGTTAGCGACAGTCAACATAGAGCCATTGATACGACCAGAAGTCTGATATGTGACTATGTTAGCGACAGTCAACACAGAGCCAGTGATACGACCAGAAGTCTGATATGTGACTATGTTAGCGACAGTCAACACAGAGCCAGTGATACGACCAGAAGTCTGAGATGTGACTATGTTAGCGACAGTCAACACAGAGTCAGAGATACGACAAGAAGTCTGATATGTGACTAAGTTAGCGACAGTCAACACAGAGCCAGTGATACGACCTGAAGCCTGATATGTGGCTATGTTAGCGACAGTCAACACAGAGCCAGTGATACGACCAGAAGTCTGATATGTGACTATGTTAGCGACAGTCAACACAGAGCCATTGATTCGACCAGAAGCCTGATATGTGACTATGTTAGCGACAGTCAACACAGAGCCAGTGATACGACCAGAAGTCTGATATGTGACTATGTTAGCGCCAGTCAACACAGAGCCAGTGATACGACCTGAAGTCTGATATGTGACTATGTTAGCGCCAGTCAACACAGAGCCAGTGATACGTCCAGAAGCCTGATATGTGACTATGTTAGCGACAGTCAACACAGAGCCAGTGATAAGACCAGAAGTCTGATATGTGACTATGTTAGCGCCAGTCAACACAGAGGCATTGATACGACCAGAAGCCTGATATGTGACTATGTTAGCGACAGTCAACACAGAGCCAGTAATACGACCAGAAGTCATATATGTGACTATGTTAGCGACAGTCAACACAGAGCCAGTGATACGACCAGAAGCCTGATATGTGACTATGTTAGCGCCAGTCAACACAGAGCCAGTGATACGACCAGAAGCCTGATATGTGACTATGTTAGCGCCAGTCAACACAGAGCCAGTGATACGACCAGAAGTCTGATATGTGACTATGTTAGCGCCAGTCAACACAGAGCCAGTGATACGACCAGAAGTCATATATGTGACTATGTTAGCGACAGTCAACACAGAGCCAGTGATACGACCAGTAGTCTGATATGTGACTATGTTAGCGCCAGTCAACACAGAGCCAGTGATACGACCTGCAGTCTGATATGTGACTAAGTTAGCGACAGTCAACACAGAGCCAGTGATACGACCTGATGTCTGGTATGTGACTATGTTAGCGACAGTCAACACAGAGCCAGTGATACGACCTGAAGTCTGATATGTGACTATGTTAGCGCCAGTCAACACAGAGCTAGGAATACGTCCAGAAGCCTGATATGTGACTATGTTAGCGACAGTCAACACAGAGCCAGTGATACGACCAGAAGTCTGATATGTGACTATGTTACCGACAGTCAACACAGAGCCAGTGATACGACCAGAAGTTTGATATGTGACTATGTTAGCGCCAGTCAACACAGAGCCAGTGATACGACCTGAAGTCTGATATGTGACTATGTTAGCGCCAGTCAACACAGAGCCAGTGATACGACCAGAAGTCTGATATGTGACTATGTTAGCGAAAGTCAACACAGAGCCAGTGATACGACCAGAAGTCATATATGTGACTATGTTAGCGACAGTCAACACAGAGCCAGTGATACGACCAGAAGTCTGATATGTGACTATGTTAGCGACAGTCAACACAGAGCCAGTGATACGACCTGAAGCCTGATATGTGGCTATGTTAGCGACAGTCAACACAGAGCCAGTGATACGACCAGAAGTCTTATATGTGACTATGTTAGCGACAGTCAACACAGAGCCATTGATTCGACCAGAAGCCTGATATGTGACTATGTTAGCGACAGTCAACACACAGCCAGTGATACGACCAGAAGTCTGATATGTGACTATGTTAGCGCCAGTCAACACAGAGCCAGTGATACGACCTGAAGTCTGATATGTGTTTATGTTAGCGACAGTCAACACAGAGCCAGTGATACGACCAGAAGTCATATATGTGACTATGTTAGCGACAGTCAACACAGAGCCAGTGATACGACCAGAAGTCTGATATGTGACTATGTTAGCGACAGTCAACACAGAGCCAGTGATACGACCTGAAGTCTGATATGTGACTAAGTTAGCGACAGTCAACACAGAGCCAGTGATACGACCTGAAGTCTGATATGTGACTATGTTAGCGACAGTCAACACAGAGCCAGTGATATGACCAGAAGCCTGATATGTGACTATGTTAGCGACAGTTAACACAGAGCCAGTGATACGACCAGAAGCCTGATATGTGACTATGTTAGCGCCAGTCAACACAGAGCCAGTGATACGACCAGAAGCCTGATATGTGACTATGTTAGCGACGGTTCTAACACTATATATCCTGGGGTGACACTGATGCCAATGGCTGTTTTGTTATATCAGTTGTACTCACACATATTAGTTCAAGGTTTACTTGAGTGAAGTTGTCATTATTTCTGTAAGTTGACCTGTAGATTGACAAGGAAAAAGACGGAATCGGCATCAATCGTAATTCTTCCGCAATTCACGTTCACTATGTAGCCACTTCGCGATCCACACGAAGGGGATTGGACCCACTATCAGAATGATTGCATTGACAATTTTACTGCACGAACAATTTCACGTTACACGTGACATGAGTATTGAAAGTAAATAAATCGTAGCCATGGATTGTGTGGCAGGAAATGATGGTTCTCGTGATGGCACTGTGGAAGTGCAGCACCCACATTTCAGTCTTCTATTGTCAATAACATTCGTTATTAATCATTATAATGACTTCTTCAATTCTCTTTATACTGGTACAATATATCATCCTTAAGCTTAATATATCTGCAGTCAACTTAACGTAGCCCCAGATGGTCAAAAAGACTAAAAAAAATCTTTGTATGGAACTGTGCGCCTGGCAGTTCCAGCAGCGAGGTATTT
This sequence comes from Bulinus truncatus, assembly GCA_021962125.1. Lineage (NCBI taxonomy): Eukaryota > Metazoa > Mollusca > Gastropoda > Planorbidae > Bulinus > Bulinus truncatus. The sequence continues at coordinate 10,604,676 of JAGDYQ010000007.1, forward strand.
AACAGTAATGGGCACACGAACATACACAAATAAAATTGATTCTGTTCATTTTTTGTTTGATTTTTATCAAGTTTCTGAATAAATTTTATTTCTACACATGTTGGTTTCTTTTTACACAATTTTTTTAAAAATCTAAAAGGTTTCTAGAGCAGTACCACCTCGCCCCTCCCCCCACTGTATGCATCAGCCGCCGCTAGTCATAACATGGAATACATAAATGAATAAATAAAACATGGAGACTTTGTTGTTGGTGTTGGTTGCTGAGTGATGTGATAATATGTTGAAATGTCAAACTTAGAATGCAGTAAATTCAATGAACAGAAATTGGTATACATTTAAAACTCTCCTATATTTATTCAGACCATCTCTTTACTCGAGATACGTCAGTAATGTTTAGATGCCAGGTTTAATATCAAGGGAAGTAACAATTTGAAAATGTCTGCAGCTATCGAAAAAGAAAGTTATTTCTCTTTTATTTCATCCGTTCAATTTTCCCTTAAATTTAAGACTTGTTCTATTCTTATTCATTTTTGTTCAATATATGAAATCTTTATACATGTAGCTGTTGTTTTTTTAAAACTACAAAATGAATTTGTTTCGTGTTATGTTAAACATCATGCTTTTCCCATTCACAGATGAATACATTGATGTTAAGTTATTCCAATCATAAATTTATATTCAAAACACACTCCGTTCAACCATCCATTCATTCATCCTTCTATCTATCTATCCATCTATCTGGTAGTCTGAATAACATACTGTAATCTAACATATTAAATGTGATATAAATAGGTGTCAAAAGGGCTTCGAGATAAAGGGGCCAAACTTGCATGCGCGAGTAAAATTATCATCGAGCACGTCCAACGCACAGGTGCCGACACTGATATCTGCAGTATGTACAATGGATATCTGTTTAATTTATCTTTATTTAAATATCTACCGTAATACCTTTAATTGTCAACTCATAAAAATGACAATTTTTAAATGGGATCCACACACTTGATACTATTGCCATGATAATACTTGCAACATGTCACTTGATACTATTGTCATGATAATACTTGCAACATGTCACTTGATACTATTGCCATGATAATACTTGCAACATGTCACTTGATACTATTGTCATGATAATACTTGCAACATGTCACTTGATACTATTGTCATGATAATACTTGCAACATGTCAAAAGTCATCCCTGATGACGTCATATGTCTATCTCCCGTCTACCTGTGTTAATGAATGTCTGGGGTCAAGTACGCTTCCGTTAGATATGAAGTGTTGAGTGTGACAAGTTGACAGCTGCGTCATACAGTCCAGCGGCTGTGGTCAGGGGGGCGGGAGGGAGGGAGGAGGCTAATTTTCACAATGCACAAGTCATGGTGTCACAATCCTGACATGCCAGAGGGCAGACTGCGTGACGCGCACATCCTTCTAAACTTCCTGTCAGGCAGCCAGTGATTCTCATACTTTTGAGGGACGTACCTTGAAAGAAACTTCAAAAAGTGATTTCTCTACATTCTACATGTCTAAGTCGAAAATATTTTGAAGGATCAACTTGCATTACAGTTGAAACTGTATAATGCGAATGTAATATACTTTTATTACAGATATCATTACAGATATCATTACAGATATCATTACAGATATCATTACATATATCATTACAGATATCGTTACAGATATACTTACAGATATCATCTCAAATATCATTACATATATCATTACAGATATCACCACAGCTTCATTACAGATGTCATTAAATCATAAGAATATTAAATTACAAATATTTCTTTTAAAACAATTTAGGTCAATTATTCACAAAAATATAGATAATTTTTTTTTTCTGGACCCAGATTTGATGCTGCACAATGTACATGAAAACCTAATTTTCTAAAATATCAATAATATGAAAGAAAAAAAATAATAATGTAGAAGGCCTTGTTGGTGGGTCACCTCCGACCCCCGGGCGGGAGTTAGCCCATCACTGGTGTCGGAAGACAAACCATCAAGTTCCGTTAACTGTTCTCTGACATGTCTGCTAAGGGAGACAATGAATGTGTTTTAAAAATAGAAGATGGTAATAGATATGAACTTGGGTATTATTGTGTTGGCATAATGTTCTGCTTGCAGGAGTTATCCTAGGATGCTCGGTTCAATAAAGAACAAACAACATACGTCATCTAAAAAACTTACGATTTGTTTGAATTTATTTTTTTATGTTTATAAAATGTAATGTTGATTTAATCTTGACAAGTAATAATGATTTAATCTTGACAAGCAATAATGATTTAATCTTGACAAGTAATAATTATTTAATCTTGACAAGCTTCAGGCCATACAGTTAATTTGTTTTTTTTTCTTTGTATTTATATTTTTTTATTTATCTGATCATTTACAAAGAGATAGATAGGATTTGCGTTCGTCAGTCGACATACACATATTTTTTTTTGTTAAAATATAAAAGAAATTCCTCTAGTACATTCTATGGTATCCAGAGGTGTACCTTGGGTGTGGGGGGGTTCAAAATAGAAAGTCCCCCCGGGCCCCAGCTTGAGGGGGGCCCACAATTTTTTTTACATTCAATATTAAGTACATTATCTCATGTCATGGTGTCGAATGTCAAAATGCAGAGGCCAAGGCCCCCCTCGGGCCCCCAAATCCCTATGTTCGGCACTGATGGTATCAGACCTGGATAAACCAAATATAATCACGTGATTGGGGCATCAACGGAAGAAAGGGCATCACAGCCAAATGTATCATTGAAATAGTTGAAATGACGTCATGTAAGTTAGTGTAGGGTCCTTAAAAATAAATGTAATAAACGTTTTTTTTTAAAATCAAAATGTAAATGTGATTTTTTAATCTTGATCATTAGTTCATTATTGTACTTTGACTTTTGCATTTCAAATGAATATAACACGAGTACCAGGTGTTTTGTTTAGGTGATAAACGGAAGACCTAGATTATTAGTTTAGTTGACAACTGTCTCCCTGGTTTTAAATTTGCGCGGGCATTCATGACCTCATTCTTACTTTGATAGACCACTGTTCTAATAACACACTCAACTATCGCTATTAAAATTTAACTAACATATAGGATTTATATATATATATATATATATTGTAAATATGTTTGGTATAGTTTCTTTATATAACTCGAAGCTCCTTTGTTTACAAAGAAAATATTATCACGCCCTCTCTTGTCGCACTTTCTACAACATGTATTTCAGTACTGTTTTTTTTTTTAAATTTTAATACAATTTAATTCTTTTATTTTCATAACACATACATCAGCTACTACAAGTTATTACAAGTTTAGTTTTTAAACGTCTTAAACATGTTTTTTTCTTTGTCTAATAAATGACATGCATTATCCACTCTCAGCAATAGTCTTGGAATTAATTAAGTAATCTGTTTTTGTTTAGAAATGAAACGTACCACTGTCCTGAATGTCAAACAAATAATTCAAATAATTTCTTTATATCTCTGTATTTACTAGACCACACGAACGGAATGAAATGGATTAGTAAAGTGGTGCAGAAAAGTGAAAACTGTCAAATTAGAAACCAGACAAGAATTTAGAATAGGAGTTGCAGACGGCAAAGCGACGCGATCCACATGATAACTTTTTTCCCGATATGGGTTCACAAATTAGGTTCACAATACGCTTCCTATGTTATCGTGTTTAAATTATGGTTTTATTTTAGCATTATAAAGGTCTATGAAAAGTTTAACATTGACTAGAAATGTTCAACAATATTAAATACAAGTTAGATTTCACTCGATAGTAATGTGCCACTGTGCATCCTTGCCATTGGACGTTATGAATTATGTCCAGTTATTGTACAATAAGAATTTTTATATTAGACGGGGTGTGGGGGATGGGGGGGATTTAGGACATGCAGGGACGTAGCTCTGCACTGTATGGGAGGAAACACTCTCATCATTTTGTATCATTTTGTGTTCTTTAGTCAATTTAAAGTTTATTACCACACATAAATATTGTGTATACACAATTAGTTTAAGTTGTGTATGTAACATTATGTAACATTATTCATATTTTATTTTAGTTATCACCTATGTAACATTATCATCTACAGAATATATAACGTTGCTTTGTATTATGTGCAAGCGTATAACATTTTTATATTTTAGTTTTTTAAACATTTATATATCCTTAATATAATGTTCATGTACATTAATATCTATCGTGAGTATACTATTAAATTCATTAACACATATTTATTTCATCACTTTTGTGTATATCTCACAATAATAGCCTTTGTTTGACTTTGTATATCTATCTATTTTGTATATACAATGGATAGCGATACTCGTTATTGTATTCACTTGGCAAGGTTTCACTGTTATTCACCCAGTCAGTGTACAGAAGTCAGTTGCTATCCATTTGTGGGGTAAGTGGTTCAACAGCAGCAAGATAAAGTACCAGCAGAACTATATCGGATGTCTGGTCATTCAATCAATACTATCTCCCTGGCCAAGTTCACTTCTATTGCTCCACATCTTGGATAAATAGTTCAATAGCACGCGGAGACGGGAATGTCAAGGTCATATCTATCTATCTATCTATCTATCTATCTATCTATCTATCTATCTATCTATCTATCTATCTATCTATCTATCTATCTATCTATCTATCTATCTATCTATCTATCTATCTATCTATCTATCTATCTATCTATCTATATCTATCTATCTATCTATCTATCTATCTATCTATCTATCTATCTATCTATCTAATCTGTCTACCCATCTGTCTTCCAGCTTGCCTGTCTGTTTTATCAATCCTTCTATCTATCTTTCCGTCTTTCTTTCTGTTTGCTTGTCTATCTGTCAGACTGACTGAATGACTGTTAGTAAGTCTAACTACCCGTCTATGAAACTGGCTATACATTATTACTGTTAGTATTACTCTATGTGTCTATGAACATTCAAAAAGAGAATAAACAGCTGTTGAAAGATTGATAAGGGTAAAAAATATTCATAAGGACCACACCCACACACCCACACACACACACACACACACATATATATATATATATATATATATATATATATATATATATATATATATATATATAATATGCATCTATAGACATGAAATGAAATATCGTTATACCGTGAGATAAAAAAAAAATCACCCACTATTCCCCTCCCCCACCCACCCACCTCGGGTCATCTGAATCTAATCGATCAACCTTTGCTGAATGGGTCCAACACACAGGCGGTAATACAAAAAAAAAAACCGTTACAGAATATCAGCGAAAAAAAGGATTTATCATATTATTTTTTAAAGCCCTAGTCCAAACAACTGCACCTGTTTCCAATGACGTCATTTGATGAACGACCAAGTAACTGAGTTGGTCAGGCCGTGGCTGGTTGCAATGTCAAGCAAGTGATTGATTTAAGAAGTTGATATCAAGAAAAAAATATACCACGATACAGGACCTATAAAGGTTATATAAACAGGGACGGCCTTGACCCAATTATCCAGTGTTGCCAGATGATATTATACAAAAAATTATCGAAACTCAAAAAAAAAAAAAATGAACCCGCCAAAAAAAAAAAAACGGCGTAAATTAGTAAAAGGGAAAAAGAAACATCAAAATTGACTCATCTAATATTTAGATTATAGTCGTCTTCTTTTCTATTTACATTAAATAGAACGATGTAGCCGCCAACCCCAGCCCCTCACCCCCTTCCCTCCCCCCAATATACGAGTGAGTTAAAACCCAATGCCCAATAATAATCAGTCGCCCAACCTCAAACTGGCGGAAAAACCGTCAATCAGGCATCACTAACTTAATTGGACTAAATGCGCCTTATCTGGCACCGTGCTAGCTTAATCATCATAACACACTGTTGTATCGGAGCAGATATATTGTTTCCTTTTAGGCGAATCAATTCATATGAGCGACACTTAAAGTACATTATATGGTAACATAACAGTTATATAGATTAGATCGATATGAGGTAAATATAAAGGAACATAGGTCAAGTAGACAACTTTGAATCAAACACAATATAAAGTTGGATGAGGCAGAAATAAGGACAACTTTGAATCAAACACAATATAAAGTTGGATGAGACAGAAATAAGGACAACTTTGAATTAGATACATCTTGGTTACAGAAAAAATTCCCAATGATATATTACTATTTGAAGTTTCCCAGTCAAATAAAGTAATTTTTTGTTCTATCTGGAGTTAACCCTGTCAGTGTTTCAACATGTTGCTCAAAGCCAATAATTAGCAAAAAGTAAATTTACGTCATTCACAATAGCTGAAAAAGAATTCCCCCCCCCCCAAATAAATAAATAATAAACAAAACCGATTCACATAATGCATTAAATAATAAGTAGATAACTGTAGGTTAACTCAAGGAAATAAATTAACGCATGCATTGGCACCCCTCAAGGCCGTTTTAATATCATCGTAGGCCCCTAGGCACTTTCAAAGTCGTAGGCCCTCCCCGACTTCATTTTTTGATATTTTTCAAGAATGCACCACGGGCCTGGAAAGGGGGAGGGGGTAAAATTTAGATGATCTAATAAATAGTAATAGTTGTTATTGTAAAAAAAAAAATAAAAGAGGGGCCTCGTAAGCATCCGTTAAATTGGGCCCCTAATTCGCAAGGCAGGACTTGTTTCGCTAGATCGTATCAGACATGTTAAGTTCACAATGAACGGTTGAGACGTTTCACATCTTATAACATGTTGTACACATTTTTAAATTTAATTTGTTCATTTTTCAAAATTGTAATGGCTAAAAATAGTTCCAAGGGAGTTCATTTATTATACGAGTACACTTTATATTAAAATTTATATAAAATACGCCATATTCATATTTAAGACACCACCGATTTATTTCATTGATCTGGAAATTAAAAAATTCGTCAGTCAATCATGTACTCTGATGTTTCCCCAAAAGTCATTTAAGTAAACAATACTTATTGTTTAACGTACTTGAGAATGACATTGCTACAGGGCCTCCTCGACTTCATTTTAATAATTTTCAAGAATGCACCCGCATTATATTGTGATTTGAAATCTAAATAAACTTCCCGCATTGTTGATAATTCTCTGCAGCGATGACGTAGTAATTCCGGTGTCACATCATGCGCTTCTTTTTTCTTACAAAATTTTAAAAAGTAACGAAAGTAATTTTAAATAATCATGTCTGATGGATACAAGAGGAAACACGAGAGTGGATTTGAGCAGCGGAAGAAAAAGGAGGATATAGAAAAAAATTCGTGGTTCGTTGCTGCAATTTATGAGCAGAGACATTTTCATTACTTGTAAAAATAGTAATACTAGTGGTAATAACATTTCATTTACTTCTTCGGCCGCAATGTACACCAACAATCCAGAAATAATGTTGCCGGACTGAGCTGAAAAAAAAATGAGACAGTACTTTCAGACTTCATAGTATAGATATCGGCAATTGCAGATCGCAGTCCTATGAGAATGCCAGTAATATGAGTAGGATTTATTCGGGAGTACAAGCTAGATTTAGAAAGATTAATAAATTAGCGGAGTGGGAGCCATGCGCTTCCCACAGCTTAAATTTGGTTGGCTCATCTGCCGTGGAGAGCTGTTCAGCTGCATTGACTATATTGCTATATTTCAGTCAGTCTATACGTTTTTTTTTTCGCTTTCACCGCATCGATGGTTAAAATTGACAGAGTGCCTGAAAGAAAAACAAACCTTTATGTTGCAAGAATGTGGTCCGCACAAAGTGACGCTACTAGAGCTTAGTATGCAAATGATAAGGAAATTCGACAAGCATTGTCGGATGTAGCTACAAGCGAAAGTCAACCACAAGCATCTGTGCATGAAGCCAAATCACTCATAAAAAAGTTGGACCATTTCGAGACAGCGTTAATGTGTGTGATTTGGAAAGACTTGCTCCAAAACATTCGTCAACAAAGTTCTAAAGGAGCCTGGAATTAAGTTAACGACCATCATCAACTTGTATGGCAGTCTTGTTCTTAACTTTCATGATACACGCGATAAATTTGAAATGTACGGATGTATAGCAAAACGGCTCTAACACAAGGACTACAGAGAATTACACAACGCAAACGACAGCGACACCGATCTCATAATGAAGTTGTGGATGATAATTATCCAGTTTTAGGTATGAGTCCTAGTGAAAAATTCCGTACTCAGTCTTGATATGTTATCATAGATAAACTTATTACTGAGATGGGAAAACGGCGAGCAGCCTACACAACACTACATGAAAGGTTCAACTTTCTTCTGGACAGATCTATGTCAACTGATCAAACAGTTTCGAAAGCCAAGTCACTAATTGAGACGTACCCGTCAGATCTGGAAGAGGCATTTACTAATGAATTTCTTTTGTTCTCACGGATGTTTGCTGACAAGAAAACTGTGGCTAAAATGCTTACAGCACAAATACAGAATAGGTAGGTGACACGTTTTTCAAATGTAAATATTGTATACGGATCTATCGTTCAATATTTGGAACAAGTGCTGAAGGGAAACGTTCCTTTTCTAAACTCAAATTGTTAAAAACGTATGTTCGGTCAACGATGGTACAAACACGGCTATCCTCCTTGGCATTACTTTCTATTGAAAAAGATTTGATGAGGGAAATGACATTTGTGGACGTCATTTGTGACAAAGAGTCGAAAAGTTAACGTACTGTAATTTACAGATCTACAGCACTGCAGCTTGATTTGCTCAGGTGCTCACCTCACACGGTTATATATAGTTACTTTAATACAAACATTACTAAATTTTTCCGGCATTCTGAACTTGTTTTCACTTTATGTTCTGGTTTTTGTAGGCCCTTGAAAAGACCGAAGGCCCTAGGCACCGTGCCTACTGTGCCTACTTGATAAAGCGGCCCTGGTCCTCCTTCAGAATGACATCCCCCTCCCCTCTTCCGACTGTCTGGTCTCTGACGGATTTTTCTCTGTTTTCATTATAGGGGCTGTCCGTTAATTACGTCAACAAAATGGGGGGGGGTCAGAAAATTTTTGACAATTGTTGACAAGGGGGAGAGGGGAAGGTCAGGAAAAGTTGACGTCAACAATGTTACTTTTTTTAATTTAATATAATTACTTAATAAAGGAAAACTAAGCAGCGTTTGTAGTCCTGTGTTACACACTCGCTTAATTAACATTCAGTATTTTAATTAAACTAACTATATTCCTTCTAATTTTTGCCTCATAAACATTTTAAAATTCCACCTTTTTTTTTGGGGGGGGGGGGGGGGTAATCAAATGTTGATGTAATTTTATTGGGGGGGGGGTCTCTGGAAGTGTGACACGTTGTTGACAGGGGGGGGGGGAGGTAAAAATCGCCAAAAATTTGTTGACATAAATAATGGACAGCCCCATATGGGTCAGTACTGACAATAAATTCCCCCACCCCCCGCCAATGTTACTTCTATTTTTCCTAAGACTGTGAGCGGCAAAGATAGACGCTGTCCGCAAAAAAAATGTGTAGGCTTACTAAAAGAAACATGTGTGCCCTCTGTGCACACTATCGACGAGTAGTATTCGCACGAATGTGAGCATAGCATAGAGGAAACACTTCCCCTCCCCCCATGGATTGAGATATAATGTATAATTGTATATGCAGCTTTCATAATTGTAAAAGGGAAGTGTGCCATTTTACTAGCATTTGCCTTTGCAAATTTAACACACAAAAATAAAAATACCTACATTTTGCTTTGCGCTGTATATTTATGAGTCTATCTAGTATTTTATTAGTTGAGTCTGTTTGTGTTCAAATTATTGAGTCTGTTTGTGTTCAAGCTATTGAGTCTGTTTGTGTTCAGATTATTGAGTCTGTGTTCAAACTATTTAGTCTGTTCGTGTTCAAACTATTGAGTCTGTTTGTGTTCAAATTATTGAGTCTGTTTGTGTTCAAACTATTGAGTCTGTTTGTGTTCAAGCTACTGAGTCTTCTTGTGTTCACACAATCTTTAGTGGAGTTGACATTTATACTTTATTCCCTGGACATGCCTAATCTTTGCTAACCGTTGGACCAGATGACAGTCCGGATGGATGAATTATTCAAATGACATAATCTACTTAAATCTTTAATACTCCCATGGACTGGCCAAAATAAATGGAAGCATGGTGAATATAGACAACATCACGTGACCGCATATAGCAATAGTCAGGTTGGATAGTAAAATATACTTGTACCCGTGGGGCCCTTCTTAGAGAATTAGGGGCCCTAGGCCGATACTTACAAAAAATATTTTGGAGCCCTAGGAAGAGTATCTCTTAGCGTCCTTTTAAGACAGGATTTAGTTCTGGAATTGGGGCCTTTTTGGTATTTGGGGGTGGGGGTGGGGTGGGTGTCTTGTTTGCCTTAAGAAAAGAAAGACCATGACAGTATGTATATTTGACTGCACAGTAATAACATATTCAGCTGATAACACAATGAACCAATTGCTTACGGTATAATCATAAGTACCATGTCCAATTATTACACAATGCATGAGGTTAAAAATAAAGAGTCGAGTTATGCAGTCTGGTGTAAAAGTTATGCAGTCTGGTGGATGTAAGAGTTATGCAGTCTGGTGTAAGAGTTATGCAGTATGGTGGGTGTAAGAGTTATGCAGTCTGGTGGGTGTATGAGTTATGCAGTCTGGTGGGTGTATGAGTTATGCAGTCTGGTGTAAGAGTTATGCAGTCTGGTGGATGTAAGAGTTATGCAGTCTGGTGGATGTAAGAGTTATGCAGTCTGGTGGATGTAAGAGTTATGCAGTCTGGTGGATGTAAGAGTTATGCAGTCTGCTGTAAAAGAATTGTGTAACAGCACTTGGCTGAACGAATGAACAATTGTTTATGAGACATGGATCAATTGGTGCACGCCCACTACTTTCAAAACTATAGGCCATACTATATAGTGTAATGACGCTGATTTACCGGTGGGCCAGCGGATGAAAAGAGGGGGGGGGGTGCCATAGGCTCCCACTTCGGTAGGACCAACCCCCCCCCCTTTCCAAGCGAAACTCTTAAGTTTAAGCTGGTATTATTATTTTTGCAGGACTATTTTTTATATTTATGACGCAGTTTTTGTTTACAGGTAGATCGCAAAAACAAAACAGTTTTTTAAAGGGGTTTATCACACGACTCAACAGTTTCCATAGCTGGTCACTGAGTGTACAAGTGTGAGATGCGAGAACCTTTGGCAAAGTGTGGCATGTACATTGTTTACAAACATGATCTCTTGACCAAAGCTTCAATTTTTAGCTTCAATGTAAATCAATTATTTCAATACCTTAAAAGTTCAGAATATCTGCACAGATTCCATGCCCGTAGCATGCGGGGGGGGGAGGGCCTGGGGGGGGGAGGCCCCCCTGCGTTTTGTCTGGCCCCTCTGCTTGTTGGCTCTGCTTAGTAAAATTTATTTCCAGCCCCCCCCCTTCTATTTGCCTGGCCCCTGCTGTAGAAAGCCTGGCCCCTGCTGTAGAATCTTCATGCTACGGGGCTGACAGATTCACAGAATTTATTTTACAACACTCTAGTCAAATAAAAAAAATAAACTGTGCATGTTTTCTTTTTTTAACTTTCTGATAATTAAAGAAGGAACAAGTCTTATCAGTGGAACAAAACAGTTAGTGTATGTTGAATTTATTGATAATACTAAAGCAATGTACAATCTGTGTAGGTAGGAAATACTACTTAGTTCAACGGAATGCTATCGTTAAGGATGTTAAATACTTAGACAGACTTATCAGTTATCAAAGTATAATTATACAAAAAATATTACGGCAGGCTATGCTGCGCTACATCTCATTTTAAAGTAAAAGTAAAGTGCCCTTAGCCCTAAAGGGGGTCCACCGAAGCATATGAAGTGTAGAAGTCGTCTGTTTCTGCAACCACGACATCTGAAGTGTAGAAGTCATCTGTTTCTGCAACCAGGACATATGAAGTGTAGAAGTCATCTGTTTCTGCAACCACGACATATGAAGGTGTTGTGTCGTTAACGTAAATACCAGCCTGCTTTACTTCCTTAACTAAGTCAGGTATCTACTATTTAAACCTGGGTGAACTTAGATGACTTTAAAAGCTATTTTCACCATGAACTGGAACATTTCCTCGGATCTCAGGTCGAGAGGTCAACAAACGACCGCTCTACACCGCTCGGCTACAGACTAAGTGCCCGTAAAACAAAACAAATAGTGATTGTTGGGAATGTATCTACCTGGCAGTATACCCCCAGGCCTCAATACCAGGGGATTGATTTATTTTTTTTAAGGCTAAATAATTTATATAGAAAGTTAGAGTAACAAATGGCTAAATGAAGATAACGAAATAATAGATTCCATTGTCAGCATAACAAAAATTAAAACAATGGTGATCACTACTTGGCATTCTCAGCACAGCTTTCACAACGTGGCATTCTCAGCACAGCTTTCACAGCGTGGCATTCTCAGCACAGCTTTCATCATAGATATAAATGTAAATTGTGTCAGGCCTCAGACTAGCCCTTATTTAAATCTGAGAATGTACACAGACGCTTTACATGAATGAAATCACGTAGCTACATATTAAATTAAAAAAAAACTAACATTTAAGTCAAATGCACATAGGAAACAGGAGATTAAATTTGAACAATGGCTCAGGTATATGTCAGAGCGACATACACAATAATGATATTTCATATGTATTGACAGACAAACAGGCAACTATAAAAAGAGAAAAAAAAAAGATAAACTGTTACAAAAGAGGGTAAAAGATAAAGTTACAGCCACAAGGAAAGAAGACATAAGTTTACACGTTAATTAAGATTTTAATTGATTTAGACAAGTGTCCGATTCAGAAAGGCAGAATTCAATAGAAATCAAAAGTCTTCTACTCACCGCTTCTATATCAGAGCTGCTTAATCCCTCCTTGATTCTCCGCCTCTGCCGCTCTTTGAGCCACTGATTGGGCGAAAGATCGTAATCCATTGTGTCCCAGATGACCTTTGTCCGAAGCAAGGTACACTCACTGAAATATAGCCGAACTCGATCCTCAGATTATATCCACCCGTCGGATAAAAACTAACAAAAGATTTGCTGACCACTTTAACCAAGTTTTCATAAGTTGACCACCGTGTAATGTGAGTACAGAATTTTCAATATACCGGCACTCACTTTCAATAAAGACTGGGGATACAGTCACGCCCCCGAGATGCCAACTCAGTCTAGATTGATGTGACTCTGCAATGCTTTTTGACCCTTTTCTTATTGAAGATCAGGGGAAAGTTGGCCGCTGTTATTGCATTGAATGTTCAGGCGAATATTAACTACAAGAGCATATCGTTTTTGAATTGCCAGGTCAATCGTCAATCGTTACACAAATTTAATCATTCATCAACACATTTCGAACGATCCTTTAATCCAAAGTTTGAATTGAACAATTTAATAAAATATATTAAAAAATGGTCATATACTACACAACTTAATGTCGGGTTAGCACGTCTTGTACAATCCAATGAATGAAGCCGAGTACACACCGAGTACACACCGAGTACACCGAGTACACACCGAGTACACCGAGTACACACCGACACTCTTGCAATGTACACTACTTAATAGATGTACACAATAATAACAGAAGAAAACAAGGAACAACTGAATGTCACGAGCTTTGAAACAATTAACAATTCAAACTTTAAAAAAAAACCCACTAAAACTCTACGACAAATCACGACGGATTAAATGTGTAGCCCCGTCTCAGCAGTGTAGATAATATTTGTAGCGTTGGAGGTGAGGAAACTAATGCTGTAGTTGTTTAGTGTTGGTTCTACTTACAGAATGGCTAAGTCCTTGACTCATCATCATCACAGGACATAACCCTGCTCAATGACTGCTTCTATTCGCCTGATTCCAGTGGGTCTATCAGATGATAAGGCACTTGGCTTCTTTATTTTTTCTCCGTAGCGGTTGAACAGACGTACTTCCTTAAAAAAAAGTTCTTTGGTATGAAATGATTTTTTATTTTTTTTATTTTTCAAAAGGAGCAATGCATTGAAAGATCAGTCACGTGGTTTACAGATAACACGCCGACTGGTGGAATTCAACACTACTCGCACAAACCTATATAATAAAGAAGGCCAGAAAAAAAATTGTGCAAATATTTAACACTTTTTTTATTTCTAAATAGATACTTTTTTTTTAAACAAGTATTTCAAATGACCTAGTTATCGGAAAAAAAGTTAGTATTACTCCACGGATCAGTAAAAAATCTATTAAACTTACCTGTGTCAACGTAGAGGTCAAACTTTGATTCAGTTCCAGTTCATTGATCGATATCTAGATGTTCGATCATACTGCAGTGTGATTGTACACGGAGGGGCTGATCTTTGTAACTGGCCCTTGATTTCTTTCCCTCCCCACGTCTCTTTTTAACAGCACTTCGAACTTTGAACTGTATACAGCAACACTCTTAATACTTTTACTCACAACAACAAGTCCGCTAAACGATTCTATCCATCCAATCAATGAATGTTGTGTGTGCGTAAGACCTTAAGACTGTTTCAAGTGGTCCTAAGACCTGTATAACGTACGGTCTATGTGTCTTCTTTCACTCCTGTCTGGAGTCGTGTCTGTCTTGAGAGCGTCTCGTTTTGTTGTTGGCTATCATGCTCGTGCTTCAACCGCTATAACCTTTGACCTCGGATTGGTTTGATGTCATCGCGTAGTAAACTCCTCCAGCCATTAGACAGATGACTTGTGGCTGTGAAACCAATGAGACGGAAAGGGGAGGGGGGAGGGGACGGAAGGGAGAGAAAGAAAAAAACAAACACACATTATTCATGGGACAAATGTCAATGTCAGATGTGATATATTTAAATATATAATATTTTCAATTGTTTGGTCTGTCTGTATCTATCTATCTATCTATCTATCTATCTATCTATCTATCTATCTATCTATCTATCTATCTATCTATCTATCTATCTATCTATCTATCTATCTATCTATCAGTCTCTGTCTGTCTATCTATCTATCTATAACTAAATTTTAGACTGACATGTTTCTCCGTAACTTATCCACAAATACTCTGCCAACGACTAAACATTTCAACATGGGCAGTTTAGAATTTTTCAGACATTTTTAGCAATCACATTAGTGCAGTAGATCTTACACTTTTCCAAGAAATTTTTTTTTTGGAATTTCCCCATAGGTAGTAGGTGACACCCCTGTACCCGGCTATCAGTACGTTTAATGCATGTTAAAACTTGTTAAGTACACATTATGTGTGTGTGTGTGTGTGTGTGTGTGTGTGTGTGAGAGAGAGAGAGAGAGAGAGAGAGAGAGAGAGAGAGAGAGAGAGAGAGTGTGTTGTATAGACCAAACTGCAGTCAACTGTAACAGTTGGTGTCAGAAACTGGTTTATGAATTTCATCCCCCAGTCACCAAAACATTGGGACATTCAGGCTAACACCGCGGTTCTAAACTGGTGGTATGCGTGCCCCCCCCCCCCCAGGGGTACGGGATATGCTATACAGGGGCACACAGCAAACACGTCATTTCCGTTTCAAACAAACAAGAAATCGAAGTAGGGCGCCAGTTTGCTGCGTGACTCATCACCAAATCACGTGACTCATCACCAAATCACGTGACTCATCACCAAATCACGTGACTCATCACCGAATCACGTGCCCAAGTATCGCGTTAGAACTTACGTGTGAGGCGTTGCCGTTCACATACTTACTCACCCTATGGGGTTCAATCGCGATAAAGGTTGAGAATCAATCATCGGCTGATATAAATCGTATATAATATAAGGTCGAGCTATACAAAAAAAAAACAAAGAACATTTTATGGCTGTACTTGCCTAGGGCGTGTATATAACTCAAAGTATGAAAGGAAAACTTCTTTTTTTTCTATACATTACAGAATTGATCTGATCAATACATGCAGATGTTAGAAAGATGTCAGATAATATAAAAAAAATGTTTGTACGATTTATGTTTAGATTGTTTCCAGAAAGCACGCATGCGTGTTAACATGTGATACATGTATATGTACGTATGTCGCCGTTAGAGTAATAAGTGAATCTATTTAGGGATAATGTCTTCATTTCTGCACGTTCCTGATAAAGTGATGTCTGTATTTCTGTGGGTTAAAGTAATGTCTGTATTTCTGTGGGTTAAAGTAATGACTGTACATCTGTGGGTTAAAGTAATGTCTGTATATCTGTGGGTTAAAGTAATGTCTGTATATCTGTGGGTTAAAGTAATGTCTGTATTTCTGTGGGTTAAAGTAATGTCTGTATTTCTGTGGGTTAAAGTAATGTCTGTATATCTGTGGGTTAAAGTAATGTCTGTATATCTGTGGGTTAAAGTAATGTCTGTACATTTGTGGGTTAAAGTAATGTCTGTATTTCTGTGGGTTAAAGTAATGTCTGTATTTCTGTGGGTTAAAGTAATGTCTGTATATCTGTGGGTTAAAGTAATGTCTGTATATCTGTGGGTTAAAGTAATGTCTGTACATTTGTGGGTTAAAGTAATGTCTGTATTTCTGTGGGTTAAAGTAATGTCTGTATTTCTGTGGGTTAAAGTAATGTCTGTATATCTGTGGGTTAAAGTAATGTCTGTATATCTGTGGGTTCAAGTAATGTCTGTATATCTGTTGGTTAAAGTTATGTATGTATTTCTGTAGGTTAAAGCAATGTATGTAACTGTTTAAGTGATTTCTGCAGTTATTAAGTAACTGATAAAGTTCTACTTATTTAAAAGCCAATTGTTGATACATTATCGTGTCACTCATGAAAATAAAAACTGTTAACACTTCCGAATGCTACAGCAAATAATGTCTATATTTATATATGATATTATACATGTCTATATTTATATAAGTTACAATAGATGTCTAAATTTATATTTCTTACTGTCAATGTCTCCGCATAAATCAACGATTACGCAATAGCATCTCTCTGTTTTTTTTTTAATATTTGAAACTGGCACAGTAACATCAGGGGCCATAATTCTTTATGTATGGGTTGTTTATATAGCTGTGACGAGGGAAGAGGATACGACAACATGTTTAAATTGCCACAGGGAGTATATACAGGAGTTATTTACCCACACAAACACCCCCTCCCCCTATTTTTAAAGCATTTTCGAAAAAAAAAAAGCTCTATTGTCCCCGTTTTGTCTGTCTGTCTGTCTGTCTGTCTGTCCGTCCGTCATCACCCTAGATCTCAACAACCATAAGTCCTAGACCCATGATGTATATATCATTTTGTAGGTCTTGGCCTGCCAAGAAATGAGTTTTTTCCATTTCGCGATCTAACCTTTCAGGGCCGTAAAAGGGGCCTTAGTACCGTTTTTTACTATATAAGCTATATTAATAAAGGAGCGCTATATCTCAGCAACTATAAGTCCTTGACCCATGATGTATATATCATTTTGTAGGTCTTGGCCTGCCATGTGTACATCAAAAGTTCATTTTGCGATAGGACCTCTGAGGGCCGGGCTTCAGGGCACCTAAGGGGCTTATATATTACATATACACCTTGTACATTCAATAACCCGTTCATTTGGTGCGAAATACTGCAGCACGTAGTTTCACCAATATTTATTAAGAAACTCATCAAATGAAATAGTAAGCTTGTGTTCTGAGTTTAATTGAAAGTATCAGAGCTATGCAACAATTGACGGAGTTTTCGAACGATTAAATGACTATAATTTAGAATGTTTTCAATTATGAGTCCTATTTCAGTAACCACAAACCACTTGTAATTAGATTTAAGAGACAATAATTTTTTTTTCAAATATAAAGAAACGTCTTTATAATTTTTTTTTTACAAATATATGCTTTACACAATTGAATTTATAAACATTTCCAAAATTTACAAATATTTACTGAAAGCTAACAAACGTACTGATACATAACACGAAAATGCGCTAACACGCCCTGTGTCCAGAATGGAACAGGCTTAATTGCTTGTTTTTATTATCGATTGTTCATGTCGTAGCCGCACATAAAAGCAAAAAAATTGGATTTACATACATACATACATACATTCATACACAGTCGGTCACTAGAAATTAAACAATTAAGTATACACACAACTAGCAACATCAGCATAACAATATAAGTATACTTAGCCGCTTGAACATACATATTAGCCTACTAGTTTATAGCATACATATAGGCCTACTAGTTTATAACATACATATAGGCCTACTAGTTTATAACATACATACAGGCCTACTAGTTTATAACATACATACAGGCCTACTAGTTTATAACATTCATATAGGCCTACTAGTTTATAACATACATATAGGGCTACTAGTTTATAACATACATATAGGGCTACTAGTTTATAACATTCATACAGGCCTACTAGTTTATAGCATTCATATAGGCCTACTAGTTTATAACATTCATATAGGACAACTAGTTTATAACATTCATATAGGCCTACTAGTTTATATATATATATATATATATATATATATATATATATATATATATCGTACAACTAAAGAGTTCATTGTCCCACCTAACAGTACCTGAAGGGTAAGTCAAGTGCTTATACAACAACGTAACTAACCAGGCAGAAAATTTACACACAGTGCAATATGATATATCGTGAACTATGTAGCACACAAAATGACATGTCGTAAAGTTGCCCATCAACTCAGCTACATTATTTATTATATAGACTATTTGAATAGAACTGTTTATTGTGAAGACTTTCTTTAGTTCCCTTTCTTGAACTGTTGTTTGTATAACAATGACGTTCACTATATCTATATAGTGTTGCCTGATATAGGATGTTTGTATAACAATGACGTTCACTATGTCTATATAGTGTTGCCTGATATAGGATGTTTGTATAACAATGACGTTCACTATATCTATATAGTGTTGCCTGATATAAGATGTTTGTATACAACAATAGTCATGGCCGTCGAGAGAACGTCAGAGACACCTAAAAAAAGGTGGCGATTGGGGGCCAAGTACAAAAGTACATTGGTAGGTGTACATACTTATACCTGCACAGTAACCTTTGAAAAGGGCCCATTGGAGTTCCCCAATGTCAAAGTTATCTCTCATTTAGAGAATCGAGAATTTTGCCCATTAATTAAAAAAAAAAAAGGAAAAATTACAGAAATTTAAATTTTAAATAGATTGGATACATTTCTATTTCCGCCAATAGTATTCGTCACTATCTGTGTTGTGTTTGTGTTGTGACAGTAATGAATGTGTTGTGATAGCACTGAATGTAATGTGTCACTACTGAATGTATTTTGTAACGACTGATTGTATTATGTCACTACTGAATGTGTTAGGTCAGTACATAATGTATTGTGTCACTACTGAATGTATTTTGTAACGACTGATTGTATTATGTCAGTACTGAATGTATTGTGTCACTACTGAATGTATTGTGTCACTACTGAATGTATTGTGTCCCAACTATATTATTACAAACTGACTTCGAATTTCGCCATAAGTTGTGTTACTTGAATGTAAAGCATTATGTATGACGTCGGGCGAAAGGAAAGAAAAAAAAAATGCATTATTTTGTCAATCTTTAACTCCCTTTTCCACTTGCCAGATTACTTTGGTTTGGGCGGGGTATCTGTTTGAGAAAGGTGAACTAAGTCCATCCATCTAAAATCCTATCATAAAAATTGTCTTATGTTTGTAACTTTCAATCTCATCATCTTAACCATATTTGAACTTCTAGGACTTACCATTAAACAACTCAAAAAACTACACACAACTACCATCTATATAACGCCATTTTGGTTTTGAAATGACTACACTACTGTAGCATGTAGCCCGATCAATATGATGTAGCCTGTCGTCCAATGAATATAATGTAGCCTGTAGCCCAACCTGGATGATATAGCATGCTGTAGCATGTAGCCCGATCAGTGTGGTGTAGCCTGTCGTCCAATAAATATAATGTAGCCTGTAGCCCAACCTGGATGATACAGTATACTGTAGCGTGTAGCCCGATCAATATGTACGACTGTCTGACTATTGAGTAAATGTAGGTCACTCACTGACCTCCAAATGTTTCATACCACTGCCTCAGTAATACGCAGTTATATTTTGTATCAGTCAACAGGCAGACGGACGGTTTCTGTATACATGTATGTTTTAATTTAATTAGAATTATTTATATGAGCTATTGCTACGTCATGGTCTTCTGGAAAGCCTCCTGTGAAAGCCAATATTGTCCATTCCCATGTAAACTTAATGTCCATCACTAATGACCATTACTAATATCTCACGTCACTTAAGTGGCACGTCATTTCACTCTGCACTAAAACAACAATAAAAAATCTCCACCCCCCCCCCCTCAATTCTTTCAAATCGCTTTGACGATTCACTAAACAAGTTTACATGTCTACATTAAATGAAAACAAAGCACAGGTAGCATATATTCAATGTTGGCATCTTACACCGCCTCAGGTATTACTGTTTATTACTTTCATTTATTATGCAAAAATGTTCTTTACAGAGCATCGCCAAAAATATTTTTTTAAAAAAGGTAAATAAGGTTAGGAGAGACAGTTAATGTGGAGTGGGCCTGTGTTTGCTTTGATTGAAACACGTTTGGAGAGTTTGTTGATGTGGAGAGGACCTGTGTTTGCTTTGATTGTAACACACTTTTGGAGAGTTTGTTGATGTGGACAGGACCTGTGTTTGCTTTGATTGCAACACACGTTTGGAGAGTTTGTTGATGTGGAATGAACCTGTGTTTGCTTTGATTGTAACACACGTTTGGAGAGTTTGTTGATGTGGAGTGGACCTGTGTTTGCTTTGATTTTAACACACGTTTGGAGAGTTTGTTGATGTGGAGAGGACCTGTGTATGCTTTGATTGTAACACACGTTTGGAGAGTTTGTTGATGTGGAGTGGACCTGTGTTTGAGTGAAACACAAGCTTGGAGAGCTTGTTGATGTGGACCTATATTTGTTTTGATATATATATATATATATATATATAAATATAAATATATATATATATATATATATATATATATATATATATATATATATATATATATATATATTCGTTGAATGACTGCTTAGTTTATTTTATGATTCAGCAAAGAGCAAAGAATTAATTTTTTTTTTCGAAAATGCCTCGAAGCGATTCTGTAACTTTTTATTATTAAATATTTGAAACTGGCACAGTAACATCAGGGGCCATAATTCTTTATGTCAACATTGTATGGGTTGTTTTTATAATCATTGATGGTTTAAAGTATGATCATTAGTCCACGATTTTTGAAAATCTTTTACGACTCTAGGCTCATTTGTAAACTTTTCGGTAAGAAACGAAGAAATGTCTAAGTCTCAGTTACAGAAATGACTACCACGAGTGGTATATGTGTGTGTACATAAAGAGAAGCTGCGTCATTGTTCATACTTTTCTAATTATAAGACACGATGTAGCTAGACTGTATTTGTAACACATTCCCGTGTATTTCCCGGCACACAGCAGGGTAAGTAACTGCACTATGGTTTGCAATATGTCACGCTTTAGTCTAATATGAAAATGAACTGATGTTACAACTCTCATTATTTCTAGCACTACCAGGTGTTTATGATAAAACAATGCAAGAAATTATGATAAATCATTGAACAATGGATGATATTAGAAGCGAGTTTATTTTTGAAACATTAGATGGTATAACTTGAATGTTGTTGAATGGTATATTAATGCCGCTGTTTGAACAATGAATGAGTGTATACAACTTGTCGTTATTTATGAAGGGATGAAATTTAAAGAATATTTTTTTTAATTCTATAGTAAAAAAAAATAGAATTTCATAGGTTTAGGAGGCCGAAGTTCATAGTTCAGATTGTAATAGCTAGAAATGCCCAACATTTCATTGTATGTCAAATGAACTAACTGACATAACGTGTTAGTTTAAAGGAAGAAATTGATAAACAACGGTTCTAACAGTTGGTAGCCTGTGGCTACTTTAGACGTTGGGGCTTTTGGAATTAGGCTGGCGACCGCCTTTCACATGGTTAACAACGTCACTGATATATCACTCACGAACACACACATACTCCAATGGTCGCTCAAACAAGATGAGTTAAAACAGAGGCGACCTTCAAAGGGTTAGTTAACAGGGCAATTGCCCCGCGCTCAGAAGGCGATCGATGATACAAATCTCTGAAATTCAGCTTATAATTCAAAAAACTACAACAACTATACAAATAGTGAATTGACTGATGTGAGGACTAATTCAAAAAACTACAACAACTATACAAATAGTGAATTGACTGATGTGAGGACTAATTAAAAAAAACAACTAAAACAACCATTAAATGTGTACCTGACTTAAGTTGGGGAAGTAAAGACGGCTGGTCGTTGTGCTTAATACACAATCCCTTTATATGCCGAGGGTTATAGAAACAGATGAATTCTACACCTCATCTGCCCCGATGGCCCGCTAGGGCTAAGGAACTTTACTTTTTTTTTTTACAACAACTATACAAATAGTTAATTCACATCTGTGAGGACTAATTAAAAAAAAAGAACGATACATAGCGATAAAACGTTATAAGCCAGAATGGGATAAAAATACAAACAACACATAAGTATAACAAGTATATAATACATTTTGACAAAAAAATAACAACAACACAGCACTAGATATAACAATAACATGTATATCACACACTAAGAGATATAAACACAACAAACACTACAAACATTAGAAAATGCCAAGTATATCACACACAATGAGATTTAAACTCAGCAGACGTAGAAAAATGTCAAGTATATCACACACAATGAGATTTAAACTCAGCAGACGTAGAAAAATGTCAAGTATATCACACACAATGAGATTTAAACTCAGCAGACGTAGAAAAATGTCAAGTATATCACACACAATGAGATTTAAACTCAGCAGACGTAGAAAAATGCCAAGTATATCACACACAATGAGATTTAAACTCAGCAGACGTAGAAAAATGCCAAGTATATCACACACAATGAGATTTAAACTCAGCAGACGTAGAAAAATGTCAAGTATAATATGCACAAATGAGATATAAACACAAGAGACATATAAACAAATTTAAATGTCAAATTTATTATGTAAAGAGTTGCAACAATTGCTGGACACAGTGTTCACAGACAAGGGCCATTAATCTTCAGACACAATTCTTCTTCTTTACTTTTTATAATTTTTTTTTCCCCACTCCTCGTCTTTGTGTTGTCTGACATTTTTTTATTCAGGAAATAAACCAAGAAAAAAGAAATGTATGTTTATTGTATATGCATTTTTTCATCATGTATTAAAGTAAAACACCTCTTCAGGGTAGGACAATCTGTTCGCTTTAAATTATATCATCGTCATTTAAAAAGAGTTCTTTCCCTTCAAAAGTTTGTCAGTGAATTATTTACAGATAATTTATTCTTAATCAAAAGTTCACCTTGTACTATACTCATTTATCTTCCTGTGTTGAACTATAGGGTTTATGTGTAGTTATTGATTGTACAGTTGACGTACAATGGTCGAACGTCACGGGGCTGGATACGTTCCATTTGTCTCATCTGTCCCGGCATTCCCTAATGGTCAGTAAATGACCCAGCCCGTGGCGTTCCATGTCAGATTAAAATAAAAAAAAAATATATTAAAAACACTTCTTGTACTTTTCTACCCTGACCAAGGATTATTTTTTTTTTGTAAAAAAAAGTATGGTTTAATACTTCAATACAGCCCCGTAGCGTGAAAATTCTACAGCAGGGGGGACAGGCATTCAACAGCAGGGCCAGGCCAATAGCAGGGGGGTGGCAGGAAATAAATTTTACTAAGTAGAGCAAACAAGCAGAGGGGGCCAGACAAAACGCAGGGGGTGGGGGGCCGACCCCCCTGGTCACCCACACGCTACGGGCCTGCTTCAATAACATACAATATATCATAAATCTGTCATTTACTATTAATAAATATGTGTCTTTAAGTTAATTATCAAGAACCGTTATTGTTTAAACTTCATGGGCTTGTTACCCCAACACATCGCCTTCTTTCTTTTTAATCATGTTATGGCGAGAAAAATCTTGTATATATATGTGTACTGCGTGAGTTTACCTGTGTTGAGTATATGGGATTGAAGTATTAATTGTAAAATATATTAGTGTAATGTGTAGTCATGCATATTTTACAATACATGTGTGAGTAATAACTGTGCAATATATATATATATATATATATATATATATATATATATATATATATATATCTGTTGTGTGTAGCTATGCCTGTGTTAAAGTACATATGTATGTAGTAACTGTAAAATATATACGTGTGTGTGTGGTGTGTGCTGTGGCATGTATGTTGGTCATCAATATGTTTTGATTATTTAAGTTACATCTTATTTTTTAACATTCAGCAGTTTTAAGCCCATACAAAAAAAAAACAACGATAGACCTCCAAGTTACCTCATCATTTACTACAAAGTTAACACCTGTTGAATTTTTAAACAGCTAGGAAGAAAGTAAAAATGTGGTGAACATATTTACAATTTAGCAGTCTCTGCCTGCCTTCAGTCTACACTGGGGTGGGAAATGTTTAATGCTAAAAACATGACTTAAGATCAGGATGAAATACAAAATGAAGAAAGAGACAGAAATCTGTAACATGATAGAGTAACTTTTACTGGTTGGTACTTAAATGTACAAACAATAATCAGGTGTTTTGATGGTTGGTATTTGAATGTACAAACATTAATCAGGTGTTTTGATGGTTGGTATTTGAATGTACAAACATTAATCAGGTGTTTTGATGGTTGGTATTTTGAATGTACAAACATTAATCAGGTGTTTTGATGGTTGGTATTTGAATGTACAAACATTAATCAGGTGTTTTGATGGTTGGTATTTGAATGTACAAACAATTAATCAGGTGTTTTGATGGTTGGTATTTTGAATGTACAAACATTAATCAGGTGTTTTGATCATGTTTTTACTTAATACACGAAATATTTCGCTTTTTATTTTTGACTTAATTACTAGATCAGTAGGAGGTTTTATAAGGTAAACAGTTTGCCCTCCAAGTGTTTGTAATTACATTTTGCGAGGTAAATTTAAGTTCCAAGTAGGGTATCAGAGTAGAGATTATGTTGGTATGTTTTTGTAAAATAATTATTAGGTCAATTCTAATTTTTACGTAGATAGGAATTGAGTGAAGTTATTTCATAAACTGTAGTTGAGGTTGAGACTGTGGGTCTAGGGGGACTCATCATCGAGTTGACCTCTTGCTTTTACTTTAATTTACAAGGTCAATAGCAGTACTTAGCTGGGGGCACGAGACTAGCTTGCGTCTCTTGACTAATTCAATGACTCGTCATACTCGGTGCACAGACGATGAAAAAAAAAACTGACAGGTGAAATATTACCTGAACAACTGACAAGATACCTGAGTTTACCTGTTCAAAAAAAAAACAACTCACACAATACAACTAATGGTATGCAGTACGCTTGCACTGCTTTCAGTAATTTAAGACATGACGTCATCATTCTGTGTGCACAATTATTACAGAGAGGCTAGTTTTGTTGTAAGTGTAATAATTTATATAACTTCGAACATCAGTTAATTTAATGCAGACAATACCGCAACTATGTATTAACGTGTATTGTGTAAATAGATACACGACAAGCCGTATTTCAGATGCAAGTAGACAAATCAAGAAAATGTCTCCTCAAAACATATCGTTTCTCATACAGATTAGTTGACATAGACATTCAATTCTAAACACACACACACATACACACACACACACATACACAGACAAGATGGAAATGTTTCATAGTTTTCTCTTCACACGTGTTTTGTTTATCGATAGAATGTACTCTTAAACACACAATGTAATGGCAGCATCTGTGTTCAATTAAATTCAGTGACGATTTCTTTAAAATTTTAAATTAGAAAACTGTATGAAACAGATATATTTCTATGACATGTGAGTTAAATCAAAATAAAAAACAAACAAAACAAACAAATACAAACAATAATAATAATAATATATTTACTTGCTGGCTACGTTGGAGATCAATAAACAACGTTTTTTTTTAAAGTTTAATGAGATTAATTTCTTCCCTCTATCTTTTATACAATCCCCACACAAACAAACAAACACAAAAAAAATACAATATTTTTAATCATTGTCAATACGGTGCTCAGCAATGTCATTGTTACATTTTTTTTTCCTCTACTAGTCCACGTGGCAACTGTCAACAACTTTATGTTGGAGTGAAAATAACGTGACGAGAAATGACTGCGAAACTGTATCTAGGTTGAACTCCCCATTAACATGACATATATATGTACGTTTAAAAGCAAACTAAAGCAAAATTAAAAGAAAAAAAAAACGAATAAACAAAACAACTGTCATTACAAATTAACTGTAATTATATTTCTTGATTTATCGGTGTATACATGTTTTTTTCACCCTATTAAATTTTTTTATTCTTATAATTAGCAAACATATTGTTATTAATCTTTTGAAAAAAAAAATTTTTTTGATTACGTCATATGAAAACACATTTCACATATAACACAGCTCAACAAAAAAAAATAATTTTTTTCGAATTGCCAAGAGTATTTGAATGAATTTATAGCAATTCATGGGTGCTGATTTCAAAACTGCCACTGCTTTTGCTGAATTGGCTCTAGTTTCTGAGATATTGGACAATCTTGAAAATATGATTGTACCCTTTGTGTAAAACAAATGCAATACGTTTGGTGTCTGTTGTTTTATTTAACTATACCAAGTTATAACTTGGTTTATTTTTTTCTCTTTTATAGCTGCTTTCTAAAGACATCATGAGTTCATCACGAAGATGCTGCAAAAATAATCCGAATGTATTCTGTTACATCTGTGGAGAATACATGATTGAAAAGCAAAGAAGAAATATAACTGACTTTGTGTAGCAGGCATATTTGGCTTATTTCGGTGTGAAGCTGGAAGACCAAGACAAGTCTTGGGTTCACCATAAGGTCTGCAAAAACTGCGTGGAGAGCCTACGGCAGTGGACAAATAGTGAGAAGAAAAGTCTAAGTTTCGGTGTACAAATGATATGGCGAGAGCCGAAAGACCATTTTGGTGATTGTTATTTTTGTATTGTGAATGTTAAAGGCTTCAATCGCCACAAGAAAACTAAGTGGGGTTAGTCCTGATCTTGCATCTGCAATGAGACCAATTCCACATAGCAGTGAAGTTCCTATACCAGTGTTTACTGGATTATTAGAGCTTTCACCATCAGACTCCGACGAGGGGCAAGATCTGGAGTTTTTGGGAGGTGAAAACAGTGGAAGCGATTATGAAGGAAGTTCTTCAACACCTCAACCATTCAGCCAAGAAGAACTCAATAACCTAATACGAGACCTAAATCTGTCCAAGCAAGCATCTGAGCTTTTAGGTGTCCAGGCTCAATGAAAGAAATTTTCTCAAACCAGAAGTTAAAATAACATTTTATCGGAAAGAGAATTTTCTTCTTCAATATTTAAGTTTACTGTAATGACATCCCTGGACTTCCGCTCCAAATGGGACTACAAGACTACCATTCCAGACTGGCGTCTTTTTATAGTGTGACAATGCCGTCACAAGCTTGAGGAGAAATGTGTTCTGATACACAATGGTAACCGATATGCATCTCTTCCCATTGCTCCACTCAACAACACTTAAAGAAGAGTATGAGAATATCAAAACAGTATTTGCAGAAAGTCCGTTATTATGAGCATCAGTGGTCAATTTGTGTTGATCTAAAAATGGTAAACTTCTTGCTTGGGCAGCAGTCAGGATACACAAAATACCCATGCTTCATGTGCCTTTGGGATAGCAGGGCAAAGCAAGATCATTGGACAAGAGTAACATGGCCTGCAAGGGAAACCATGACTGTAGACAAAAATAAGATCATTCTCCCACCGCTTTATATCAAATTAGGTTTAATAGAAACAATTCGTTAAGGCTTTGGACAAATCTGGCAAATGCTTCAAGTATATTTGCAGATCATTCCCCGGATTGAGCATGGAGAAGCTGAAAGCTGGGATTTTTGACGGTCCTCAGATTCTGAAACTCATCAACGATCGACATTATACTAATTTCATGGATCACCTTGAAGCTTCTTCATGGAACAGTTTTGTTTCAGTTGTCATGAACTTCTTAGGTAATAACAGAGCATAGAATTACGAAGAACTGGTGCAAGATATGCTCGCTAACTTCAGAAACATTGGAGCAAATATGAGCATCAAGGTGCATTACCTGCACAGTCATTAAGACAAATTTCCAGGTAACCTTGGGGACTTCAGTGAGGAACAAGGCGAGAGGTTCCATGAGGATTTGATGGTGATGGAGGAGAGATATCAAGGAAGATGGGACATACATATGATGGCTGACTACTGTTGGAGCCTCCAGCGCAATTGCACCAACGACACATACAAAAGGAAGTCGGGCAAATAGCGATTTAAGCTAATGCATTACTATAGTCAATTAACATATTAATTAATTAATTAATTAGACATACCTTAGTTTTTCAAATGAAAATGTTTTCTTCTATAACACTATTACACATATTTTTGAACAAATTTCTGCATGACTATTAACAGTTTCACTACTTTTTGTTAGTATACTATTACACTGGTAAACAGTGATTTCATTGCCAGTGATATTTGAATCATTTTATACAAAGTCAACTATGCTGATTTAGAATATGTAAGTGCTTTTGCTAGATTGGCTCTATTTTACGAGATAATTAAAATTAATTAAATAATGTATGCACCGTGTTTGAAAATTGTCAAGAATTGCATGAAGTAAAATAGTATACTAACAAATACTAGTGAAAATGTTAATAGTCATGCAGAAATTTTGTTTAAAAAGATATGTAATAGTGCTATAAAAGCAAAACATTTTCATTTGAAAAACTAATTATGTCTAATTAATTAATTAATATGTTAATTGTCTATGGTAATGCATTAGCAAATCGCTGTTTGCTCGACTTCCCTCTGTGTGTGTCGTTGGGGCAACTTTGAGGCTCAACAGTAGTCATCATATTATGTCCCATCTTCCTTGAAATCTCTCCTCCATCACCCTCATATCCTGATTGAACCTCTCGCCTCGTTCCTCACTAAAGTCCCCAAGGTTTTACACCTGGAAATTTGTCTAAATGACTGTGCGGGTAATGTACCTTGATGTGCTTACATATTTGCTCCAATGTTTCTGAAGTTAGCGAGCATATCTTGTACCAGTTTTTCGTAACTCTCTGATTTATTATTACCTAAGAGTTCCTGACAACGAAACAAAACTGTTCCATGAAGAAGCTTCGCAAGGATGATCCGATGAAATCTGTAAAATTTTGATCGTTGATGAGTTTTCGAATCTGCGGACCGATCAAAAAATCCCAAAGCCTAACAAATTGTTTCATTAAACCTAATTTGATATGAAGCGGTGGGAGAATGATCTTATTTTGTCAACCAGTGGCTTGTTGATGATATTTTCTTTACCTACAGTCAAGGTTTCCCTTGCAGGCCATGTCACTCTTGTCCAATGATCTTGCCTTGCCCTGCTATCCCGGCACATGAAGCGCTGGGTATTTTGTGTATCCTGACTGCTACCCAAGCTAGAAGTTTACCATTTTTTAGATCAACTTTCCATTTGACCACTGATAATCATAACTATCAGAGACTTCTGCAATACTGCGCTTGATATTCTCATATTCTTCTTTAGAGTGTTGTTGAGTGAGCAATAGGAAGAGATGCGTAACGGTTACCATTGTGTATCAGAACACATTTCAAGCTCCTGATGGAACTGTCTATAAAAAGACGCCAGTCTCGGAATGGTCCCATTTGGAGCAGAAATCCAAGGATGTCATTACAGTAAACAAGATCTTCCTCTTGGCTGGAAATATATGGAAGAAGAAACTCTTCTCTCTTTTCAGATAAGAAATTTTTAAAAATTCTTGTTTGAGGAATTTCTTTTTCATTGAGCCTGGACGCTATAAGATCAGATGCTTTGCTTGGGCATATTCAGGTATCGTATCAGGTCATTGAGTTCTTCTTGACTAAATGGTTGAGGTGTTGAAGAACTTCCTTCATAATCGCTTCCACTGTTTTCACCTGCCAAAAACTCCAGATCTTGCCCCTCGTCAGAATCTGACGGTGAAAGCTCTAATAATCCACTAAACACTGGTGATAGGAACTTCACTGCTATGTGGAATTGGTCTCTATGCAGATTCAAGATCAGGATAATCTCACTTAGATTTCTTGTGCGATTGAAGCCTTAACATTCACAATACAAAAATAACAATCACCAAAATGGTCTTTCGGCTCCTCGCCATACCATTGGTACACCCGAAACTAACTTTCTTCTCATCATTTGTCTACTGCCGTAGGCTCTCCACACAGTTTTGCGGGACTTATGGGGAGCCCTAGACTTGTCTTGGTCTCCAGCTTCACACCGAAAATAAGCCAAATATGCCTGCTGCACAAATTCGATTATAATTCTTTGCTTTTCAATCATGTATTCTCCACAGATGTAACAAAATACATTCGGATTATGTTTGCAGCATCTTCGTGATGAACTCATGATGTCTGTAGAAAGCAGCTATAAAAGAGAAAAAACTAAGCAGAGTTATAACTTGGTATAGTTAAATTAAACAACAGACACCAAACTTATTGCATTTGTTTTACACAAAGGGTACAATCATATTTTCAAGGGTGTCCAATATCTCAGAAACTAGAGCCAATTCAGCAAAAGCAGTGGCAGTTTTGAAATCAGCACCCATGAATTGCTATAAATTCATTCAAACATTCTTGGCAACTCGCAAAAATTTTTTTTTGTTGGGCTGTGTTATACTTCATGCAATTCTTGACAAATTCCAAACACGGTGCATACATTATTTAATTAATTTTAATTATCTCGTAAAATAGAGCCAATCTAGCAAAAGCACTTACATATTCTAAATCAGCATGGTTGACTTTGTATAAAATGATTCAAATATCACTGGCAACGAAATCACTGTTTACCAGTGTAATCAATAATAGGGTAACTGCCCCCCCTCTTATTTTCGACCCTGGTATAATAAGTCACGGGCTTTTTATTATACAATGTTCATGTCAATTTATTTCACGTCTTTCAAAAGTCTCTCGATCTGACATGTCCGAATTTAGTTCAAGATTGAGCAATTCAACGTAAAACTGGAAAAAAACTAACAATAATTCTTTTTAACACTCTCAGAGACGGGGGTGGGGGGTAACGTAAAGCCAGCCCAACACAATTACAGTAACGAAAGGTGAGTCAGAAAATTGATTAAGCGTTACATAAACATTATAGTCAACTACAATTATGTAATGAAGTGTAAACGTAAAATAGGATAAACGAATCCCAGACTTAAAATAAATAGAAACCCAGCTACAAAATTGACCTCAATAGACCTCATATTGTTTTAATCCAACTTTTGTTTTTTTTTACGCGTAGGTGAACAACCTAATTAATTGTAAGTATATAAAAAAACGATTAAAAGGATTCAGGGGAGGGAGGGGATGTCACATGGCACCTATATTTCCCGAGCAACGCCGGGCATGACACCTAGTTAAGATATATCTTTTCACCAGCGACACTACAGTCTTACACACAACAATACAACAATACTTTGACTTCAAGCCGTACAGGTCACAGCGACCAGACTTATTCCCAGGTCTGGAGAGTCTAAGAATCCTGAACTTAACGCGACTACTTTAAAATAGAAACTCTTGGATGACCTAATTGTGTTACACGATTCCTCCTCCCCTTGATGTTGTCCAGACTCTGGCCTTAATCCAATCAGCAGAAAATACGGAAAGCATCAGCAAAATAAAAGTTTCACCATTGTACAATTATTACCTTAGAGCTTTCTCCTGCCATTAATTATGACGTCTGCTGCTGGTTCAAGTAAACGTGTATTGTTAACAAAATCTTCCTGTATTTGTATTGTTAATAAAATCTTCCCGTATTTGTATTGTTAACAAAATCTTCCTATATTTGTATTGTTAACAAAATCTTCCTGTATTTGTATTGTTACCATAATCTTCCTGAATTTGTATTGTCAACAAAATCCTCCTGTATTTGAATCGTTAGCTCTCTGTTAAAAATGATTGAGCCACAAGCAAAGTATTTATAGTATTGTTAAAAAATTAATACATTCTTAACATTGTTACCAATATCAGTATATTTTTTCGTGGTGACTTTCGTCACGTTAACAAAATATTTGTATAATAACATTTCCACATAACAGGCTAGAACATCAGGGATGGGCAAACGTTTTGAGCGGTGGGGCAGTAGTGGGACGATAGTGGGGCAGTAGTGGTACAGAAGTGGGGCACACTCGGTTCTTATATTTGACAAATAGGGCCGGGCGCCGGAGATCGAGGGCAGGCAAGTGACAGTTGAACTGGTCAAAGAGTAACAGGTGAAGTGTTCATATGAACTAAATATAAATTAATTGGAGTAACGGGTGAAGTGTTCATATGAACTAAATATAAATTAATTGGAGTAACAGGTGAAGTGTTCATATGAACTAAATATAAATTAATTGGAGTAACAGGTGAAGTGTTCATATGAACTAAATATAAATTACTTGGAGTAGAAGGTGAAGTGTTCATATGATCTAAATATAGATTACTTGGAGTAGTGGGTGAAGTGTTCATATGAACTAAATATAAATTAATTGGAGTAACAGGTGAAGTGTTCATATGATCTAAATATAGATTACTTGGAGTAGCGGGTGAAGTGTTCATATGAACTAAATATAAATTACTTGGAGTAACGGGTGAAGTGTTCATATGAACTAAATATAAATTAATTGGAGTAACGGGTGAAGTGTTCATATGAACTAAATATAAATTACTTGGAGTAACGGGTGAAGTGTTCATATGAACTAAATATAAATTACTTGGAGTAACGGGTGAAGTGTTCATATGAACTAAATATAAATTACTTGGAGTAACGGGTGAAGTGTTCATATGAACTAAATATAAATTACTTGGAGTAACGGGTGAAGTGTTCATATGAACTAAATATAAATTACTTGGAGTAACGGGTGAAGTGTTCATTTGAACTAAATATAAATTACTTGGAGTAACGGGTGAAGTGTTCATATGAACTAAGTATAAATTAATTGGAGTAACGGGTGAAGTATTCATATGAACTAAGTATAAATTAATTGGAGTAACGGGTGAAGTGTTCATATGAACTAAATATAAATTAATTGGACCGGAGGAACCACCCAGACGGGCCTTAGTTAGCCCCACCCCCTGGGATGCAGTTTATTTTAAACTATCAAAAGTATCACTATCATAGTTACATTATTCAGAGTAATATTTTGGTCTTTTAATTGACCCAATGTGGACATTAACGACAAGGAACATATTAAACAAGATTTGAACTTTTTAAAAAAAAAAAATAATTGGTTCTATTATTCAAATTTAAGGTTTTTAAGATAAAATGAAAATTACATAAATACTTCAATAAAAATAGCGATACATAAATGATGCAGAAATTCAAATGACATGAAATAAAATGGGCTGAAACGAGCACCATTCATTGTGACATTTTTAATTCTCCAGAATAGATAATCAAATTAACAACGGCTGTTGACCTTTAAATAACTCCTGACCTTTGACCTTTAATTTTTTTTTTCTTATTGCTGTCGGTACATATCTCTTGTTAGCATCTAAAAGGCAGACGACATTAAAATTGAATTCACTATACATGTATATCAGAACACATTAAAATTCAATTCGTTATTCATGTATGTCAGACCACATCGACAAAGCATTATATTTTCAGCATGAAGCAGACAATCCCTGGAAATATGTGTAGCGATAGTCAATGTCAGGCGAATGTAATGTTTGTTTCTGAGGCAGCAGATGGCGGTAAACATTTTACGTCTGTATTCCGTACATTAGCCGTCAGCACGCCGTGAAACTCCGGGCAAAGCTGCAGGGAATCCCAAATGTCAATAATCTATTACTTTCTGATTAGATTAAAGAAAACTAAACACACATACACACACATTAAACACTCACACGTACACATACACAACAGCAACAAGAACAACATAAACTTTTAACATTGCAGGCTTGTTAATGTCTATCTTGTTTTAATTCATTACTAGCAGTATAGGTCCAACCTATCTAAGGTGGTGAAGGGGACGGATGGTCGGTCGGTAAAATGCCCGATCGTTTACATGAGGTTTCGTGTTCGATCCCCGGTGCGAAACAAAGGAATTTTTCAGGTCATGGCGAAAGTTCCCTCCATGGTGCCTCCATGGCCATTGTACTATCGGATATGTTGAGGATGAAATAATGGCGCTGCAAAAACAGCCCCGTAGTGGTTTACAGGATCTTAGAAATAAAAAAAAATCATCCTTACATCTCATCCTTACAACTCGTCCTTACATCTCATCCGTATATCTCATCATTACATCTCTTCTTCACATCTTATCATTGCATCACGACCATAATGCTCGTGCTTACATCTCGTCCTTACATCCTATCCGCACATCATATCCTTACATCTCATCCTTACATCCTATCCTTACATCCCACCATTACATCTCATTCTTACACCTCAACCTTACATCTCATCCTTACATCACATCTTTACATCTCACCATTACATCCCATCCTTACATCTCATCCTTACATCTCATCTTTTCAGAAATTTTTAGTTAGAACAAGTAATTGAAGATTTCCAATTAAATGATAACTGTTTATTTCCTATTGTCGACATGGTTAAGTCATGTGTTTAAGTCGTTATACTTTTAAT
This sequence comes from Bulinus truncatus, assembly GCA_021962125.1. NCBI lineage: Eukaryota > Metazoa > Mollusca > Gastropoda > Planorbidae > Bulinus > Bulinus truncatus. The sequence continues at coordinate 10,639,481 of JAGDYQ010000007.1, forward strand.
GAAACCATAACGCAGGTGTACCCGGGAATGAGCACGCCTATGTCGCCCATGACCCAGAAAACAACTGGATAGGTAACATTAAAAAACAAGCAATTAAGCCTGTTCCAATCTTGGACACAGGACGTTTTACCGCATTTTCGTGTTATGTATTTTGGGTTTTATAAAAAGTAAGGGAAGTAAGTCATGTTATAAAAATAAATAATAAGTTATGCCCCTTTGTACGCCCCTTTGTTAATATAGCTTATATAGTAAAAAAATGGTACCTAATAAGCCCTTTTATTCGCCCCTCAGAGGTCAAAGCGCGAAATGAACTTTTGATGTACACATGGCAGGCCAAGACCTACAAAATGGTATATACATCATGGGTCTAGGACTTATGTTTGCTGAGTTCTAGGGCGCTCCTTTGTTAATATAGCTTATATAGTAAAAAACGGTACGTAATAAGCCCCCTTTTTCGGCCCTCAGAGGTCAGATCGCGAAATGGAATTTTGATGCACACATGGCAGGCCAAGACCTACAAAATGATATATACATCATGGGTCTAGGACTTATGGTTGTTGAGATTAAGGGTGATGACAGACAGACAGATGGACAAAACAGGGACAATAGAGCATTTTTTTTCGACAATGCTCTAAAAATTGGACAGGTCAAAATGTAGCCAACCCTTAAGGGGAGATCACAATAAAAAAGAGAGGAATAATTCCAATGCAGTGTCCGCGAAGCCTCACAATACAAAATGTATTCTTTATACAAATACATCAAGCCATAAAGTAAAACATAAACACCTTGACAGTGTAAGTCAAGATTATAAACAAAATGTCTGTATGGACGTGGACAGGATGAGTGTTTATATGCGTCACACATAAACTGTGAGAGATTAGGATAGACCAAGTGAATCAATAAAGTGTGGTGTGGTGCATGAGTCTATGATGGACACAAGGAAACGTAAATCTGTAAAGCTGAGAGCGATTATGTGTCCCTGGAGAAATAGACTGGGGATTCTATAGAATTGAAGGAGCTCTCGGTGTATTGATTGTCTGTTGAAATTCAATTCGTATCATAATAAAAATGATCTCTACTCAAATGTAAAAAAAAAATGCGGTTTCATTCGGGTTTTTTACTGTTTGTTATATAATTACAATAAAATCTGTATCATTGCCAAAACTAAGACATTGCCAGAACTAAGACATTGCCATCTTCTAGTTCGCTAGCCAATTGTGTACTGTGTCAAAAAGTGTACGTTTCCATTAAATAACATGTGTCCTTGCTACACAGAATATTCAACAAAAATACACATCTAACAGACTAGTGAATTACACATCTAACAGACTAGTGAATTACACATAAATTGTTGTCTCCAATACAACTCTGTTTGTGACCAAAACTGTTCTTTGAAATAGGCGAAGGAGGCAACCATGTAAAGCGTCCAGTAGCAAAGCCCCTCCTCCTCCTCCCCCCCCTCCCCCGCCATTGCCGTTTCGTGTCAAATCTGATGATTTAAAATCATGATAAAATCAGTAATACTTATGCATTAAAAACCTGACATAATATTTGCCTTGGGCCGGATAAGTTCTCAAGGACTGCCTCTTTGACTGCCTACAGTTTTCCCGGTGACCGGACTTTGTTTTCCCTTTAATTGAAATAAACCCAGTCTTTCATATAAGTCTTTCATATAAGTCTTTCATATAAGTCTTTCCAAAATAAAAATATAATTTTCTGTCAACAATTTGGAATCATACACAAACTTCCTGTAACTGTAAGAAGCCATCTATCAACAACTGAATGAATCGGCCCCCCAATATCTCCAATCACTGAATGTATCAACACAAACTTCTTATCTCACTCCGTCTCACTCTGGCATTGGACGAATAAATAAAATTTTTTTTTTTTTCCTGTCTATATTTGTACATTTCTGGAGTTGGAGCAGTGAAAATAAAATGAGATGGTTCACGTCACTTCACTGAGACATTTCTACTGGACATTTTTTCCCCTCTATTTTTTGTAGGCGTTATTTTTGAATTGCATGATAATTGGATTCTTGTTGTATAAAGAATACATCGAGGATACAGCGTCACCAGTTATGTAGAGTTTTAATGAAAGTAAGGGGGTGGAACTCCAGCAGAGTTTTTCATTATTTTTTCCCCCCTGTGTACATTTAGTAAGATTATTTATATATCTTGAAGCTTTAGGTCAGAACTCTGAATTTGTCTAAAGCAAAGACCAAGTTGTTTTAATTTTAATTTAAGTCATGTAAAGCTTTTAGAAAGAAAAACTTTTGTATCCATCTTGTATCGAGATTGTGAAGTAGATATGGACTTAAAATTATTACAATGATGTATTGATTGAATGATGTATTGATACAATAATGTATCGATCCAATAATGTATTAAGCAAATAATGTGATAAAGAGTCTGCTGTCTCTGTAACAATTTACATGAATTTGTAAATGTTAACATCAGCTAATGGTTTTGAAGAAATAAAATAACTGTTGAAATCGGAAACTGTTTTTCGCCGAAATGCGGAAATGAAAACAACTTTAAAGTAAAATATATAAACCAGTTAAACTTCAGGATTTCTGTTGTGATTGATTACAAACAAACTCTGTGCACGGAACAGTTCCTCAAAAAGGCCGACGCAACACATGACGGTGGTTCCTGCCTTTTTGGTTCCCTGTCAGTTACAATAACCTTTCACAAAATGACTCAGTTATTGATAAGAGTGCGTGGACAGAGGGGCCCCATTTGGATGATTTCAGGGGCCCATAATTAACCGGCGGAATCTCTGCCCGAGTAATTTAATGCACCGTGAACCTTAAGTGCTCGTGAGTACAGAGAAGCTCTATGGATGCCTTACATTGAAATGAACTCTTTGAATGGAATACGGCAATGAAGACATTTTTTTTCTTTGTTGATATTCATCAGTCAGGGATAAATTTGATTATTCTGGCCACCATGATGGGAGTGTATCTGATATGAGCAAAAAATTTCTTTCATATTAGGTGAAGGTAAAACACATTACTGCAAACTAAAGAGAGATAAGTGCAACAGGAGGAACAACTCCAGCATCAAAAGGGGCAAGTAAATCAGTGTATTTCATATGTACATTTAACGTACATTGTACATGGCTGTTTCAGTTGAATCCTTTTTAAATCAAAGTTAGACTTTACTTAGTAGCCTGTAAGAAGTTGAATATTTAGGAAGTAATACACCGAGAATCGCTGGCTAAGTGTATGTAATAAAAACAGACCTTTATGCTCTAAGTATGTTTTCTCTGTGTGTGTGTGTGTGTGTCTGTGTGTGTGTGTCTGTGTCATTGTTTCTCTGCATTTCTCGGTGTCGCTCATTTTTACTTTCTTGGCTTATGTAACATGTGTCTGATGTAACATGTGTCTGAATGTGTCTGATGTAACATGTGTCTGATATAACATGTGTCTGATGTAACATGTGTCTGATGTAGCATGTGTCTGAATGTGTGTGATGTAACATGTGTCTGAATGTGTCTGATGTAACATTTGTCTGAATGTGTCTGATGTAACATGTGTCTGATATAACATGTGTCTGATGTAACATGTGTCTGAATGTGTCTGATGTAACATGTGTCTGAATGTGTCTGATGTAACATGTGTCTGAATGTGTCTGATGTAACATGTGTCTGAATGTGTCTGATGTAAAATGTGTCTGATTGTGTCTGATGTAACATGTGTCTGAAAGTGTCTGATGTAACATGTGTCTAATATAACATGTGTCTGATATAACATGTGTCTGATGTAACATTAGTCTGAATGTGTCTGATGTAACATGTGTTTGAATGTGTCTGTTGTAACATGTGTCTGAATGTGTCTGATGTAACATGTGTCTGAATGTGTCTGATGCAACATGTGTCTGATGTAACATGTGTCTGATGCAACATGTGTCTGATGCAACATGTGTCTGATGTAACATGTGTCTGAATGTGTCTGATAAAACATGTGTCTGAATGTGTCTGATGCAACATGTGTCTGATGTAACATGTGTCTGATGCAACATGTGTCTGATGTAACATGTGTCTGAATGTGTCTGATGTAACATGTGTCTGAATGTGTGTGATGTAACATGTGTCTGATATAACATGTGTCTGAATGTGTCTGATGTAACATGTGTCTGATGTAACATGTGTCTGAATGTATCTGATGTAACATGTGTCTGATGTAACATGTGTCTGAATGTGTCTGATGTAACATTTGTCTGAATGTGTCTGATGTAACATGTGTCTGAATGTGTCTAATGTAACATGTGTCTGAATGTGTCTGATGTAACATGTGCCTGATATAACATGTGTCTGATGTATATTATGTCTGATGTAACATGTGTCTGAATGTGTCTGATGTAACATGTGTCTGAATGTGTCTGATATAACATGTGTCTGATATAACATGTGTCTGATATAACATGTGTCTGATGTAACATGTGTCTGAATGTGTCTGATGTAACATGTGTCTGAATGTGTCTGATGTAACATGTGTCTGGTGTAACATGTGTCTGAATGTGTATAATGTAACATGTGTCTGAATGAGTCTGATGTAACATGTGTCTGAATGTGTCTGAATGTATCTGATGTAACATGTGTCTGAATGTGTCTGATGTAACATTGTCTGATGTAGCATGTGTCTGATGTAACATGTGTCTGAATGTGTCTGATGTAACATGTGTCTGATACAACATGTGTCTGATATAACATGTGTCTGATGTAACATGTGTCTGATGTAACATGTGTCTGATATAACACGTGTCTGAAGTAACATGTGTCTGATGTAACATTGTCTGATGTAGCATGTGTCTGATGTAACATGTGTCTGAATGTGTCTGATGTAACATGTGTCTGATACAACATGTGTCTGATATAACATGTGTCTGATGTAACATGTGTCTGATGTAACATGTGTCTGATATAACACGTGTCTGAAGTAACATGTGTCTGATGTAACACGTGTCTGATGTAACACGTGTCTGATGTAATTTGTGTCTGATGTAACATGTGTCTGATGTAACACGTGTCTGATGTAACATGTGTCTGATATAACACGTGTCTGATGTAACATGTGTCTGATGTAACATGTGTCTGATGTAACACGTGTCTGATGTAACATGTGTCTGATGTAGCATGTGTCTGATGTAACACGTGTCTGATATAAAAATATTTCATGTGTTACCTCGCAGTGAAATCCTTTACACAAGTTAACGTTTAGAATGCAAACAAAGACAAATAAGAAATGTTTAAGTCTGGAACGCACACAGAAAATGTGTAGTTCACACACACACACACACACACACACACACACACACACACACATATCACATGTGTAGTTCTAACACATACAGAGAAAGTGTGTAGTTTTCACACGCACTGATAGAGTGAAGTTTTGAAACATATACACATGTTGCAAGTGTGTAATTCAGACACACATAGAAAGTGTTTAGTTCCTAGACATACTACACAGCTATCGACTTTACTGTTATTGACGTAGAATCTCATTCGGTAACAAGTGAAATAAAAGTAGAAAAACATAAGACAAAAAAAAAACTTCTGACAGATAAAAAAAAGAATTAGAAAACGAAGCAAACTTTTCTCACACAAGTCTAACGTTGTAAGAAAGAAAGTGTGAGTATTTCAACAGGCTGCATGGAAAACGCATCGACTGCTTTGTTTATAGGCGTAATGCTGCTGTTGTTGTATTTATAAAAACAGCCTCTGTCTAAAAATATAGTACGATGTTCCACAAATGCAACACACCTGAAGCTAAACTGAAGATCTTTAGTTCTCAAACACATGTGTCGTTGAGTAGTCTAAGATTATATATTTGTATTTACTACACGAGATATTATAATTGTTTGTTACCTTGTTTTGTGTGTGTGTGCTACCTGAGTCGCTTTGTATCACCTTATTCAACTACTGAAAGATTACTGAAACAATATCCAAACATAAACTTGACAATCCCAACAACAGACAACTACACATCATGGGTAGGGGGGGCAACTTCGTTAAAATATAAAATTATTTCAAGATTTATTATTGGCCAACATTTTAACATTTATTTCAGAGACTAACAATATTTGTTAACTGTTAAATATTATCATAAACAGAATACAGTTTTATTATTAATTATATTCAAACATTGTTTCGGATTTAGTCAACCCCCCCCCCTTACACCCCTACAAATAATATGTCTCAGCTTTCATCGGTTTCTGTCTTTTATTTGAATAACTTCAGGGTGAGACTGTGTTGTAGAGCTAGAGGTGTCCATCCAAGTAAAATATTAGAAGTAAAAACTGCATTTACTGCAATAACAACTTAGCCCCGTTCAAAGTGAACATCTATATAATTGTCTGGCTACTGGTTGTGTGATTCATCAATGACCTAGTTGTCTGCCTTTAGAAGCTGTGATGTTTTTGTGAAATGCCAAAGTTCACCAACTCCTGGACACACAGTACACATACAAGTTGCACAGTTACCAAAACAAACAAACAACACAACACGCTAACAGTCAGATAAGGTATCAACACCAAGTGTGAGCCCAGTGCTGTCTGTCAGTCTCTGTGCTGAGTACTATAGGCACGTGAGCAAGTCATCTGAGCTTGCGAGTACTCACTTTGATCGAAATGAAAATAAACTGTCTAATACGAGAAGAATGTGTTGTGAGTCAATAGGGCTAATAGATAGACAGCTAGCTACTCGGACTACTTGGACTGCTCTACAAGACAGTAACACAACACGATACATTGGTGATAGCATTGGGCTGATAGCAACTCATTTAATCTGGTCTTATCAGATACTGCGAACTCTTTAAGCAGAACAACAAGGAATGAAACAATCTATAATATCTGTGTTTCTGTACCATATTTCGTTATAAATGTTGTTTTTATTGTTATAGTAGTTGGTTTCAGATAAGAAGTATGTAGTGGCGAGGATAATAATGAATAAATTCACCCGTTGGAACCAGATGTGTATAAACATAAACTAGACATGGTGTTAAACATAAGCTAGACATGGTGTTAAACATAAACTAGACATGGTGTTAAACATAAGCTAGACATGGTGTTAAACATAAACTAGACATGGTGATAAACATAAACTAGTATTCTTCACACTGTATGCATTTAATTCAGAACCGTTCATATGGATGGGAAAACTAGGTTAGCGCATGGAGCCCCACAACCCTTCCTTTACAAATGTCTGTCTTATCTGATATTATAGGGCCCACAACCCTTCCGTTACAAATGTCTGTCTTATCTGATATTATAGGGCCCACAACCCTTCCTTTACAAATGTCTGTCTTATCTGATATTATAGGGGCCCACAACCCTTCCTTTACAAATGTCTGTCTTATCTGATATTATAGGGGCCCACAACCCTTCCGTTACAAATGTCTGTCTTATCTGATATTATAGGGGCCCACAACCCTTCCGTTACAAATGTCTGTCTTATCTGATATTATAGGACCCTTACAACCCTTCCATTACAAATGTCTGTCTTAACTAATATTAAAGGGCCCACACAGGTACTTTTGCCCAGGGCCCCAGATATATCAAAGTATCTGCATCAGCATCGGAGCACCAAAATACAAAGTCTTTGCCTAAGACTAAGAATAAATCTGAAAAACGTATTTTCTTGCAGTCAATTCCTGAAAAACGTATTTTCTTGCAGTCAGTTATACGGGGCTAATTTATGTTGATACCTTACAGTGAAATTTACCAGAATTCTTTTCGATTTAAAAACAAACAAACAAACAACGCAATTCAAGAAATATTCGATGAAATAATAAATCTAGGTCACGGCTATTATTGTACGGCATACACACACCTACCTATGATACCTACCATAGTGAATCTGTTTACACAAAGAAAGTTGAAGTATATATATGTATGTCAGTGGCTGTCAGCGACATAACCAAGTTGTTGGATAGAATAATCTCTGTGATAAATGAGTTGGTGGAGAGCTATACATACAAACAACATCCTGAGAAAAAACATCTTGTTTGAAGCTCCCACACATACATTTTGTATGTGCATCTGTACAGTATATGTTGAGAGATTCATAAGTATGGTATCTATACTTTGTTCTATAAATTAACCATTATAATGAGAAATGTATGTTGCTATTACGTTCGTATGTTTGTTTATACATGTAGTTGGAAAAACAGGTTACGTCGACCTTCTTTTATGACTAAAGAGCGGCGTATCTATCGTTAGAGGCGTAACTGTCGTTAGTGGCGTATCTATCGTTAGTGGCGTATCTATCGTTAGTGGCGTATCTATCGTTAGTGGCGTATCTATCGTTAGTGGCGTATATATCGTTAGTGGCGTATCTATCGTTAGTAGCGTATCTATCGTTAGTGGCGTATCTATCGTTAGTGGCGTATATATCGTTAGTGGCGTATCTATCGTTAGTGGCGTATCTATCGTTAGTAGCGTATCTATCGTTAGTAGCGTATCTATCGTTAGTGGCGTATATATCGTTAGTGGCGTATCTATCGTTTGTGGCGTATCTATCGTTAGTAGCGTATCTATCGTTAGTGGCGTATCTATCGTTAGTGGCGTATCTATCGTTAGTGGCGTATCTATCGTTAGTGGCGTATCCAGGCACGCCGAGAGGGGGGGGGGAGTTAGGGGGGGTCATTGCCAGGGGCCCGCATCTGAAAGGGGGCCCGGCCGCCCCGACCATGTCACTTTTTTCACGACTCATTGTTTATTAAGGGGCCCGCAATGATGTCCTGCCCTGGGGCTCTTTCTGGCACTCGGCGCCCCAGGGCGTATAAATCGTTAGTGACGTATCTAGCGTTAAAAGTGACTGGGGTCTGAGGTGTACCCTACCCCCCCCCACACACACACACCACGTGAATTATGTTTGGTGACTGACCTTAGACCAATATAAACAAACAAATCATCGATCTACTCAAGGACACTGTATTTTTTGTTTGTTAATTGTACAAGTTTATAGTCACAACACACATACATATAAAAGTTTAATTTAATTTTTTTTTTTCTCCAAAAAATCAAGAACTCAACTCAAGTTAACGTAGTACTATGTGTCTCACTGATATAAACATCAAATGGATGTCTGAAATGATTATTGAATTAAAACAAAAATAATGGAATGTTAGCCTGCATTATTTCGTGAACTATGTTTACCTCAATATAGCGATCATTATCTGTTGAAATGGAATAAAATTGAAAATGATTTTAAATATGTCCTGTCATACATGCACTATGTTAAAGTAGTTTTTTAGTTTGTTTACTAAAACGTTAGAATTAGAAAAAGGGAGAGAGTGTGAGACAATTGAAAAATATTGATCTCGAGAAACGAGGGGGGGGGGGAAGGGGGGGGGGTGGGTAGAGAAGAAGAGAGGAAGTAGAGAGAGAGAGAGAGAGAAAGTTTAAAAGAATCAAGAAAATAATATTGTATTGCCTTTAACATATATCTGGATGCTGTTTTTGTTAAATTATCTTCATCATTACTTGATATAAATCGTTCAAAAGTTAAAAAAAAAAAAAAACAACCGTTGTCGTCATAAATTACGGTTCTTTTTTTTTTTTTTTAAATTTAATTACTGATGACGCTATTATTCAGGCTATTGTACTACGAATTGACATAATGCACCAACACATTACTTAATGAAACGATTATTAAACATATTACTATTTATCCAAGCTAACTGTAAAAAAAAAAAAATTTATTTATTATGAACTGTGATCTCTGTGGGCCGGGGGGGGGTAATTGCCGTCTTAAGATCGTACTGGGTTCTGACCACATTTACTTCTAGATTTCTTTGGTTGGGTGGGTGGGGGGTAGAGGGTAATTTCGGGAAATTTGTATTTCAGAGTAATAAACTTTCGCGGGCCACTTTTAGGTTTACACGAGATTTTACTTTTGGTCAGTGTATAAAATATTTTTTTACAGTTTTTTGTATAACTAAAATACTCTTGCCTAACGTTATGAAATATTGATTTATGATAATCGATTTACGATAATGTTACTGTCTGGAATTTAGGGTCATGGATTGATCCACCAAGCAAACCACACAGAAGAGAGTTGACAGCTAAACTATGCAAGTCTGTGATAATGTCGTAAAATCTTGACCTAACTTGACTTGACGAGATCTGTAATGTTGTCACGGTTCATTGAATCACACAAATCTGAACTACTACATACACTGCATCCAGACAGACTGTGTGTTAAGCTGGTTACATAATCTGCACAATATCATACATATAAATGCACAACATATGAACTAGATAACATAACACACATAGATGACCAATACATGCTTTCCGATGGCCTCTTAATCAGTTCTATAGAGCAAAATTTGAATGGACAATTCACCACTTTTCTAGAACTGGTTAAAGGAATTCTTACTTAGCTGTTTATTTAAATGTTTTGCTCTTTGTGTCCTGCCCTACCCCCCCCCCCAACCCCCTTTCACACTCCTCACCCCAGTTAGATGCTAACACAGACACACACACACACGCAGACATTGATACACACATTAGTACATCTTTTAATGAAAAAACATCGATCTGAACAAATCTCGGCGTACCTTGAATGAGGAAACTATAGTATAGTAGGAAAAAAGTATCACCTTATCAAACATTAATATATATATATATATATATATATATATATCTTGAGAGTTATCGATGAATATTGTCATCTTACGAACGTGGGTGGATAGAGTTAAGCGCTTGATAACAATGGTACCTACCAACCTAGTTGAACCAACCTATGATATCTAACAACCTACCTACCTATGATATCTAACAACCTACCTACCTATGATATCTAACAACCTACCTACCTATGATATCTAACAACCTACCTACCTATGATATCTAACAACCTACCTACCTATGATATCTACCAACCTACCTACCTATGATATCTAACAACCTACATACCTATGATACCTACCAACCTACCTACCTATGGTACCTACCTACCTACCTATGATATCTACCAACCTACCTACCTATGATATCTACATACCTACCTACCTATGATATCTACCAACCTACCTACCTATGGTGCCTACCTACCTACCTACCTACCTACCTATGATGTCTACCAACCTATCTACCTATGATATCTACCTACCTACCTACATATGATACCTACCAACCTACCTACCTATGATACCTACCAACCTACCTACCTATGGTACCTACAAACCCACCTACCTACGGTACCTACATAACTACTGCCTGTGTATGTATTTATCAATGATTCATTTATCCGTCTATTCGCATGTCTGCACGTTTTTCTGTCATCTCACCACTGTATCATTTTTACACACATTTGTACAAATCAGAACAACCTATGAAGTCTTGAAGCTACAGAATACAATCAAATTCTACATACATATCTTTATAAGACAACCAACCATGATTTATGCAGTGGACATGATCGTATAGATCGTAAGTGGTGGACTGGCCTTTAGGGTAAACTTGACCATATGAGGTCTTTGAACAGTAAACTATGTTGTGGGCTATCCAAATTTGTTTTTTTTTTTGGTCAAGAAAATCAAATCATTGCGTCATAGAGTGGATCTCATTGATATTTTAAAGACTCAGTCCGCCAACTGATTTCGTTTTAAAAATAAATCAAACATGGAACAAATTTAAATCACTTACCAGCCTCATATCCCCCCCCCCCAATCCACCACACCAGCAACATGTGTATCACATGATGCAATAGCAACACAACGAAAGCGGTAGTTTTTCTAGTCTATTAAAGAACATTGAAATTTTACCTGAGGGATTAAACGAAAACTGTGCACTTTACCTGCTTGAAATATAACTAACTACACAGTTCAAAGTGAAATGGTTTATCCTTTTATAGAAGAGACTAATTTTGTGAATTCACTTAAACTAGAAACTTCAAACGATTAAAAAAGAAATCCAGCTGAATAAAATGAAATTATCCACTGGGTAATAAGTTATTTCTCTTGATAGTTATCCACTTTAACCATTCACGCGTGTGTTTAACCTAGAAATCCTCTCACGGCCACATTTATCCTACTTACAGTCTGTGGGTAAGTACAACGCAACCTTTTCACCGCCTCGCTCACTTTTACTCTTCATCCATTCACACCCCCCACCCACCCCCAACCCATCACATACTCTCTCTCTCTCTCTCTCTCTCTCTCACCCGGTCCCAGGTCATATTTTGCGATGTTTTGCTGCGCAATGAATCAAACAGCATTTGACTGCCCGTCCATCCGCCTGTCCCCCTCCCTCCCCCCCCACCCCCTCCACTCAATGTTGATCCATTTAACGAATCCCTTAAGCCCCGACCTATGTAAAGGCCCCGAGTCGATGATACAGGTTGATAGTGTTGGTGGTAACACTGAAGCAGGGAACCTGCCAAGTATTGACCACACCACAGAATCATTTCCAACCCTTTAATTCAGCTCACAATATAAAGTGGACAAATTAAACCCACTGTCCACCCTTCGTCTCATTCCCAGCTCGTTTGGTCTGTCCGTCTGACTCATTGAAGATGCGGAAAGGGGTGGGGGGTGTGATGGGGTATAGTGGGAGGAGAAAGAATGTACACAGAGAGACACATGTTGCAAATACAACTGTTTATTGATTTCTGTGTGCGAGTCTATGTGTGTGTGTGTAAATGTGTGTGAGTGTATGTGAGTGGGAGTCTGTGTTTTGTCTGTGAGTGTACATGTGTGTTTAGTTTGGAAATATCTGCGGAAAAAAATAACAACTTTAAACTGGAGAAGTGTCCTCATATGATGTTTTATCTGGCAGATATTGTCCAAACAGATTCATGTCATACAAGAAACACATTTTTAGAAACAACTGGTTACATGACTGACTGCATAACATTATAAACACAACATAAATAGAATTTTTTTATATATATACAGAGGTTTGCAATTGTGCACGTTTATTTTTTTTTTTATCATTTCATTCATTCATATATAAAAAAATCTATTGTCTAATTAAACCAAAGACATAATCTTGACACACACCAGCCAACCAACATGTCTGGTCTATGGCCAGCGAACTTTGTCTCAAGTCTATGGACACACGTCACAAAAAATCATTTTCTCACGTCTCTCTCTCTCTCTCTCTCTCTCTCTCTCTCTCTCACACACACACACACACACACACACACAAACTACCACACGAACTCAACCACATCAAGTATATACCGTCAATAACATAAAAGACTAAAACAACAATGCTGTTTTAAACTTTCAGTTGAGTAACATGTTTAAAAGGTTTGTGATTAGCAGACCATGGGATAGGCTATAAAAATCCCATTAAAGATTTAATGAACAGTTTCTTTGAAAATAAAATAAAAAAAAGTAAATAAAATTAAAAAAAAAAAAGAAAACAAATCTAAAGAACTTTATGTTCCAAACAATCAGCAGCATGATATAAAGATAATTTCTTGAATGTTGTTTATAGCTAAAAGTAAAACCAAGATAAACAACACCGGAAGTAAATCAACGATAAAATAAACCGTCATTTTTAGTTAATTATGTGGAAATCAAGACGAGAGATAAAGTTTCAGACTGATACAGTAACAATGTTTCTATAACGTTCAGCTAGCGAAGACCGGACGGCCATTTCTTAAAGCTTTAGTTTAAATTAAAAGATATACACAAACACAGCTATTCCTTACACACAAACACAATGACTCAAACACATCACATACACACACAAACACACACACACACTGACACATACACACAAACACATTGACACATACACATCATATACACACACAAACACACACAAACACACTGACACATACACACAGACACACTGACACATACATATCATATACACACACAAACACACACACACAGACTGACACATACACACAAACACACTGACACATACACACAAACACACTTACACAAACACATCATATACACACACAAACACACACTGACACACTGACACATACACACAAACACACTGACTCAAACACATCATATACACACACAAACACACACTGACACACTGACACATACACACAAACACACTGACTCAAACACATCATATACACACACAAACACACACACACACACTGACACATACACACAAACACACTGACACATACACACAAACACACTGACACATACACACAAACACACTGACACATACACATCATATACACACACAAACACACACTGACACATACACACAAACACACACTGACACATACACACAAACACACTGACACATACACATCAAGAAAACACCATTACACACATTAACCTACAGACAAACGGTAAGCCTAGCTTCTAACGTATCAAATATCATTCAATCTATGCGTTGCTCACAAAACTAAACCGTTTTTTTTTGCCTCCACGTTCTTTAAACCCTTCTGTCTATCTAAGACATTCTCTTTTTGCACACCCTCCAGTCTCTTTCTTTCATTTCTGCCATTGTCTTACTCACCTACCCCTCATCCGCCCATCTCTCCCACCGTCACAAATCGTTTTACACCACCTCATCTATCCCGCCCACCCTTATCTATCCAATCTTCGACTTCCAATGTTTTCTCTCCCCTTGAATCACTTGATCGAATTCCTGGTACGTTTATCTTTATTTCCCATCTTTAATGTGTTGTGTTTATGAGCATAAAAACAACACACAGGACAAACACAAACATAATATGGCAAGCATACATATATACATGTCCATGTTCAGCACGGTATCCGGACAAAACCGCCAGCGGACAAAACCACCAATGGACCTATCCCCTTTTTTTATTATAAAATCTATTATTGGGCCCTCATTTGTATTAAAACATAATATATAATAGCTGGATGTAAATATATATATATATATAAATACGTATTTTTAAGTGAATTTATTTTTCACATTACCCCGATATGCTGTTTTAGCCCGTCGAGCCACATTGGTGAAAAGTCAATACCTTGTTAAATTTACATCAACAGGCAGCTATCATACCAGGTAAAACAAACGAAAGTAATAGATTTGCTCAAGGTCATGACTGACCGTATCTAAATTCTACATTATAATTCTCAAGCCAGACACATTGATCGCAGAAGGTAAAACAAACAGCATAAGAACCAAAGTGGTCGAAAGCCAATCCTTTAGGTAAAACAACATAAGAACATGCTTATTGATAGAAAGTGTCGACAGACATGATCTCTTATATCGACAAACATTTCCCTTAGCCCATGGTCAAGATTATTTATATAGAAGTATCAATAATACCGACTTTAATTCTACCTTAATATTTTGGGTGTTTTGTCTGCTTGGTGTTTTGTCCTTAAGGGCTTTGTCTGCTGGGGGGTTTTGTCCTACACTGGTTTAACACACATAATCACATGTATGTCAGTGTTCAGCACACAGAAACACATGTATGTCCGTGTTCAGCATACATAAACACAATTTTGTGTTATCAAAGACATTTTTCTTTTAATTTCCGAAGTCTAAGAAGTAAATTTCCAACAAAGTAAACAGAAAACAGTGACACAAGAACAAAGTAAACAGAAAGCAGCGACGCAAGAAACGATTTCTTTTTATAGAGATCGAATGTCCCGCCTCCCCCCCCTCCCCGGTCCCTCTGAGGAAAATAAAAACTAAAATCAAACATTATCTTACAAAGTGACACTGATACTTTTGAACATTTTACTTCCAGTGGCTGCAAATTTTAAGATGTTTATTTTTTCTTAAATTATTGATGATTAAGTCTGAGGGAAACAAAATAAAACTTTGAATCGATCGAATAACTAAACCCTTATCTCTCTTTAATAAAAACACACCTGGATGCAGGATTTAATTATGTCTTACCACAGAATGATCGTCATATTTGACATTACTATGTTCAACAATAAAAATCTATTTGAATTGACATTAGATAAAATAAAAATATGCTTGTATGAGAGAGATCTCGTCAGTTCACACTGACATCTAAACATTGTATAATTGAGTTGCACGTGGGAGCAATATTAGATTTTTACATCTTCACCCAACTGTCACAGATTTAGGTGTGCACTGAACATGGATAACTTCATTACCTCACTCACTTCATTTCATTTATTGCCAAACTCTCGTATGACCTAGTTCATGATTAACACTCGAGGAAATGAACCCCCCCCCCCCCAGCTCGTGTTAATCATCAAATCATTCTTACTGAATATCATATATTGTCGTACATGACATTAATTTCATAACACTTTGCACGCCTGTTGATGTTTTCATTTAATTATCATGTTTTACATTTCACGTTTTTAGTGAGTTCTGCAACAAGAACCGATGTGATGGACAGGTACCTTAGGCGACGGTCTAGAGATTCTTCATGCCAAAAGGCTAGTTCGATTTCCGATCAAAGCTTACACTGTTGACACCTCATTTATTATCTTTGTCTGCCTAAGTCTCTGCCTATGTCTCTGCCTAAGTCTCTGCCTATGTCTCTGCCTAAGTCTCTGCCTATGTCTCTGCCTATGTCTCTGCCTATGTCTCTGCCTATGTCTCTGCCTATGTCTCTGCCTAAGTCTCTGCCTATGTCTCTGCCTAATTCTCTGCCTAAGTCTCTGCCTAATTCTCTGCCTAAGTCTCTGCCTAAGTCTCTGCCTATGTCTCTGCCTAATTCTCTGCCTAAGTCTCTGCCTATGTCTCTGCCTAAGTCTCTGCCTAAGTCTCTGCCTATGTCTCTGCCTAAGTCTCTGCCTAAGTCTCTGCGTATGATCCACCAATATAAATCTCTGCCCAGGGTCCTCCAATATAAGTCTATGTTTCAGATGGTAAATTACTGTCGCCATTGGGTATTCGAAATTATTCCTCTCATCACACCTATTGAGCTCACATACTAAACGTATCCCTCACATCTCTGTTAACATATTTCACTCACAACACTCAGCCAACACGCAGCGCCATTAATGTACTATAAACAGTCATTACAAAACAACTGAACACGATAAACTCTATAACGCCATATTTGACCACTGTGTCATAACTTTAAAAAAAATGGCAAACCAAAACAAAACAAGTACAGCTACAATATCTGGATTTGTGTTGTTTTTAGCCCCAGAGATGACCAGGTGGACTCACTAACCAACAGCCTACCCTCCCATTTACTGCTCAGACTACAAATAGATGGCACACGATACACAGCAGGGAATCTCTTACACACAATACACAGCAGGGAATCTCTTATACCAAATGTTTGCGTCAGTAGGTTGGTTTTTTTTTCATTTCCTTCTCAGCTGAAAATTTTCTCTTTGTTTTATTTTATCAACTTAACAGAATAGATTTATTGTATCAACTAAACAGAATAGATTTATTGTATCAACTAAACAGAATAGATTTATTTTATCAACTAAACAGAATAGATTTATTTTATCAACTAAACAGAATAGATTTATTTTATAAACTAAACAAAATAGATTTATTTTATGAACTAAACAGAATAGATTTATTTTATCAACTAAACAAAATAGATTTATTTATTGTAGCAGCTGTACAAAATAGATTTATTTATTGTAGCAGCTGTACAGAACAGATTTATTTATTGTAGCAGCTGTACAAAACAGATTTATTTATTGTAGCAGCTGTACAAAACATATTTATTTATTGTAGCAGCTGAACAAAACAGATTTATTTATTGTAGCAGCTTTACAAATAGATTTATTTATTGTAGCAGCTGTACAAAATATATTTATTTATTGTAACAGCTGAACGAAACAGATTTATTTATTGTAGCAGCTGAACTAAACAGATTTATTTATTGTAGCAGCTGAACAAAATATATTTATTTTTTCTCCCACTCCAGTCTAAATTTCAAAGTCTACCATGAAACTAAGAAACACATATACTGTTCGATTCATTGTTGTATACAGATATACAAAACACGATTCAAGTTAATTTTTTTTTTTTTTTTAAATTGAGTCTTTAAAAGGTTTTTGGTTTCATCAATTTGGATCCAGAAAAATGTTTTTTTGAGCATAAAAATAGCTTTCATTATTTTTTTCGTGGTTTTTTTTTTTCTGTTTGTTTGTTATTGATTTTGTTTTTAATAAACATAAATCAGTAAAACGATTTCACTGTGACGTCTCTAGTATGGGGAGGGAATATGGGTCATGTCCATGTATACACACATCTCTGCACTGTTTATCTAAATATTACAGCCCAACGTATCAACATTTATGTTACAGCTAAATTTTGTAACATGTAAAATAAACATGTACATATCAGCTAATTGTTTCAATATGAATAAAAAATTAAATGTTGCAACATGTACAAAACAATAAAATATATTGACAAACACAATACATCTCAATGTTACAACATGAACAATTCAGCTAAATATATAAACAAGCAATTAAGCCTGTTCCATTCTGGACACAGGACGTGTTAGCGCATTTTCATGTTATGTATCAGTACGTTTGTTATCTTTCAGTAAATATTTGTAAATTTTGGAAATGTTTATAAATTCAATTGTGTAATGCATATATCTGAAAAATGATATTAAATGGACGTTTCTTTATGTTTGAAAACAAAATTATTTTCTCTTAAATCTAACTAAAAGTGGTTTGTGGTCACTGAAATGGGACTCATAATTGAAAAATTCTAAATTGTAGTCATTTAATCGTCCGAAAACTCCGTCAATTGTTGTTTTATATAAAGTACGGGAAGTAAGTCATGTTGAATAACTGTTACAAAAAAAATAATGATTACGCCCCTTTGATTAGCTTTTATTATTTATATTTAAAATATAAGCAAAACGGTACATAAAAAACTCTTATATTTTAGCCCTGAGAGGTCAGATTGCGAAATGGACTTTTGATGTACACTTGGCAGGCCAAGACCTACACAATGATATATACATCATGGGTCTAGGACTTATGGTTGCTGAGATATAGGGCGGTCCATTATTAATATAGCTTATATAGTAAAAAACGGTACTTTATAAGGCCCCTTTTACGGCCCTGAGAGGTCAGATCGCGAAATGGAAAAAAGTCATTTCTTGGCAGGCCAAGACCTACAAAATGATATATACATCATGGGTCTAGGACTTATGGTTGTTGAGATCTAGGGTGATGACGGACGGACGGACAAGGGTGATGACGGACGGACGGACAGACAGAAAGACAGACAGACAGACAGACAAAACGGGGACAATAGAGCATTTTTTTTCGAAAATGCTCTAAAAATACAATACATCTCAATGTTATAACATGAACAATTCAGCTAAATATATAAACAAGCAATTAAGCCTGTTCCATTCTCGACACAGGACGTGTTAGCGCATCTTCGTGTTATGTATCAGTACGTTTGTTAGCTTTCAGTAAATATTTGTAAATTTTGGAAATGTTTATAAATTCAATTGTGTAATGCATATATTTGTAAAAAAAAATAATTATAAAGACGTTTCTTTATATTTGAAAAAAAAATGATTGTCTCTTAAATCTAACTACAAGTGGTTTGTGGTTACTGAAATAGGACTCATAATTGAAAACATTCTAAATTATAGTCATTTAATCGTCCGACAACTCCGTCAATTGTTGCATAGCTCTGATACTTTCAATTAAACTCAGAACACAAGCTTACTATTTCATTTGATGAGTTTCTTAATAAATCTTGGTGAAACTATGTGCTGCAGTATTTCGCACCAAATGAACGGGTTATTGAACGTACAAGATGTATATATAATATATAAGCCCCTTAGGAGCCCTGAAGCCCGGCCCTCAGAGGTCCTATCGCAAAATGAACTTTTGATTTACACATGGCAGGCCAAGACCTACAAAATGATATATACATCATGGGTCTAGGACTTATAGTTGCTGAGATATAGCGCTCCTTTATTAATATAGCTTATATAGTAAAAAACGGTACTAAGGCCCCTTTTACGGCCCTGAGAGGTCAGATCGCGAAATGGAAAAAAAGCCATTTCTTGGCAGGCCAAGACCTACAAAATGATATATACATCATGGGTCTAGGACTTATTGTTGTTGAGATCTAGGGTGATGACGGACGGACGGACAGACATACAGACAAAACGGGGCCCTCAGAGGTCCTATCGCAAAATGAACTTTTGATGTACACATGGCAGGCCAAGACCTACAAAATGATATATACATCATGGGTCTAGGACTTATAGTTGCTGAGATATAGCGCTCCTTTATTAATATAGCTTATATAGTAAAAACGGTACTAAGGCCCCTTTTACGGCCCTGAGAGGTCAGATTGCGAAATGGAAAAAAACTCATTTCTTGGCAGGTCAAGACCTACAAAATGATATATACATCATGGGTCTAAGACTTATGGTTGTTGAGATCTAGGGTGATGACGGACGGACGGACAGACAGACAAAACGGGGACAATAGAGCATTTTTTTTCGAAAATGCTCTAAAAATACAATATATCTCAATGTTATAACATGAACAATTCAGCTAAATATATAATCAAATACAATTTATCTCAATGTTATAACATGAACAATTCAGCTATATATATAATCAAATACAATACATCTCAATGTTATAAAATGAATAATTCAGCTAAATATATAATCAAATACAATACATCTCAATGTTATAACATGAACAATTCAGCTAAATATATAATCAAATACAATACATCTCAATGTTATAACATGAACAATTCAGCTAAATATATAATCAAATACAATACATCTCAATGTTATAACATGAACAATTCAGCTAAATATATAATCAAATACAATACATCTCAATGTTATAACATGAACAATTCAGCTAAATATATAATCAAATACAATACACCTCAATGTTATAACATGAACAATTCAGCTAAATATATAATCAAATACAATACACCTCAATGTTTAAACGTTGTGTATGTGTGTGTGTTTGTGTGTGTGTGTGTTTGTGTGTGTGTGTTTGTGTGTGTGTGTTTGTGTGTGTGTGTTTGTGTGTGTGTGTGCTTGTGTGTGTGTGTTTGTGTGTGTGTGTTTGTGTGTGTGTGTTTGTGTGTGTGTGTGTTTGTGTGTGTTTGTGTGTGTTTGTGTGTGTTTGTGTGTATGTGTGTATGTTTGTGTGTGTTTGTGCGTGTGTGTGCGTGTGTGCGCGCGTTTGTGCGCGTGTGTGCGCGTGTTTGCGCGTGTGTGCGTGCGTGCGTGCGTGTGTGCGTGTGTGCGTGCGTGCGTGCGTGTGTGCGTGTGTGCGTGTGTGCGTGCGTTAGTGCGTGCGTGCGAGCGTGCGTGCGTGCGTGCGTTCGTGCGTGTGTGCGTGTGTGCAGGCCAAGACCTACAAAATGATATATACATCATGGGTCTAGGACTTATGGTTGTTGAGATCTAGGGTGATGACGGACAGACGGACAAGGGTGATGACGGACGGACGGACAGACAGAAAGACAGACAGACAGACAAAACGGGGACAATAGAGCATTTTTTTTCGAAAATGCTCTAAAAATACAATACATCTCAATGTTATAACATGAACAATTCAGCTAAATATATAAACAAGCAATTAAGCCTGTTCCATTCTGGACACAGGACGTGTTAGCGCATCTTCCTGTTATGTATCAGTACGTTTGTTAGCTTTCAGTAAATATTTGTAAATTTTGGAAATGTTTATAAATTCAATTGTGTAATGCATATATTTGTAAAAAAAAAAATTATAAAGACGTTTCTTTAAATATGAAAAAAAAATTATTGTCTCTTAAATCTAACTACAAGTGGTTTGTGGTTACTGAAATAGGACTCATAATTGAAAACATTCTAAATTATAGTCATTTAATCGTCCGACAACTCCGTCAATTGTTGCATAGCTCTGATACTTTCAATTAAACTCAGAACACAAGCTTACTATTTCATTTGATGAGTTTCTTAATAAATCTTGGTGAAATTATGTGCTGCAGTATTTCGCACCAAATGAACGAGTTATTGAACGTACAAGATGTATATATAATATATAGCCCCTTAGGAGCCCTGAAGCCCGGCCCTCAGAGGTCCTATCGCACAATGAACTTTTGATTTACACATGGCAGGCCAAGACCTACAAAATGATATATACATCATGGGTCTAGGACTTATAGTTGCTGAGATATAGCGCTCCTTTATTAATATAGCTTATATAGTAAAAAACGGTACTAAGGCTCCTTTTACGGCCCTGAGAGGTCAGATCGCGAAATGGAAAAAAGTCATTTCTTGGCAGGCCAAGACCTGCAAAATGATATATACATCATGGGTCTAGGACTTATGGTTGTTGAGATCTAGGGTGATGACGGACGGACGGACATACAGACAAAACGGGGCCCTCAGAGGTCCTATTGCAAAATGAACTTTTGATGTACACATGGCAGGCCAAGACCTACAAAATGATATATACATCATGGGTCTAGGACTTATAGTTGCTGAGATATAGCGCTCCTTTATTAATATAGCTTATATAGTAAAAACGGTACTAAGGCCCCTTTTACGGCCCTGAGAGCTCAGATCGCGAAATGGAAAAAACTCATTTCTTGGCAGGTCAAGACCTACAAAATGGTATATACATCATGGGTCTAAGACTTATGGTTGTTGAGATCTAGGGTGATGACGGACGGACGGACAGACAGACAAAACGGGGACAATAGAGCATTTTTTTTCGAAAATGCTCTAAAAATACAATACATCACAATGTTATAACATGAACAATTCAGCTAAATACATAATCAAATACAATTTATCTCAATGTTATAACATGAACAATTCAGCTATATATATAATCAAATACAATACATCTCAATGTTAAAACATGAATAATTCAGCTAAATATATAATCAAATACAATACATCTCAATGTTATAACATGAACAATTCAGCTAAATATATAATCAAATACAATACATCTCAATGTTATAACATGAACAATTCAGCTAAATATATAATCAAATACAATACATCTCAATGTTTAAACGTTGTGTGTGTGTGTGTGTTTGTGTGTGTGTGTTTATGTGTGTGTGTTTGTTTGTGTGTGTGTGTTTGTGTGTGTGTGTTTGTGTGTGTGTGTGTTTGTGTGTGTGTGTGTTTGTGTGTGTGTGTGTTTGTGTGTGTGTTTGTGTGTGTGTGTTTGTGTGTGTGTGTTTGTGTGTGTGTTTGTGCGTGTTTGTGCGCGCGTGCGTGCGCGTGCGTGTGCGCGTGTGCGCGTGCGCGTGCGCGTGTGCGTGTGCGTGTGCGTGTGTGTGTGTGTGTGTGTGTGAAGAAATGTTTAAATTCTAAAGTGTAATTGGTTTGAAAATTTCTTTGAAATAGCTCGAGCAAGACAACATGTCTCACTAATTGGGAGCTCTGCAAGGACAAACATTTGAGGGGAGCAAATCAAAGGCTAAGATATATGTGCATTACTCATTTACTTTAGAGATTTTTTGAAAAATACTTTCAGAGAATTACTCAAGACATCCTTATAAGTAATATCATGATTAATATGTTATTAATATTAAAAGTTGGGCAAAAGAGATACAGTTAGACTAAATGGTGGACAATTGAGTATTTAGATCAGGGGGTGGACAACAGAGGTTCAGTTAGACCAGGGGGGAGGATAATAGAAGTACAGTTAGATCAGGGAGCAGAAAATAGAGATGCATTTAGAGCAATGGTGGACAACAGAAGTACAGTTAGACCAGGGTAGTGAACAAACAAAGTTCAGCTAGACAATGACGCATGTAGAAAAAAATAAATGTTTAGTGTAACAATATTTTAGGGCATAGCTCTACAACCACAGAACCACCAATGAGTTATATAATTCCATATAATTAGTCAAGTTTAAAGGTTCATGCGGCCAGGGTCACATCAACATATTTTATTAAATTCAAAGTTTAGTGTTAGATCTTTGATTGGGAGAAATAAGGTCTAAAGATGAAGGTAAAAGTCAGATTGTGTACGATTTCTAGTGACCCAGGTTTGGAAAATTGGGTAATTTACATCCAAAATACATTATCCTTTTTTTTTGCTCAAATGTTAGAAAGTAGCACTTTAGTCTCTTAAGTCCAAAACAGGTTAACACATTTTCTATGTATCTTGTCAGTGAACTTAACCGTAGGTTTCAGTAAACTTAATTGTAAGTAACAAAGGTAGCTAAACTTATTATGCGTTCTTGGCTGCACCAATCACTATGCTGGAAAAAAATCCTAATTATGTAAATGAGCAAGAAGGGAGGTAGAAGGGCCAATCAGAAGAGTTGTGGCCCTTAGCAGTCTGGGACAGTTTAGTTCCTTGATTCTCAACCTTTACGCGACTTTACCCCAAAGGGTGCAAATTTATTTCTGCATATACCCCTCACACGTAAGTTTTTTTTTTCAAATTCTTGGTTGTTTAAAACGAAAATCACCTGTCATTGCGTAACTCTGCATAATCTTTCTTGTACCACTTAGGGTACGCGTCCTCATGGTTGAGGACCGCAGGGTTTATTCAAAGAAATAATCAGCAGCTGTTCAAATATATCTATCTCAATCGTTCGGGACGGTTGAATACTTTAAGAGAAGAGATAGTTGCAGTTGATAATGTGAAAGAAGTTACAGAATATATTTTCAATCAAGTATTTCTACCTTAATCCTTCAGGACGGCTGAATACTTTGATGTATTATTCAGGCGCATTGGATGTGAATATTACTGCACATGATTCTATTTCACATATGTTTTTTTTTTCTTTGAAGTTCAAGTAATAAACGTTATTTAAATCGTGAAACTTTTGCTTCATTTATGGTGTGTTGTCAGTGAGAGAAGATGTCCAGCTGAACAGTAATAATAGACGAACAGGTCAGATCAAAGAATACATATTCATAATACATATATTATAACACAATATTACATTTAGTTGAATACGTTTTTTTTTATTTTGTATGAATTTCATCTAAAAAGAGGTAACGGCCATACTGAGACCACCTACAAATGAGATAAGAGAACTAGACAACTGTTTTGGCCCACCCCCACCCCTTACCAAAGAGGATCCCGCCTGTCACTTTTTCTACCGCACCGAATTATTCCTGGAGGTCTTTTCTAAAGGGGCCCCCGAAGACCTAACACCGGTCCTGCATAATAAAAAACATTTTGTAGCCACAATTGATGAATCGTTAAATCATCTCATTTCAACCTCTCTCTGAAGTGTTGCGTTTATAAAACAACAATGTTATTAAAACAATATTATAGTCAACCTAACCTATTTCTGTAGTACAGAAAATGAAGTCAAGCGGAGAGGAGATTAAAAAGTAAAGGAAACGTTCCAAGGGAAACAATTCACACACACACACACACACACACACACACACACACACGGCAAACAAAACCATTGTTAGATAAAAACTGTGTGTGAAGATTATGAAGAAAAACATTTGGATGTATATTGTCTCACCTAGTTATGTTCCCTTGGTCTTTACAAAAAAAAACACAACTTGCTTAGCTACATAGGGGCTCTAGGCAGATACTGCCAGGGATAATTTAGGGTTCCAAGGCCAAATGACCTCTTATGATCAGACTAAATAACTATTATACTTGACAAAGTCCTTTATGCACTGGGTGGGGGGGGGGGGCAATGCTAGTTAATGGTTTCATTTTTTTTCACTTGGGGAACGGAATGTCACAAAGTTTAAGCCAATCCATAAATTATTGTACACAAGATATTCGGGGTGGAATTTCTGAATGTGTGAAATGTTCCTCAGAACCCACTATTGGGTCTCAAATAATGTCCTTTTCTCTTTATTTTAAACTTGGGTCGCGAAAACCTAATATGTTTCTTAGTGGGTCGCGAAAACCTAATATGTTTCTTAGTGGGTCGCGAAAACCTAATATGGTTCTTAGTGGGTCGCGAAAACCTAAATATGTTTCTCAGTGGGTCGCGAAAACCTAATATGTTTCTTAGTGGGTCGCGAAAACCTAAATGTGTTTCTTAGTGGGTTGCGACTGACATAAGAATTCGAGAACCACAACTGTAAACTTACATGGTGAAGTCGAATCTCAACAAACAGATCCTATAAATGATCTTGATAACAGTTAATGTTTCTCTAGAGCTATAATTTATACATCATATTTTTGAACAGTTAAAATCATCTTGAACAATTCCAACATCTACACAATGGGAGCTTACTCAACGCATGCTACATGTATAACATGCACACATTAAAAAAGGAGGGTGTGTTACTTCCCCTGAATGAGAAGTTCCAATATTTGGGCTTAGAGCTGCTGGTGACATCTAGGGCAGGGACTATGAATGCCATAATTGTATTTGTTCCAAGTGTTTAGTAGTTGACTAATACGATTAGAACATTCCTGTAGGGGAATATCAAGCGTTGACCCACATTCCGCCTTTCTGAATAACCAAACGGAAATTCGAAAACAAGCCCCTTTAAATAATGGGACGTTATATAAAGTATAGAATGTGTAATTAAGTCATCCTACAGTTTTATTTCTGTGTTGTGTGTCCAAAAAGTCAACATCAATAAACACGTTTTCTTCCTCTTGTATTGTCTCCCCTTATTTACAAAATGGTTTCATTATTGTACACTTTATATTTATTAAGTTCTTTTCTTTCTTTCTTCGTACACTAATTACTTTTTATATTGAGCTCTTCACATCTTAAACATATGAACATGTTTTGATTATGAGAACCCTCTCAGTTGTTAAAATATTACATACTACTTTGGCTTGGCAGTTTCGGTAAAATAATTTTTTTTTTTTTCGAATTGTACTGCCTATGATGATTTATCGGTGGACTGAAGTTGGTGTTAGTTCAGTGATGAGTGAACTGTTTGATTGTACGTTTATTTTGAAGTTGGTGTTAGTTCAGTGATGACTGAACTGTTTGATTGTACGTTTATTTTGAAGTTGGTGTTAGTTCAGTGATGAGTGGACTGTTTGATTGTACGTTTATTTTGAAGTTGGTGTTAGTTCAGTGATGAGTGGACTGTTTGATTGTACGTTTATTTTGAAGTTGGTGTTAGTTCAGTGATGAGTGGACTGTTTGATTGTACGTTTATTTTGCTTACAATTTTATACTGGCTTTAGAAAATGTGTTATATACATTTCATAATCCATAATTTCATTTATTTTTAAATAAACACAAAGAGATCCCCCCTCCTCCTCTCCAAGATACTCCAATGGTATCCACAAGTGTCACTGGCTCAAGCAGAACTTAACGAGAAAGGGTAAATATTTATTTTCACTTTTGATGGAGATGACCACCATCTAATAGTTGTTAGATTCAATGCCTTCACACGTTCCCCACATAAACTAACAACGTTGTAAATACTTTGCCAAGTCCAGGCAAATAACACTGGTCAAGAAACCTGGAGATGACCGCAGGTCATCGTTCATTCTGTGATCGGCAATATGTATCGATATTTTAACTTCTGCACTTTATAAAGGCGGGAAAAAAAAGCTAGAGGAAGGTACACTTTTTTGTTTTTTTTTTGAAATTATAAAATTGGAAAGAAAGTGTAATTTATTTACTTGTTAGATAGCCTCGTGCTATTTGTGTTGATCAGAACCGTACTAACGTATAAGGGGGGTCAGTTGGCATATATTTCCATTAAATACATTTGTCAGGGGTCAGTCAGTATTACATTTGAATAAATGCAATGTAAAAATTAAAACCCGACGTCCAGATCTAAGTTTGTGGTTAAAGTATCGAACAGATATATCGCTTCGCCAATTAGTATCGATGTCTCTTTGTCAGCGAATTCATATCTTACCTTTTTTATGTTATTACACGACATACAATATGGAACATGACAAAAGACAATTTTCTCTGATTTTGTTGAATCAATAAGAATAATAAATAATCTTATCGGAACGCTGCTGGAATCTCTCGCGAGCAAAATAATAAAAATATGAAGAAAAATCTTGTCAGAATATTTGAAGTGTTATATCACATCTTGTTCAAAAGTTCACAAAAAGAATCTAATAATTTCTACTTCTGACTCTCCACTAGTCAACTCTAAATTACTTGGACGAATTATTGAGTCAGCTGGATCACACTAACATCACAATAGATATAGAATACTTTATAGGCTGTTTTTTTTTTTTGGTTATAAAGAAAATACAAACAAACGAAAATTGCTGTTTTTTTGCTGAATGTGTGTGTGTGTGTGTGTATATATATATTAAATTTATTTCTCGATAATTATTCATGAAAATGTGTTGTAAGGCGCAGCAGAAACACAGGCAACATTGGGAAGTAGAGTCAGTAGACTGTTTTGAAACAGAAAATATTATAAAGGGGCTAGTCTGCTTTATATCTAGCTTACATCATTGTATGACATATTGTACATATATTATACGTCATATCTGGCAAAAAATAGCCGAAACCTACAATATATCGTCAGTATGTTTCAGCCATTGTATACACACAAAAAAATGATGACGCAAGCAGGCTGTCTTAAGATCTTAAATCTGTCATGAAATTAAGGGGAGAGAATAAGTGGCGGAAACGTTCCAGGGGAAACAATTCACTCACAAGGCAAACAAAGCCGATGTTAGACTATGGGGATAAAAACTGTTTGTGAAGATTTTGCGGCCCTGAGAGGTCAGATCGCGAAATGGAAAAAAGTCATTTCTTGGCAGGCCAAGACCTACAAATTGATATATACATCATGGGTCTAGGACTTATGGTTGTTGAGATCTAGGGTGATCTATTATATATTGTCTGACACATGAGGCTGGTACACCATATATACCAAGTTTTTAATTAGACAAAATTTTTGTAAACTTTTCTATATTTACAAAAAAAAAAACAATTAATAAAGATAAAATAAAATACAAATAAATAAAATTTAATAGCTTATAAATGTAGTATAGAAGAGCGAAATGAATATATATCTAATCATACTAGTTGTGTTCCCTTTTACCTTAAGGTCCATCGAGGCTGATGAAATGTAGAGATCATATGTCAATGTGACCACGGTATATTTAGGTATTGATGGCCAGCCACCTTTATGTCCCCAATTGAAGTCATGTAGCAATTAAAACTGGGTGAATTTGGGGAACTTTCAATGAACAGGACGAATTCCCTTTTATCACCGAGGATTGAACCCAGGGCTCTCAGATCGACCATTCAGCTCTCTTCAACGCTCGACCACCCGATATACAGAAACTATTATTCCATTAAACATGAAAATAAATTTGTACTTCACTTTTGGCCAACAAAGATATCTTCCCACATACTCTAATTATACCAATCTATATAAGTAATAGCGGTGTGGGTTCTGCGTTAAATCGAAAGTAAAGAATTAATACAATAGTATTCCAGTTTAAAATCGTCCAGCTTAAACAATAGTAATAAAAAATCATGAATAAATCGGATCAGTTCGAAACCAAAAATAACCTAGCCTACTGATCAAACCTAAGGGAAAATAGCTCTAACTAAATGTTTAATAGGTTACAGCTAGTATGATATAAAACAGTTATATTAGCTTATTTATGTGTACAAAGTATTGATTTGTAGAACGTATCTATTTTACAACATATATATATTTCTACAACCTTTATCTGTAACCAGAGCTGATCTTTGAATATATGGGGTCCTAGGATGCACAGGAAGATAAAGTTTTTCTCTTAAACACACACAAACACACACACACACACACAAATACACACATCTCTAAACAACTATTAGTTGTACCAGTATCTTAGCCTCATTCACATAAAAACATCTTCTATAAAACTAACGCTCTGGAGAGATGTATACCTAAATATACCAGACACTGGATAAATAAAATAGAGTACAATTGACTGACATTTTTCTCATTTTGTTTTGCATGAAACAAGAAATGGATCGATAAACAAAGGATGTACTCACACATAAAGACATAAAACACACACACTCTCACACACATAAAGACATACAACACACACTCACACAATAAAGACATACAACACACACTCTCACATACATAAAGATATACAACACACACACACACACACTCACCCATATAGATATACAACACACACACTCTCACACACATAAAGATATACAACACACACACTCTCACAAACATAAAGATGTACAACACACACACACACTCTCACACACATAAAGATGTACAACACACACACACTCTCACACACATAAAGACATACAAAACACACACACCCTCACACACATAAAGATATACAACACTCACACTCTCACACACATAAAGACATACAACACACACACTCTCACACATAACGACATACAACACACACACTCTCATACACATAAAGATATACAACACACACACTCTCACACACATAAAGATATACAACACACACACTCTCACACACATAAAGACATACAACACACACGCTCCTTAAACACATAAACGTTCTATACATAAACCTCCAAGTACCATTTCACTTTTGACACATGGTATGGAACTATTTTTACCATGAATCAGTGTTATTTAAAATAAGTTTGGTATTGGCGGCCCACTAAGAAATAAGTTCGGTATTGGCGACCCATAAGTTAATAAAGTAAAAAAAAAAGATAAAAGGAAAGAAAGTCTCAATTAATTACAGAAATATTCTCAATTATGAAAAACTTTTAGCTAGCCAGACATTGAGAACAACTGCGATAGATTGATTATTTTAACGCTTTCTACCGATAGCAATTAGGTTCAATCACAGTTAAATCAATCACAATAAGTTCCAATCACAATTAAATCTAAGCGCAACCAATCCTCACATAGCGGTCTCCCTATACATCAGTTTCTGTAAGTGCATCCCGGTCAAGTACCATACTATAAGGGCCTATAACTTGTTGTGATGTAAACATTGACATTTAAAAAACAAACAAATTATTTTATTGATTTTCTTTGTTTCAATAATGCAGTTCTTTTTATAAAAACTTAAGTAGGTCATTGATTGGTTTAAACTATCCCCCCATTTTGTTTTTTTTTAAAATATTTCACTATAGTGTGGAGGGGGTGGAGAGAGAGACACCTCTGGAATACAGTCGCGATAAATGATGAGAATCGCTGCTGTTGTTTGACCAGTTGTTCACTAAAAAACAAAAATTTCAACATTTTCTTGAGTAAATTGCAACTGATAATGTTCACTAATACCCACACTTCCGTCCTTGTCTGTAATTTAAACTTTTTTTTAAAATCTGGTGACACTGGCCTCGTTTATTTCATCTTGAGTCACGTGTCATTTAAAACAACCTAGACTGTAGTTTCGATTGGTAGAACTGTATGACCTACATACAATACTGGCCATTTGTACCTCATTTATTACACAGCAGACCAATTGTAACTCCTTTATTACACAGCAGACCAATTGTACATCCTTTATTACACATCAGACCATTTGTACCTCGTTTATTACACAGCAGACCAATTGTAACTCCTTTATTACACAGCAGACCATTTGTACATCCTTTATTACACAGCAGACGCTTTGTACCTTCTTTATTACACAGCAGACACTTTGTACCTCCTTTATTACACAGCAGACACTTTGTACCTCCTTTATTACACAGCAGTCACTTTGTACCTCCTTTATTACACAGCACACACTTTGTACCTCCTTTATTATGTTTATTATTGGGATCTGGAATAAATCACATGCACTAAAACGCAATACAACTTATGTGCGTTTTATGTTACGGTTGATATATCGGCTTTTTAACAAAAAAACACACTCCCTGGTCTAAACACGTAACGAATTTACTATGTATGATCAGCCGAAACGTTATCTTACTGTTACTAATCATCATGTTATCCTCTTCGTTCGCAACATTTTCTTTCTTAACCAATTAATTTAAATTAATATTTACTTTCTAGCTAGATCAAACAACAATACAGAAAATATAAAAAAAAAAATCACCTAATTACGTAAATGAATCTGTTTTATGAACAGTTAATTGTTTGATTTATTTACATTCAATGTTGACATATAATGTATTTGTTTGTATAAGTGTCACGTGATGGACAACTTTTGTCACGTGATGGACAACTTTTGTCACGTGATGGACAACTTTTGAACACACAAGTTAATGAGAGTTTCAATCTGCAGTAAATTTTCAACCAATCTATGACAACTGTTGGGACGTAATGTTGCTTGAGACTAGAACTTAGGGACAAGTTACTAAAAATAGAATCCCTTAAGTGGTACCAGGTCAATAAAACCAAAAGTCATGACTTCTTCAAGTCATCTCTGACGAGCTAGATCTCTAGATGTAGGAAACACATGGTTTCAAATATTCTCAGACTAGAGCCAGTAGGGAATACACTAGTCTACGTAACGTTGGACACAGAACAAAGAATGTCAATCATAAACTAGTCTACGTAACGTTGGACACAGAACAAAGAATGTCAATCATAAACTAGTCTACATAACGTTGGACACAGAACAAATAATGTCAGTCATAAACTAATCTACGTAACGTTGGAAACAGAACAAAGAATGTCAATCATAAACTAGTCTACATAACGTTTGATACAGAACAAAGAATGTCAATCATACACTAGTCTACGTAACGTTGGACACAGAACAATTAATGCCAATCATAAGCTAGTCTACATAACGTTGGACACAGAACAAAGAATGTCAATCATACACTAGTCTACGTAACGTTGGACACAGAACAAAGAATCTCAATCATAAACTAGTCTACGTAACGTTGGATACAGAACAAAGAATGTCAACCATAAACTAGTCTACGTAACGTTGGATACAGTACAAAGAATGTCAATCATAAACTAGTCTACATAACGTGGGACAAAGTGCAAAGAATGTCAATCATAAACTAGTCTACGTAACGTGGGATACAGTACAAAGATGTCAATCATAAACTAGTCTACGTAACGTTGGATACAGTACAAAGAATGTCAATCATAAACTAGTCTACATAACGTTAAACAAAGTGCAAAGAATGTCAATCATAAACTAGTCTACGTAACGTTGGATACAGTACAAAGATGTCAATCATAAACTAGTCTACGTAACGTTGGATACAGAACAAAGAATGTCAATCATAAACTAGTCTACGTAACGTTGGATACAGTACAAAGAATGTCAATCATAAACTAGTCTACGTAACGTTTGATACAGTACAAAGATGTCAATCATAAACTAGTCTACGTAACGTTGGATACAGAACAAAGAATGTCAATAATAAACTAGTCTACGTAACGTTTGATACAGTACAAAGATGTCAATCATAAACTAGTCTACATAACGTTGGATACAGAACAAAGAATGTCAATCATAAACTAGTCTACGTAACGTTTGATACAGTACAAAGATGTCAATCATAAACTAGTCTACATAACGTTTGGTACAGAACAAAGAATGTCAATCATAAACTAGTCTACGTAACGTTTGATACAGTACAAAGAATGCCAATCATAAACTAGTCTACATAACGTTTGATACAGTACAAAGAATGTCAATCATAAACTAGTCTACGTAAAGTTGGATACAGTACAAAGATGTCAATCATAAACTAGTCTACATAACGTTTGATACAGAACAAAGAATGTTAATCATAAACTAGTCTACATAACGTTTGATACAGTACGAAGATGTCAATCATAAACTAGTCTACATAACGTTTGGTACAGAACAAAGAATGTCAATCATAAACTAGTCTACGTAACGTTTGATACAGTACAAAGAATGTCAATCATAAACTAGTCTACATAACGTTTGATACAGTACAAAGAATGTCAATCATAAACTAGTCAACGTAACGTTGGATACAGAACAAAGAATGTCAATAATAAACTAGTCTACGTAACGTTTGATACAGTACAAAGATGTCAATCATAAACTAGTCTACATAACGTTTGATACAGAACAAAGAATGTCAATCATAAACTAGTCTACGTAACGTTTGATACAGTACAAAGATGTCAATCATAAACTAGTCTACATAACGTTGGATACAGAACAAAGAATGTCAATCATAAACTAGTCTACGTAACGTTTGATACAGTACAAAGATGTCAATCATAAACTAGTCTACATAACGTTTGGTACAGAACAAAGAATGTCAATCATAAACTAGTCTACGTAACGTTTGATACAGTACAAAGAATGTCAATCATAAACTAGTCTACATAACGTTTGATACAGTACAAAGAATGTCAATCATAAACTAGTCTACATAACGTTGGATACAGTACAAAGATGTCAATCATAAACTAGTCTACATAACGTTTGATACAGAACAAAGAATGTTAATCATAAACTAGTCTACATAACGTTTGATACAGTACAAAGATGTCAATCATAAACTAGTCTACGTAACGTTTGATACAGTACAAAGAATGTCAATCATAAACTAGTCTACATAACGTTTGATACAGTACAAAGAATGTCAATCATAAACTAGTCTACGTAACGTTGGATACAGTACAAAGATGTCAATCATAAACTAGTCTACATAACGTTTGATACAGAACAAAGAATGTTAATCATAAACTAGTCTACATAACGTTTGATACAGTACAAAGATGTCAATCATAAACTAGTCTACGTAACGTTGGACACAGTACAAAGATATCAATCATGTTTTGTTTTTACTCATCCAGCATTCAATTAAAATTCACAATTCAAATAAATTCAAAGAGAGAAATATGCAAAAAAACAACAACACTACAATCTGAATGAGTTTTTCTTTTCTTAATTATAAATTCAGAATCTAGAAATTAGAGTCATTGCTATCTACAAATGATCTAGAAACTAGAGTCATTGCTATTTACAATTGATCTAGAAATTAGAGTCATTGCTATCTACAATTGATCTAGAAATTAGAGTCATTGCTATCTACAATTGATCTAGAAATTAGAGTCATTGCTATCTACAATTGATCTTGAAATTAGAGTCATTGCTATCTTCAATTGATCTAGAAATTGGGTCAGAGAACGATCAAAGGAGGCGTGAGGTATGTGTCTGTATGGGGGGGGGGGGCGGGTGGTAGTAGCCCAGACTGCGGAGGAAAAAGTGTTCAGGGGGAAGTGTGGAGGGGTGGAGAGACAATGTAATTTTCCCCCTTTCTCTCCCCCTCTCCCCAGCTAGACCATATAACAACTTAACAGTTTCATATCTGTCTCAAACCATGTTTATATCATGATGAAAGTGTGTGTATGTGGGTGGAGAGTGGGGAGAGAGAGAGATGTCTCAAACCATGTCTATATTATGATAAAAGTGTTTCTATGTGGGTGGAAAGTGTGGAGAGAGAGATGTCTCAAAACCATGTCTATATTAAGATGAAAGTGTGTGTATGTGGGTGGAGAGTGGGGAGAGAGAGAGATGTCTCAAATCATGTCTATATTATGATGAAAGTGTGTGTATGTGGGTGGAAAGTGGGGAGAGAGAGATGTCTCAAATCATGTCTATATTAAGATGAAAGTGTATGTATGTTGGTTTAGAGTGTGGAGAGAGAGAGATGTCTCAAACCATGTCTATATTATGATGAAAGTGTATGTATGTGGGTGGAAAGTGGGGAGAGAGAGATGCCTCAAACCATGTCTATATTAAGATGAAAGTGTATATATGTGGGTTTAGAGTGTGGAGAGAGAGAGAGATGTCTCAAACCATGTCTATATTATGATGAAAGTGTATGTATGTGGGTGGAGAGAGAGATATACGGGTTCAATTTTCTTGACATCTCATAACATCCCAGTGACTTTATAGAAACGGAATGAATAAACAGGACAGAAAAAAAGAGAGGGAAAGAAATAGGGTTGATGGAAATCGCAACAGGGACTGTGTGGGATAAAGAACAGGTCGGCGGGTTAACAATGACGTCACAATAAAGGAAGAAAAAAAATGAAATGGGTTGGGGAGTAAGGATGGATTAACGAAAGTATCTCACAGTCTACAACAGGAGGAACCGCTTAGATTTATGTCTCATTTCTTAAAACTAGATCACTGGTTCACTTGGTTTACGGGGCCAAGATTTAGTCTGCACAGCGTTTTTTGGTCTAAGTATAAGTTTGCCAAGAACCCCTAAATGGGCTTTGGCATAGGGGCACCCAAAAATATAATTTATTTTGGGCCTTCTATAACGTAAGAACGGCCCTAACTTGAGGATATACTAGAGACATTGAGTTCAGACAGAGAACATACAAGTTTTTTATGTTACATATTTATACATTTAACGTTTACGTTTTTAGATAGTTTACACAATATAAATATATCACATTATAAATATATCACATTATAACTATATCACATTATAAATATACGATTTAGACATTGTTAACAACATATATACAAATGTCACACAGCGTTGACAGATGCAAAGATTCTTCTCTTTAGGTGGCTACTACAAACCAATTCAACTTATTAGTATTTTTTTTTCATTGTATGATTTCGACAATTTCAAAGACGCTGACCGAATTGGAATGTTTACTTGTACAGTATTGATTCATCATCAAAGCCAACAAAACCGATCTGTTCCTGCCACTAACATTATACAACACACCCAACAAAACAGATGTATTCACATCATAAACTATGATGCAGTAACACGTATTTTTGTAACAAATAATCGTTTAAGGTCTTCTCTTTTTTTTGTGTCATGAATACAATAGGTCTACATATTTTAATACAACGGTATGAATATGTATGAAACGATTCAAAGCATCAAGAGAGCTAACTCTATGACCGAGATAATTTAAACTTTTGATCTCCCTTTGGGATCTATTTACCATATCACCCTCTGTCTCATGCAGCACGGGTTAGCCATCGGCTAATAAATTATGAGTTACTCATGTGGAAATGAATACACTTCTACTTGCGCTGAACTAAATAAGATATAGTACAAATACCACATACAATTTGGAATACTCATATTGGATAACACAAACTTTGTTTTGAGTAGATAATAGAAATAGCTATAATAGTGAGTCAGACGTGTTAAATGAATCAAACATTGATTGGTGGACCACAACCACATGTACAGGTGTATTACCTTAGATGTCGGTCAAGGCCGTTCCTCCAAAGGTGGGGGGGGGGGGTAGGGGGATGGGTTGGATAGTGTGGGGAGGGGGGGAGTTAGGCGAACAAAATAATTCAATACCACCTGTGAAGTATCTCAGTCCATTGAATGTATCCCACTATTTTTAGTCAGTTCAAAGAAATATGAACACACAGATATTAAATCCACATCCGGTCGATAGAACAGTTTTTGTTGTAATTGTTTGTTTTTTTCGTTGATACAAAGTACTTACCTACATAGAATCGTTACATCCAAACTGAGTGTACTGAGTTCTCCGCCTACATTTATGATACAGAAACAGGTGATTTAAAAAAAAATGTCAGAAGGCGTTTCCCCTACAAAACATGACAAAATACGGGCACACAAAGTTTTTTAAAAGTGGGTTAGGGGAGCAAACATTGTTGACATAGCATGTTGTATTAAGATTAATGGAGGGAACATGGCAGACATTTGGAATTGCTCATTAGGTCAGCGGTTGGCAGCCGGTGGTCCACGGGCCATTTGTGGTCCACGAGATAATATTGCTGGTCCGCACAAGCTAGACAATGTTGTTTAATAAATATATTTATTTATCAATAATAATAGTTTTTTTTTTATAAATTCTTAAATGAATGCATGCACAAATGTAGAAAAGCAATATTGAGCTTAAAAACGATTATTTTAAAAACGATTCTTGTTTATTAAGTCTTTATTGTCGATTAACTAATTTTCACACTCTGAACCACATACATACATAACACAAGTAGTACACATACATATATGTAATACAAGTAGTTCACACAGCCCCGTAGCCAAGGGGGGGGCACTGGGGGGCGTGCCCCCCGCAAGGTGTGGAGTGCCCCCCCCCGCTTAAAAAGAAGGAAAAGAGGAAAAAAATAAAGAAAAAGTAACTAAAATGAGAAGGTACCCCCTTGCTGGGTATTGGTGCCCCCCTGCTTACTTTGACCTGGCTACGGGCCTGAGTACACATACATATATAATACAAGTTGTACACATACATATATAATACAAGTAGTGCATATACAAATATACTACAAGTAGTACACGGTAAAAAACGATACATTTACTTGAATCCAGTATAAAATCATGTATACAGTGGTCCGCGGGAATGAAACACAACAATGTGGTGGTCCGTGAGTTCCGAAAAGTTGCCTACCTTAGGCTATTTTTTTTTTAAATTCTGTCACGTCTTAAAAT
Source organism: Bulinus truncatus (assembly GCA_021962125.1). NCBI lineage: Eukaryota > Metazoa > Mollusca > Gastropoda > Planorbidae > Bulinus > Bulinus truncatus. The sequence goes on from JAGDYQ010000007.1 coordinate 10,677,597, forward strand.
GATGTCACGTCTTAAAATGATGTCACGTCTTAAAATGATGTCACGTCTTAAAATGATGTCACGTCTTAAAATGATGTCACGTCTTAAAATGATGTTATTTTATAGATCATTGTGTAGGGTGCAGGCTGTAGGTTGAAAGGTTGAGATAAGTTTTGTTATGACACAAGGGTTATTATTAGCTTTATAATAATAATAATTAATCAACTTTTAATGTCCAACTATAATTTTGTCCAACTGTGAGACACATTTCTCTAGAATGTTCAATAACTGTGTCCAGTCCAGTGACTCTCGAACTCAATTTCAACAAACTCGTTTTCAGGAGAAAACACTCATGTCATGTTCTTTTTTTTTTTAATTTTCCCAATGTCCACAGTACATCGTGATAAGAGGTGCAGGAGGTTCAGAACATTAATATTTTACTGGGTCAAGAAAAACAATCCCACTAAATAAAATCAGATGAAAGTATTAAATAAATAATCTTCTTCGCGCCGTGTTAATAATTTCAAAAACCTCTTGTGTAAAGTTACCCACAAGGTGGCTACACCTATGAAGAAATCTATTTCTAACAGCTGGGATCGTGATTAAGGCGTTAATTAGTTCACCGAACAGTTTAATAACATGAAATAACACGCGTGTAAACTTACACACACTAGTCAAGACATAAACACACACACACTCAAACAAATATACACACACGCATGCTGGCTTTGATTTAGACACACACACACATGCACACACATGTTTATTTATGTAATTAATTTTGTTGCTTGTGGTAAAAAAAGATAATTTTTTTTTCAACTGCTACTTAGTACAGGTGCAACATTTTACTTGGTACAGGTGCCACATTTTATAGGATTGAAATTTCTCTTCTAGACTTGTATCTACACGAAATACTGCAAATTAATTTCAGTCTCTCAATGAAGGAATATGGAACAATAATTCAAATCAACAACAACAACAACAACAACAACAGCAACAACAACAACAACAGCAACAACAACAGCAACAGCAACAACAACAACAACAACAACAACAATGAGGTTTTAAGTTTTGTTTGAAATTGATATGGATTAATGCAAAAGATAATTCAAAGCTTGGATCAGTTGAGCACAGTCTATGTGTCTAAATGGATGGAGCGATAATTAGAGTGTAAGGATTCAAGTGATCTAAATGTGTGATAAAGTAAAATTATTATTAGTTGGGGAAAGTGAATGTATCACTATACTTTAGTCACTATACTTTAGTTGCTGTACTTTAGTTGCTGTACTTTAGTCACTATACTTTAGTTGCTGTACTTTAGTCGTTATACTTTAGTCGCTATACTTTAGTCACTATACTTTAGTCGCTATACTTTAGTCACTATACTTTAGTCACTATACTTTAGTCACTATACTTTAGTCGCTGTACTTTAGTCGCTATACTTTAGTCACTATACTTTAGTCACTATACTTTAGTCACTATACTTTAGTCACTATACTTTAGTCACTGTACTTTAGTCACTATACTTTAGTTGCTGTACTTTAGTCGCTATACTTTAGTCGCTATACTTTAGTCACTATACTTTAGTCGCTATACTTTAGTCACTATACTTTAGTTGCTGTACTTTAGTCACTATATGTTATTCGCTATACTTTAGTCACTATACTTAAGTCAAGATGTGTATGGTTCTCTACATTCATTCTTTTTGTACCAATAGGTCAAATATATGATACCTACATGGATGTAGTATTATTTTCGTTGACGAAAACTAAAACTAAAACCTTCGTTGACGAAAATGTTGACTTTTCGTCAACGAGAACTAAAACTAAAACTAAAATTAGCAGCAAGACTAAAACTAGACGAAAACTGAAATTATTACAGAAAAAACGAAATAAAAACTGAAACTAAAATATAGTGTTGCTTTCGTTCACGAAAACTAAAAATAAAACCTTCGTTAACGAAAATGTTGACTTTTCGTCAACGAGAACTAAAACTAAAACTAAAATTAGAAGCAAGACTAAAACTAGACGAAAACTAAAATTATTACATAAAAAACGAAATAAAAACTGAAACTAAAATATGACCTGGGACTAAAACAACACTACATGGATGTCCTCACCTATTCACTGCATCACTGTTAGATAGATTCGATCTTTATTGCTAGCCAAGTATTGATTGCAGTTAAATTTACCCAAACTATGTAGTTATTGTATTACTTCACTTACAATATGAACCACCATTAACATATTTTTTTAAAATTTGGTAATGGATCGATCAACAGAGACTTGTGTATTATTAAGTAAATGTACAATCAGAATCGTTCACATAATTTCCGGTTCATTATAATAATTTACACATATTACACAATTTATGTCAACAAGTTAAATCAAAAGTTAAATTTTTATATCTATTCATTTACGATAATATATGAACAGCCTGTTAGTAAAGTATTTCTTATTGAAAAAAAAAGTAAAATAACAAAGAACTTTTTACAATTTTATTTATTCAGTTAATTTAAACTAAACTCGCACAGAGAGAATGAGATATTTTGTTATAAAGACTATATTCATACATTTAAAAACTTCAATGTGTACAACCTTAAAACGAACAATTATTCTAAAAGATATTTGTACACACCTTACTAGCTTACAGTCCATCCAACACAAATCTATGGATATTTAGATGAAGTCTACACCCCGTGTCATTGGGTAGTGCTAATTTGAAACTAATAAAACTGTTACTTGTGAATTACTGCCACTAACTTGAAGTGTGGGTGCCAAGTCAACGTTTGTTTACTGCTTTTGAATTTGACATTGATTTATTGAATCTTTTTTTTACTAGTTTCTATATAGTAATGTTGGATACTGTTAATGTAATGCCACAAGCACTAACAGTTACTAAAGGCTGCTTTACAACCAGTTTATGTTATATTAAAGACAATTAGTTCTCATCAATCACATCACTAAAAATAACTGAATGAAGAAACAATTGTTTTTTCCATCAAAGTTAAAATATGAGCTAATTTGACTAGCGGGAAATATTATAATTGATCAGTGGCCCATATGAAATAACGGTCAGTGGTCCATATGAAATAACGGTCAGTGGCCCATATGAAGTAACTGCCAGTTGCCCATATGAAGTAACTGTCAGTTGCCCATATGAAGTAACGGTCATAGGCCCATATGAAGTAACGGTCAGTGGCCCATATGAAGTAACGTTCAGTGGCCCATATGAAGTATCGTTCAGTGGCCCATATGAAGTAATGGTCAGTGGCCGACATGACGTAACGGTCAGTGGCCCATATGAAGTAATGGTCAGTGGCCCATATGATGTAAAGGTCATAGGCCCATATGAAGTAAAAATCAGTGGCCCATATGAAGTAACGGTCAGTGGCCCATATGAAGTAACGGTCAGTGGCCCATATGTAGTAAGTCAGCTTGTTATGGCATTGATCAGGGTCTTAAACTTCACTAATGTACCAGACGACTCAATGTAACCCAAGACAGTCCCAGTTTAAACATCGCCCGTACCGGCGTCCTTAACAGGTTAGGAAATCTCCGGCCATGTGAAGTCAATACCCAGACTCAGACAGAATTAATACATGACTCAAATAGTAGTTTCTAGTAAAATGATTCAGTCAAATCTTATGGTCCATTTTAAATGGTAAAGATCAGAGGAGACATCATACCTCAGGGATATCATCATACATATGGTATACCATCATACACATGGTATACCATCATACTCAGGGATACCATCATACCTCAGGTATAACACCATACATCAGGGATACCATCATACATCAGTGATGTCATCAAAAATCAGGGATACATACTTATTGCATTAATGCCGACAATAAAACACAGAACAGATAGCTGCTCCAGTGGATAAAAAAGTTAATTGATGGATCACTTAAATACTATCTCTGCAATACATTGGGCAGTTCTAATACCTGGTGACACGTTTGACATAATCTGTCCATCAAACCAATATTTAAATGTGTCAAGCCATGAAACATTAAATGTAACATTTTGAAATTCACCTGTCAATCAAGACATCAGAAGGTAAATCTTTTAAGTCTAGACTGAAGAAATTTCAGTGTTAAATGTTAAAATGTTTTATTTTAAAATAGACATAAGTACAAACCTGTTGTTAAAACTAGTAAGTAACAAAAAATAAATAAAAAAAAAATTACAGCAATTCTTATGAAATTTATTTCATATTTATAAATATATTGTTAGTATACTTTGACATGAATGTTTGTTAACACAAGGCCTGTTTTTATTCATCGGTATGTTCAACAACGAATAGGCATTTTGTGTTTACAATAATTTCATTTCTAGTAAGAACTGATTCTTTGTGGATCTAATCCAGACTAGTTTAGTCATACCGTTATCGAACCCATTCCCTACACTTAATGGGCAACAATGGGGGATAACACATATTTTATTTTGTATACGAATGTAGTTTGTGTATTACTTCCCTTACAAAGCTATTCATGCCGTCAGACATATGGTTGAATTTAAGATTCCATTATGTCTCTTCTGTTCTCGATTTCGTTATCAGCGACATGCATTTTATCGAATGATTTGAGTTCATGTTATCAGTTACTGTTATCTAACAGCAATTACGCTCATGCTATAGATTAGGGATCGTTTCAAGGTACGATTCATGCACTCGTGTTATCAGTAAGGTATATGTTCATTGAATGATGTTTATATTGTTGAGTTTAATAATGTGATACTGTTCCCATGTTAATATTACAATTAAGTTAGGCACTACATTTAAAGATAATGTAGTAAATAATTTGTAGTGTTCTACAATACAGATAAGTGCTCGCTACAGAAAGAAATATTTTCCTTCACCTGTGTACAGTAATCAATAATGATCGACCCACTGAATAGGTTAAATTAGTGGACATTGCCGTAGAGCGGCGGGGAGGGGGGGTCGAAGGAGGGGTGATAGAACTATTTAGGGGGGAGCGAAGGATGAATCGGGCTAACTCGGATGGTGTGGAGTGGGGGTGTGGGCGTCGGATTAATTGAAATTAATTTTAAAATGATCTCAATGCGGCCCTTGTTGACTGCATGCGTGGCCAACCCTGTTATATTAGATAATTCATTATACGCTTTTTGTTACATTTATTATTGGCTGTCTCCCCATTTCGTTAAGAAATAAAGAATGGAAGATAAATCTATTATCTCAGTGTATTGTGTTAAGCGGGTACACAATTCCAGTGATGTAAATACCACTTTTATAGTATTCCCCCCACCCCAATTTTCCCCCTCCGCCATAAAGGTCTAACCACTTGGAAATCAAAATACATTTGTTGAAGTGCCTTAGAATACGAACACGATTTGAAATTCGAAGTCCGCTGTGTTATATCTTTGTATATTTTTAATTTGCCGTTTCCCCCTTGCAATCGTGTCATCTTTAAGCTATTTATACAAATGTCTCTGTGTAGGGAAGGTTTCCGGTAACACTCGTTGTCGATGTTTGTTTTTGTTATTAAATATTCGTTTTAAAGTTTAATAACAGCTAAGGTCATCTGCCAATCAAATGTAGGCTGTCCTTTAAAACGTATATCCAAGAAGCGGCCTTAGTGAGGGGCATAAAATGGCGGCCGATCAAAGCCACGCTCTTGGGGGTGGGGGTGGGGGGTCCACTCATGAAGACTTTTTATTTTATTGTTAACTAACAGTTGTAAAACTTAACATTAGTTTCAGGCCTCACATCTGACTCTCGATATTGTCCTGTACATGACCTATCCTAGGCCCCGCCTCTCTGTACATGACCTACCCCTAAGCCCCGCCTCTCTGTACATGACCTAACCCCAGACCCCGCCTCTCTGTACATGACCTACACCTAAGCCCCGCCTCTCTGTACATGACCTAACCCTAGGCCCCGCCTCTCTGTACATGACCTACCCCTAAGCCCCGCCTCTCTGTACATGACCTACCCCTAAGCCCCGCCTCTCTGTACATGACCTAACCCTAGGCCCCGCCTCTCTGTACATGACCTAACCCTAGGCCCCGCCTCTCTGTACATGACCTAACGCTAGGCCCCGCCTCTCGGTACATGACCTAACCCTAGGCCCCGCCTCTCTGTACATGACCTAACCATAGGCCCCGCCTCTCTGTACATGACCTAACCCTAGGCCCCGCCTCTCTGTACATGACCTAACCCTAGGCCCCGCCTCTCTGTACATGACCTAACCATAGGCCCCGCCTCTCTGTACATGACCTAACCCTAGGCCCCGCCTCTCTGTACATGACCTAACCCTAGGCCCCGCCTCTCTGTACATGACCTAACCATAGGCCCCGCCTCTCTGTACATGACCTAACCCTAGGCCCCGCCTCTCTGTACATGACCTAACCCTAGGCCCCGCCTCTCTGTACATGACCTAATCCTGAGCCCCGCCTCTCTGTACATGACCTAACCCTAAGCCCCGCCTCTCTGTACATGACCTAACCCTAAGCCCCGCCTCTCTGTACATGACCTAACCCTAGGCCCCGCCTCTCTGTACATGACCTAACCCTAGGCCCCCGCCTCTCTGTAGACTGAAAAATCAGTCAAAATTCATCATGTTTTTTTATGTCTGGTTCATTTTCTGTGATGTCCTTTACCATCTGACTGGTGCGTCTTCCCTAAATACCTCATGGAAATTCAAAATAACAAATTTGTAGTTTTGTAATTTTTTTTTCTGGATCTAGTAGAGTAAAGATAGAAAGGGGGCAAAAAAAAATATTTGAAACATTTAGTTTGTGGAAATTCTGCGACAGACCCATTTATATTTTTAGCATGAATGAAAATAATAAGATGTCGCCCCAGGTCCATTGGCAACATTTGTGGAAATCGAGTTAATTAAAATAAAGCGAAGGATACATACTTAAAATATAATTTATAAAAAAAAGGATATGCAAAACTAGTACGATTTGTAATTCAATCGATTGTCTAGAACGGGATAAATTGGGATTCTGACCTATAGTTGTACTTTAGTAAGGAGATGTCGGCACTTTAGTTTGTGGTAAATCAGGTACACAATCTAGGAAGGTAAGGGGGGTAAGGAGTAACATGTTTTTCTCAAAAAAAAAAAACAAGAGGCACAAGGCGATGAGAACCACTGTGTTAACAATGAGATTTGGGAACCACTGTGTTAACAATGAGATTTGGGAACCACTGTGTTAACAATGAGATTTGGGAACCACTGTGTTAACAATGAGATTTGGGAACCACTGTGTTAACAATGAGATTTGGGAACCTCTGTGTTAACAATGAGATTTGGGAACCACTGTGTTAACAATGAGATTTGAGATAAAAAAAATAAACGAAATTGGCGACTGCATACATTTAAATCAGTGCTAACACAAAGAGCACAGACACTAATAACTTATTGATAAATATCAGGTCATTTTGTTTTCCATAGGATGGGTGTGGGGTGGATATCAATGCCAAGTGACAGTCATAAATCGAAGAATTAAAAAAAAAAAATAAGCAAAAAACCAGACGCAATATTAGATCATGGAATTTGAGGGGTATACGCCTAGTGTTTGTGTTACAATTTTTTTTATTTATCTTTATCCGGCTAGTTTGCTCTTTATTTGGGTGTACAGTACACACAATGGAAGAAGTCATGTATTTCTCATAATGTGAAACCATTGGGAACAGACACAAGTATGTTAACTTTCCAGCAATCTCTGACAGCGTTGGACAACCGAATGCCATATCTATCTACAGTGCTTATTTTTTAGTAAAAAATAATAGGTGCCTGTACTCAGTGATTGATTGCCTAACTTTCAACTACCAGTTCGCTGTTTCGCATTTTAGATTTTAATTGTTATTGCGCGCAATTTTAAAATAATTCAATTTTAACAAATTAATAATATAATAAATGAATAATAAATGTTAGAATACAAGAAAAGTAATATTTTTCCCCACATTGAAAAAGGTGCCGGTACGCCGTACCGGTGCCTACCGGCACAAAAAAGCACTATCTATCTATCTATCTATCTATCTATCTATCTATCTATCTATCTATCTATCTATCTATCTATCTATCTATCTATCTATCTATCTATCTATCTATCTATCTATCTATCTATCTATCTATCTATCTATCTATCTATCTATCTATCTATCTATCTATCTATCTATCTATCTATCTATCTATCAGTATTGAGTATGGCATTTAGTGTACACATAAATACTCGCAAACTATGCACTATAGTTCTTATGTCATGAGACTGTAGACCAGTGTTTACCAAAGTGTGTTACGCAAAATATTATTGTTTGTGTATCGGCCTACATGTTTATCTGAGATCAGGTTTCATTAGTCTAAGGCTTGCTATGAAAGGACCATGAATACGTATTTCATACACATGATCAACCTCGTTTTATGAGCTCACTAAGTTATATCAAGATACACTTTGTAACGGACGATATCTTTGTTTGGCATTCAATGAAATCTGTGTCTCTCACCATGAGGACAGAGACTAATAAAGTATTGATAAATGTCAGAGCATTGCATTTGCAGTGGGGCGTTAACAATGAAGAGTCAGACACACACACACACACAAACACAGGCAAACTCTTACTCACATAGATATACACACGCGCCAAAACCATACATACAATAGCTGCAAGTTGCTTGGTCATTTTTGTATGGTCCTAATACAAGTGTTTGAACCAGCGAAAAATATAGTTTAACATATCTATGAGAATATTTGAATACATCACAACAGGTGTGAGAAAGACTTGAATATATTATTAACGGTCTGAGAACAAATTTGAGTGTCTTATAAAAGGTCTGAGAAAGATTTGAATACATTACAACAGGTCTGAGAACAAATTAAATATAAATGCTTTTCACATAACCATACATTTAAAAAAAATATATTTTACATAATTACCAAGATAACTATATTAGCTTGTAATCAACGGTTTTTTAATCGTTCACACCACAAACACAAAATCACAATTGAATTAAGTCAAGTCTTTCTCTTGTCTAAGTAAACGTCTGTCTCACTAGAAATAACTTCTAGTCTTTGAATAAATTCTGACATCGAGTTTTAAAAAGTAATTAAATAAATAAAACTGTAAGATTAAAACGCTATTGTTACTCGACCAGCAAACTGGAATAATTTTTTTCCGCCGACCAGCAATAGATGTGCGCATGCGCGACATGACGGACTCGGACTGCATAATATTGCATATTTTTTGTTTTCGGGGCTAGGGTTGGGGTTAGGGATAGGGTTAGGCATAGGTTTAGGGTTAGGGTTAGGAATAGGGTTAGGCGCAATATCTATAGACGGACCTCTAAAAAAAATAATACGGAGTCCGTCTAGTTGCGCAAGCGCACATCTATTGCTCGTCGGCGGAAAAAAATTATTCCAGTTTGCTGGTTTAGTAACAACTGCGAAATTAAAATGGTGTAAAAAATAAAATTGGCTTTTTTTTTTGCAGCAAAGCATAGTGATATATTAGTAATAATAAATAAAATAAAAGTGTATATCAATTGTTGTCTATATTTCAAACGTTCTTTATGTCAACCAACAATAGGGTAATCATTTTTAAACTTCCACTTCTCCCAAATACCTATATATTCTTCGTAGAACTAACAAGTAAATTTTTATGCTGGTAATTTGTGTAGCAACTCGAACCCTCATTAGCAAAGCGTCCACTTTTCCCTCTATACCAACTTAAAAATAATGTATGTTAAATAAGCCGATTAGACAACCTTCATCTCACATTATTATAATATATATACATACTTTGTTGAGATGGAATACATTTATAAAATGTGATGAGTTTTTTGTTTATACATTATTTTTGTTTAAATATTGATCTGGCAAATACAGATGTTTACTTCTATCACAAGTAGCCATGATTTAATGCTGTAGAAATCGTCATGTCAAAAAAAAAAAAATAATACAAAGAAAAAAAAACACATCAAATGTCAGAGAAGCACAAAAAGAAGGAAAATATTTGGCACTACCCAATGGGAAAGTCTGAGGTCAAATGTGTTATTACATTAATAAGCAGTTATTGTTAGCAGGATGGGCGGGCATTATAATTATAACCAGCAGTAATAGGCAACTGATAGTCATTTAGCCGATCACTACATAGATCCATTACTGAGTACTCTCTGCTGGTTAGACGTTGGGGACGTTGTTGTTTGGAGGAAAAAAAATTTCTGAGTTTCCTTCATGTTTGTTTATCTTAAGATGAAGTTATTGTTTCTGTGTTTTACTTTGATTTCTTCCTTACATCTAGCTTCACCGAGAGATTTACATGATGGAGACAAAGTAAACGGGTGAGTTAAACTTTGCAGCCTTAAGGAGAAATGTTCACCGGAAAACACAAAACATGATTTTTTCGAATTTTTTATTTTAGTTAGGAATGGTATCAAATGGCGTTCATTTTTGAACATTTGTGTGTTAAAAACACATATTTATTTTTTTAAATTAATTTTCACACAGGTAGGGTTGTTGGTTTCTTCTAATAAATGCTTGACGGTTGAATTTAATCATCAAAACACAATAAGCACCTCCCTTTATTTTAATTACAATTGCTGGTCCCTTTTTAAGCAACACTTTAGGTAGCCTCCGTGGTAATTGCGTAGAAGCCATTTACATTTACGAAAAATATGCAGTATTTCTTGAGTACTATAATGTTTCTGACCAATATATATATATATATAATTATGATAATTGAACGGAGAATTTGTAAAATGTCTACCATGATTAATAATATCAATATCATTGATTCATCTGTAATATTGAGAAAGTTATTTAATTTTTGTTAATTTTTTAAAAATCAAATTAATAGAAAACTGTTTGAGCTTACTTACATCAACTGAATCTTTTGATAACTAGAATGTATTCCTTTGCAGCAACAATCATTTCTTTATTTCAGTTTTGTTAAACTTTATATTTCCATCATTTCTATAAGAGTTTTATGATTCAAGAATGCTACTTGGTGATCTATTCCTTTTGCTAGTGTTTTTAATAATTACTTATTTTTATCTGTTTCTGTGTTTTATTTCTTTTAACAATAAAATTAGTAACAACATTTAATACGATTTAAATACACATAATTATTTTTCAATAAAATGTGTCATTGTATTTATTCAAAATTTATTCAATAACTTATTACTTTGTTTAAAATGTATTTGCGAATTATTCAGTTGTAGTGAACATTTCACTTTTCGTTCTGTTTAAATCATGACTTATTTATTCAGGGAATCAGTCACTTTAATTTGAGAATTTAAATGTTATAAAATGCTACAACATGTACAGGGTGCGCACATAGTACAGGGGTTTACAGGGTGCGACATAGTACAGGGGAAAATGAGTACATGGTGCACACATAGTACGAGATTGCGAACATAGTAAACGGTGCACACATAGTACGGGGTGCGCACATAGCAGAGGGGGGGGGGGGGGGGGGGGGATAGTAAGGGTGCACACATAATACACGGTGCACACATAGTACACGGTGCGAACATAGTAATCGGTGCGCACATAGTACAGGTTGCGCACATAATACATGGTGCACACATAGTACACGGTGCGCACATAGTACACGGTTCGCACAAAGTACAGGGTGCGCACTTAGTCCTTATTCCCTTAACTTTAGGCACATAGTAATAGCTATGACAATTTAGTTTCTATTGACTTTACCCGAAGTCTTCCTAAAATTGCCAGGTGTGTTACCAACATATTTCTGCTCAATAAAAACCAAAAACATGGATTCATTCCAAGAAGGTGTGACACATGTTTTCCAAATTCGCGGAAATTCTAGTCAGCCTTTTACTCAGAGTTCTATAAAAAAAATGACAGGGTCAAATTTAGTGCGTTTTGGGATGGCATCGCAAACAAAGAAGACATTGTTACTGCTTTGAAAATGATAGGGATATACAGACTTTGCGTACACCCCATACATTTACATATTTATTTTACAATGCGGAATGTACTCTACAGATTAAAGTCTCTGTTATTTCAACAAGCGTACAATGAAATGACTGAAAATGACCAAGACTTGGTGAAAGACCTGGCAAAAATTAATCATCTTCTTGAAACAGCCAAATTTCTGGACCAACCATCTTCAAAACAACTATCCCAAAATGATATAAACGACCTGTTTGAATCCCCTTTGTTGGATCCAACATCAGATAAGAAATATTTAGACTCACCTGATAAAAGTTTTGTCAAGTTCAATACTTCGCCATCTAGTTCTTCAGAGTTGGACTCAGTCTACACCAGGATTAAGGAACTGATGAACAGTCTGAATGAAGTCGTTGTTGCACTGCAAGAGTTGAAAATTTCAAAAGAAAATCTGAGACAACCAATTGACACTTCGGATTTTATGTCCGGTAGGAACTGATTACTTCTTTTATTAAAATAGTTTTTTTTCAGATTGAAATAATTTTTCTACTAGCAGCACTCTGCAAAACCTTTGCGTAGAGTTACATCCCCTTAGGCTTGATCGGTAGGCTAGGTTATTTTTTGGTTTCGGGCAGATCCGATTTTTTCATGATTGTATTTTAAACTGGAGTACTGTTGTATTAATTCTTTACTTTTGATTTAACACAGAACCCAAATCGCTTTTATATAAATTATTGTTTTTTTTTTCTTTCCTTTTTGATGAGAATGATTTACAGTTGATTTATTGCCAAACATAAAGAAAGACCTCTATTTCTGAATACATATAAACACTAGCTGAGAACTGTCATCCCCGGCTCTGCTTTAGCTAATATATTCCTGCCGGGGATGAAACCGTAGACCTTTATCCTCGGTTCTTCCGAAAATTTTTTTCATCCCCGGCACTGGATTTTTCTTAAATCGAGCACTGGCAATACCCCTGTAAAACCTTTGCACAGAGATAGGTCATAGTTCAACTTTGAGGTTATTATGAATAGGTCAATGTAATTATTTGGGTTAATTTATTTCATGTTGGGAATGAAATTTAAAAACTTATTTTTTTTTTTTGATTACACTAAAGGATAACCATTTTGCCATTAAAAAATGTACAGTTTTACTATTATAATTTTTTTTGTATTAGGTATTTTTTTAAATTACATACCATCTTCATAGCAGTGGCGTTACTAGCATTAGAGGCGCCTGGGTGTGCTCTAAAAATGTCCCATCTTTCAACTTTTAAAAAAGTACAGGGGTGAAAATTCCACCCCATTCTAAGACAAAGTAAGTCCATCTGGGGTGAAATGCCCATCCCTTGGTCCCTCTCTATTTACGCCATTGCTTTACAGTAAGCCAGCATGGGCATATTTCTTAATAAATTGAATTTAGCTATGCAATCCTTGTATTTAAATTAATTACTATTCAATTAGTTTTTTTTTTTACTTTTTTTCTTCTGTCATAAGACAAGATCAATGAATGCATCGTAAACCTAAAAGCGTTGAATCAAATTGAGCCCTTAGAAGAAAGCATAAATGTCTTTAAAAGACGTAAAGGTCAGTTACATCCCATTTTATCTCAATTATTCTACCAACAATACCAGTGCATGTTTTTTTTTTATTAAATAAAGAAATAAAGAGCGATAACAAGATGCGCTATAAATTTTAGAAACATTTATTATAATTAATAACAATATCAATTTTATATTTTTAATTAAATATGGATCGTTGCAAGGAAAGAAAACAAACAAATTTTTTATTAAATTTATTTTATTTACATAAAAAGTAGATGAATGAGATAAAATAGTTCTTAGCTGTGTGAAAGAGTTTAATTATATCTAGACCGATGAAGTAATACACTATTAATATCTAGGTGTGCAAGTAAGGTGTTTGTCCCTTCATCATATTAACTACAAGTGTGACGGTTTTTGAAAATGCTTTCATTTCACGGCATCATAGCCTACTGTCTAATAGCACCACAGATGACAGGTTACTGGTCTCATTCAGTGGCATAGCGAACTTAGCTCACGCCCGGGGCACGATACCTTTTTGGCGCCCCCCCCCCCATTCGAAAACGATATAATATAAAATGTCAAATATACCATTTTGCGTCCCTTTGTAACTAGCGCCGGGGCATGATGTCCCCTTGCCCTCCCCTAGTGCGCCACTGGTCTTTTTTGTATTTGAACCAAAAATCTATAAATGTAGATCATGCTTAAAATTTATTTAAAGTGATATAATGGATAATTTCAATTTTTTAGTGGTAACTATAATATCTCACAAATAGAACATGGATTTCTATCTTATTTTTCGTTTTTGTATCTCAAAACAAATTCTATATTTTATGTTTTCAGAATATACTGGTGATTACAATAAATGTCACAATGACATGAAGACATCGTTAGACATGCTTGGTGTACCCAGTCATCTGAAAGATCTTTTAAACAGATTTGTTCATGTTACAACATTGGCTGGTGACAATAAACTCGCTATTATGATCCAGACAACACAGTCTGCATTGACATTCTCCCGTAATCTGGAACAAAATCCTTGTTTTAGTCATGATTACTTAAAACTGAAACCAGTAATAGAAAATTTTCAAAAGTGTGCACTTGTGGTGTCGGAAAAAGGAAAAAAACAGCTAGGTAATTTTCCTTTCCAATAATTGTATCCTTAATACGTAAAATAGCCAGTCCTGTCTTTTTGTATTTTCGAAACACTTTTACACTTTTAGGGCTATTTATACATTGCAGTAATTTGTTAATTACAGTTAAATTACATGGTTTAATTTTCTTTATTAAGTGAACAGAACAGAACTAGTTTAAAGGGAGAGCTGGGCATACTGAACAGAATAATAGAAAAGAGCGTGAACAGAAATGATAAACCAAACGTTTCGCTTTAGCTTTTAGTCCTTTGCTCACCGTTTTTTTAGGAGTTGTTTCTGAGCTCCCCCCCAACCTCCCACCCATTTTATTATGCCACTTGCATTGTTTCTTTTCATGTACACATGACTTTCGCTATGTGGTCTTTGGGCAACCAACCTTTCTTTGTCCTTGGCGGATTCCACCTTCTTGTGATATCATACTGTGGCTTACAGAGAATTTGGCTAATCCAACTTAAGTTTCTTCCTGATATTTGTAGGTCGTAAGTGTCTAGGTTTGACATTTTCCAAAGATCTTTGTTCATTACTTGGTCTAGTCTTTCTTTTTTTTTTAAATAAAAGGCTATTGAGGCTATTGATTACAAACCTTTAAAGTTTGTTGGTTAATAGGTTTTGACTCTCTCTATACGCCGAGCCTAGGTAGAGTGTCATGTACGGAACTAGGTCGAGTGTCATTTAAGGGGCCTAGGTTGAGTGTCATCTATGGACCTAGGTCAGTGTCATTTACGAGCCTAGGTAGAGTGTCACGTACGGACCTAGGTCGAGTGTCATTTACGGACCTAGGTCGAGTGTCATTTATAGGGCCTATTTCGAGTGTCATTTACGGACCTAGGTCGAGTGTCGTTTTCGGACCTAGGTCGAGTGTCATTTATAGGGCCTAGGTTGAGTGTCATGTACGGGCCTAGGAAGAGTGTCATGTACGGACCTAGGTCGAGTGTCATTTATGGGGCCTAGGTCGAGTGTCGTTTTCGGACCTAGGTCGAGTGTCATTTATAGGGCCTAGGTTGAGTGTCATGTACGGGCCTAGGTAGAGTGTCATGTACGGACCTAGGTCGAGTGTCATTTATGGGGCCTAGGTCGAGTGGCATCTATGGACCTAGGTCGAGAGTCAGTTACGGGCCTAGGTAGAGTGTCATGTGCGGGCCTAGGTAGTGTGTCACGTACGGACCTAGGTACATGACGACTACGTATAAGTTGCCCGTGGCGTTCGGTCGCCCGCCCTTTGCCGTAATTCGCTTTAAATGACATGACAGTTGGTGAGTGCATTCATGGGGGTCTCTATGAACTGGTTGAGGTAGTACCTGAATTGTCGAATTTCATTTTAATTATAAATATAAATTGAAATGTAATATTTAGTTTGAAGGATATCTCAATAATTACCTGGTAACAGTTTTATACATGTTAAAAGTGGTTGGGGTATGAGTGAGACTTTAGAATTTTTTTTTCTTAAATTATCATCTTTACGATTCAATACCGTTTGTCTGATATGTTGCATGGTATCGACATCAATACAATTCAATACCTTTTGTCTGATAGGTCGCATGATATGCCATATTTTCCCCTTAAGAAAGATATTGAAGGCTTTCTACATTCTGCTAAGTTCCCCTAGCATCCCATACATCAAAGGAGCCCATTATTTTCTTTTTGCGGTTGAAGTGTTAACCACCAAACTTAATATCTACATTAAACACATTGTCGTGTTTTTTTTTCTTTTTTAGTTAAACATTTATATTAGGCTACTATCTAATGGATATATAAAAGTGTTTTTATTTTTTAATAAACAAGTAAGACTGGCTTAAGATAAACAATTTTGTTTTGACAATGAAATTTATCCAAAAATTGGTAAAATGATATTGTCCACTTTAGCCCTATCTATCCCCCCGCAACCTACGCTTCCTTTCTACCAGATGTGGGGTCCGATATGGAGCAATAAATCTAAGGCCAGCCCTTTCTTTGAGTGTTAAGGGGCCACCAATATAGGCTCAAGCCAATCTCGATAAACAACGGTCAAGTTATGTACAGTGTAACAAATTGATCGGTCTCATTCAGTTAGAAATAAGTATGGCGGCGGTTGTAGGTAGCGATCCAAACGAGGAGGCTAAAATTGTCTAATGTGTACCCTGTGCTGTCTACGAATTGAACTCTTCATGCTAACACTATGTGTCAACTTTTAACATTTATATTTTACTATTAAAAGTGTCCACTTTGAATTTATATATTATTAGTCTTCCCATAACGTAACATGAAATTTAAAAGTGAATATGTTCTCGTTTTAAAAAAAAGTATAAGCCTGCATGTTATAAACCCACTTAGGTACTTTGGGACGGTCTAGCAGAGTCTTGAAGAGAAACTCAATTCACATTCTGATCACATCGTCATGACTGACATAAGGGGGACCGAAATGGTTTCTAGAGCCGTCAGCCTTCAATAAATTTGCAGTGGGAGACGCCCATTCAGGGGGTCATGGGTGTCCGAAATCGAAAGGGGCTTGAGGTAAATGGCGGTGACCCTGACATCATAGTTTTAAAGTAAAAATGACACATTGAATTCCATATTTTAGATAATCACCCCCGCACCTCGCCATCGTTTATAGCTTCTAATAAAATATCTGATAAAAAGAAGAAAGTAATTATAGGATCATCTATGTCTGTTTATTTTCAGCAAGTTGTAGAAGCGGAACAGGAAGTTCCAATAATTGCCCAAATGTAAAGAGCTACAGTGACACGTACAAGTAAGGATGTTGGAAATAATTTTTTCTTTGATTAGTTTTTCTTTGATTAGTTTTTCTTTGATTAGTTTTTCTTTGATTAGTTTTTCTTTGATTAGTTTTTCTTTGATTAGTTTTTCTTTAATTAGTTTTTCTTTGATTAGTTTTTCTTTGATTAGTTTTTCTTTGATCAACGATACACTTCAAATGTTATGAGAGTTTTTGTGTTCAACTGAACAATTACTGTTTTCCTTTTAGTGATAGTCTTAATAACTGATGACTACAAATGTGGTTCTAATCAGAAAACAAACAAACAACAGTAACGAGAACAACAATGACTGTAATAAACTGATTTACATTTTTTGAAACCGGACTCACTGAAAGTAATCTTTTTTACAGACATTCACAGCAATGAGAAAAATTTTTACAAAACTATACATATCCATGTTATCCATTTTCTCCATAAGTATATCGTCCAATGTTTTTAAGTCGATGAACAGGATGTTTATCTCTTTGCTCCTTTAAAAACCACAAATGGGACAGAATAATGGTGCTCTTCTTTCATCCCCACTACACACGAGGGGCAATCGCCTTGGAGGCAACACGGGAGATATGGAGGGAACTTTCAACATGGCATAAATATTTACCTGGTTCTCACCAGAGATTGAACCCGGGACCCTCAGGTTGACGGTCACGTGTTTCACAATCGTCATGTTAAAAAAAAAAACTGACTTTGTCTCCCATGATCACAATATCTAAGAACAAACAAACAACAACGTTTAGTTCACACACACACAGTATATCGCATTACCAATCAGCCCTACGTTCACAGTATACCAGGGGTATCTCTCAATAGGCTCGGGACCAACATCCTACAGACGTTAATATTAAATATCGTACAGGAAGCACATTTAAACATGCAAAGTCAAACATACACAGTTAACGATAACATAATCACAACTACAAACAAACTGTGTATACTTTGAATACATACCTGCAATGTGCATTCAGTAATAAATAATAATTAAATGATAACATATTTGTTATTTATCTTCAAAATTTCAGGGATGAGACTAATGCTCTACTACAGGACATTCAGAGGTGTACCACGTGACTCATTGAACACCTACCATTCAGAGGTGTACCACGTGACTCATTGAAGACCTGACATCCGGATTGTGAATACAAAAAAAGATTAATTGAATTTTGTTTTAATAATGAAATAAAAATAAATTATAAACTTATTTGTTGTGTATGTGTGTGCTTTTCAAAAGTTTCTTTTGTTTAATTTACTTCCGTGTGGGAACCTTCCATATGAATAAATAATTAATTATGTAAAGTAAAGCGAAATAAATATGTCTTAAAGCTTTTTGTTAAATATAATGAGAATTATTTAGAAATACAATTAAATCAATTTCAAAATGAAGTGGAACATATAATAATGTAAGAGCCTCTGCTATACTTTGATGCTAATTAAATACGCTCGTATACGTGATTTATTTACAATATATTTGAACCATTTAAAAATCGGGTTTGATAATATTACTAAAAGAAATTTAATCTATTCAATTTTCGTAACACAAAAGTAGGCCTACATCTGTACCCAGTGATGGTCTATTGGGTACTAACTACATTTTTTAGTTAGACTTTAACTAGTTTTTAACAAAAACTATTTAGTTCAACGTTTAATAACAACTAATTTCAAGAAAAAAAATATTACAGCAAATGTGTCTAAAAATATATCAAAAAATTTTGAAAAAAGTTGTTTTTTTTTTGTTTTAAACAAAAAATCTAACTTTTTTCACACATTTTTGGTTTATTTTTAGACACATTTACAGTGCAATAAGCCATAAGCCATTTAGTGAATAAAATAACTCTATCTTACACAGTTGTATTATCGGAGAAACAAAATACATTTAAGAAATTAAAATTAGTATTGTTATGAACATATTTAATTGTGATATTATAGGCTACAGTAGCTTTATGACACATTAATATCTGAGATAAATTTATTTTCTGAATTCAGACTTGATCTAAGAAAAATCCAGAATATCGAACGTCCCATCAGCCATTCTGCATTAAGATGTCAGGGTAGCCGTCATTTAGATGTCAGGGTAGCCGCCATTCAGATGTCAGGGTAGCCGCCATTAAGATGTCAGGGTAGCCGCCATTCAGATGTCAGGGTAGCCGCCATTCAGATGTCAGGGTAGCCGCCATTCAGATGTCAGGGTAGCCGCCATTCAGATGTCAGGGTAGCCGCCATTCAGATGTCAGGGTAGCCGTCATTCAGATGTCAGGGTAGCCGTCATTCAGATGTCAGGGTAGCCGCCATTAATTTTAGACCCCCCCGTCCAATTTCGGACACTTAGGACCACAAGTGGGCGTGACTCTCCCCATTGTACAGTCATTTTAGGCTGAGGGCCTTTGAAATTTAACATCATTAAAAATGTATTTAGAATTAAAGGAAAAAAAAAAGTCTTCCACAATCAAAGCCGTTCTTATGTTTTTCGAGGCCCGGAAACAAAGATCTTTGGTGAATTTCTTTGAGTCCTTGGCTAAATTAAACTAATAGCATGAAATTTAAAAAAAAAAAAAACAATTGTTACTATTGTGTGCCACCTACGGCTATGGTGAACCCAGACGGTTGGCTAGTTTGTCTTTACATAGATAAATTCTCTATCCTCAATTATAAATATCATCATTAAAATGTTTCGGCCTCTCATTTAAAATATTCAGCAAATGTATTGGCCGATTAGAATTTGATTAATTAAAACAGAACAATAAATAATGCTGATACTCTTTTGGATGAGTTTCCTGAATTAAAAAGAGATGCTTCACACATATAATCATTGTAAATAACATAAATCATTTTATAATCTATTGATGATTGTTGGACAATCAAACTTACGTTAAGAACTCTCAAAGCACATCTTATAAAGTTTTTTAATTCTCACAACATTAAACGCTTAAACCTTCCATCCTCGCCGTTAGAACAATATATCATAAAAATGAAGAACCCATTCCCTCTAATTATATATCAGACACCCCTCCCCCCCTTCCCATTTTTCGCAGACAATTTTTCTGATATTATCTTAAGGGATATATAACAGATATTAACTAACAGGTCTTATAACCGCACTATATTTAGTTGATTTGAACAGATATTAACATATAGGTCTAATACTATCCGTATAAGATTATCTATTTGAATGCTTTCTTTTTTACGAAGTGGCTACGGTAACATCAAGCGCCATTATATTAGGGTAAGCGGGAGTACTCATTTTTTTTCGGGTACCGGCAATTATATTCGGATTAGGAAAAGGGTTAGGATTAGGGTTAGGGTTAGGCTTAGGGATAGGGGTGGGGGTAGGGATAGGGTTATTGGGTTAGGGTTATTGATGTAACCCGGAAAAAAGATACGAACTCCGTCTTGATGTTACCGTAGCCACTGCGTTCTTTTTTTATTGTATTGTTAAACAAATACATGGAACATTTATGCTTGATTTTATGTAACAGCGAATGTAAATGTGTTATATGAACAACCAATGAATTACGATTCATTGAGGTTTTTATTTGTACTGAAATAACAACAGAAGGTTACCGTTTTTCTTCAGCCATTTATTCTCAGGGCAGTATAGACAACTCTTGTTTTTTTATTATTTTTAATCCGATAAAAATCATTTCCCTTTACTAGTATTTCTCATATTCTCAATCTGAAGCTAATGTTGGAATTAAGTAATCGATAAACAATTTACCATAATTATTTTATTGCTTTTTTTTAAAAATCTACGCTACAAATAATTTTGCAGATGAGTTCCAGTAAAATAAAATTCTCAGGGGCGGACCAAAGCAGGCAACTACTGCCTTGTTGTTAATAGAGGGATCCACAAAGGCTAAGGGACCAAACAAAGGCAGCTACCCACAAGGCTGTGAGGCGGAACACCCTAGTGGTTGTGCACAGCGCTAACTACTTAGTCACGTATGTGAGGGGCAACACCCACTTAGTCACGTATAAAAATATATGTTACGAAAGCCAAACAACAATTTAAAAACCGGACTGATTTAAATGGAAACCGACCTTCGCACGATTACTGACATGATTACTGACATGATTACTGACATGATCACTGACATGATTACTGACATGATCACTGACATGATTACTGACATGATTACTGACATGATTACTGACATGATTACTGACATGATCACTGACATGATTACTGACATGATTACTGACATGATCACTGACATGATTACTGACATGATTACTGACATGATTACTGACATGATTACTGACATGATTACTGCCTAACGACTTAGAATGTACTAAGCCCCTACAGCTGCAGTTCTCAACCGGTTGGTACAAGTACCCCCAAGGGGTCACGTGAAAGCTTATGCAGGGGTACGCAGAGACAACCCAGAATTTGAAAAAACCTCAGTAAGAGGGGTACCAGCGGACGTACTTTCGCACACTTTGGGGTAGAGTCGCGAAGAAAGGTTGAAAAACCGCGGCTCTGCAGAGTTGGTGCCCTAACCCACATCACTGAACACGTTAGAAAGTTCAAAATAAAAATAACAGCACTCCAAGAGATTTGATGGAAAAATGTAGACGTACTTAAAACGACAGAGTATATCATCTTTTATAGTGGGAAATCAACAAATACACTAGGTACAGGATTTGCAGTCAGAGAATACATTCATAATCCAATAATTGGCTTTAAACCAGCTAATGAAAGATTGTTCAGCCTCAGTATACGTGGGGGTTTTCCCCTATCCGCCACTTGGGGAGGCGCCCGATGGGAGTTTGGCCTCTTCACACGGATAAACTAAATAACAATTCTTACAATTCAGTAACGCACTTGCTACGGCACCAGCAAGACAGAACTCGTATTATTTTTGTCCAAGTACCAGCCATAGATATTGCTCCACACCCTGACCCTAACCCTATCCCTAACCCTTTCCCTATCCCTAACCCTATCCCTAACCCTATCCCTAACCCTAATCCTAACCCTATATTTAAATATTTTAAAAAATATTTTTTTAAAATTGCAACTTTTGATGATTATAGGTCAGTGACTTTCATACGATAACTTGCTCGTGCCGTAGCCAGTGCGATTCATTCAGTAAACATCAAAATATTACGACATAGTCATCTGACACGTTGTTTTGAATGGGAAAAGTGTTTGGAAAGCTTTACATATTATGTTTGCGAGACAACAAAGAGACAATAGAAGGGTGTGCTGGCGCCATCCAACGTGAATCTGTCATAGGTCAGATATGGTATCGCGACTATTGGTCAGATAAGTCAGATATTATATCAGGATGGGCGGGCAGTTTGTAAATGCCTCGGCAGAACAGTCTGTAGCTGTTCCGCTACAATGATTCGGAGCCACGGTCTATGAGTTCAGACGTTGTGAGGCTCATATGTTTTTCATTTGCTGTATGCTGTATTTCCAAATCAACACAAGATGACTTCATCATATACATTGTGTATACTTTGTTTGATGTGTTCTCTACATCCAGCGGCAGCTAACGATTCACCTGCAGATGACCGGATTGACAGGTCAGTCGAAATTTGTCATTTGAATCAATGCTCCATATGGGAAATGTCAGTTGTCATTATGGCTACAATGTTTATTTGACTTCAGTTTTGTTAACTGTCCTACGTCGCAATAATGTTTATAATTTTTATCTCATGTTTGAATTAGAAAAAAAGTTTACTTAGCCTTAAAGGGCCATCGGGCAGATGGAGTGTAGAATTCAAATGTTTCTTTAACCTCGGCATATAAAGGGATTTTGTGGTTAGCACAACGCCCAGTCGTCTTCACTTCCCCAACATTAAGTCAGGTACTCACTTAAAGCTGGGTGGACTTGACGCACTTCAAACTGACTTTCATTAAGATCTAGAAAATTCCCTTTGTTATGACATAGCCACGAGCCCTGGACTCTACGGATGACAGTCGCGCGCTCTATACCATTAGGCCACCGTCCCTCGCCTATTTGAATAACTATATCTTTAAAAAATAATTTGTAGCTTATTTAATGGACACAGAAGTGAACATTTTAATATATGTTGCAATTTAAATTAAGACATATAAATGATAAATATACAAAATTGCTTAGCCATTTTTGATAGAAATTAGACCATGACCTATATATTAACAGATGTATCATAATTCAAATGTTGTTCGACCTCTTAAGATTAAGGTCACTGTTATTTCAACTGATGTACAACAAAATGACTAAAAACTATCAAGACCTGGTGCAAGACCCTTCCAAAACAAACTCTCTTGTAAATGGTGTCAATTTACTTGACCAACAATCTTCAAAACAACCATTCAACAATGAAATAAACAACCAGCATGGAGCCATCTTGTTAGATCCAACCCCAGATGACACAGATTTGGACCCACCTTACGAAAACTTCCTTATCACACCATCACCTGAGATTGACCCAGTCTACATCAGGATTAAAGAACTGATGTACAGTATGCAATATATCATTGGTGCGCTGAAAGATTTCAAAACATACACTGACCCACATAATCAAAGACAAACGACTGACCCAGTGAATCAAAGACAAACGACTTACTCTCCAGATTTTATGTCAGGTGAGAACTAAATTATTTTCTTTTATATAAGATGGTGCCGGTTTTTGAATTGCTTGTGTGTGTGTTCTGGTTTGTTTGAACATTTTTCTGTTTTTTTTTTAATCTGTCAAGACTCCGACTTTATGTAAAAATACTAACTGTAAAAGACTTCACTAGATCTATTTAAAGGTAGAAGCGAACCACTATGTTATGTGACCCCCCTCCCCCCCCCCCGCCCCCCAGAGGGATGTGAAAGTGAGCGATAGATATTCGAATTCTTCAAGCACGGGTCACACCCATGCGATGTGATACCATTACTATACACAACAGTGCTGCGTCTATGATCAATATTAAACCCCTCCCCCGAAACCCTCTTAGATCATATAAACAGATCAATGACTAGTACAAGAAAAGCCAAAAATACTTTCTTCATTAACAATCAACCATCCAGGCAAACTATATTTTCAGATGTACATTGATGAGTCGTACATTGATGAGTCGTACATTATATTAATGAGTCGTACATTGATGAGTCGTACGTTGATGAGTCGTACATTGATGAGTCGTACATTGATGAGTCGTACGTTGATGAGTCGTACATTGATGAGTCGTACGTTGATGAGTCGTATTTGGATGAGTAGAATATAGATAAGTCGTACATTGATGAGTCGTATATTGATGAGTCGTACATTGATGAGTCATACATTGATGAGTCGTACATTGATAAGTCGTATATTGATAAGTCGTACAATGATAAGTCGTATATTGATGAGTCGTACATTGATGAGTCATACATTGATGAGTCGTGTATTGATGAGTCGTACATTGATGAGTCATACATTAATGAGTCGTACATTGATGAGTCGTACGTTGATGAGTCGTACATTGATGAGTCGTATATAGATGAGTCGTATATTGATAAGTCGTATATTGATGAGTCGTATATTGATAAGTCGTATATTGATGAGTCGTACATTACATTAATGAGTCGTGCATTAATGAGTCATATATTGATGAGTCGAATATTGATGAGTCGTACATTACATTAATGAGTCGTACATTAATGAGTCGTACACTGATGAGTCGTATATTGATGAGTCGAATATTGATGAGTCGTACATTGATGAGTCGTACATTACATTGATGAGTCGTACATTACATTGATGAGTCGTACATTACATTGATGAGTCGTATATTGATGAGTCGTACATTGATGAGTCGTGCATTGATGAGTCGTACATTACATTGATGAGTCTTACATTACATTGATGAGTCGTACATTGATGAGTCGTACATTACATTGATGAGTCGTATATTGATGAGTCGTACATTGATCAGTCGTATATTGATGAGTCGTACATTGATGAGTCGTATATTGATGAGTCGTATATTGATAAGTCGTATATTGATGAGTCGTACATTACATTAATGAGTCGTACACTGATGAGTCGTATATTGATAAGTCGTACATTGATGAGTCGTACATTGATGAGTCGTACATTACATTGATGAGTCGTACATTGATGAGTCGTACATTACATTAATGAGTCGTATATTGATGAGTCGTACATTGATGAGTCGTTTATTGATGAGTCGTAAAATGATGAGTCTACATTAATGAGTCATACATTGATGAGTCGTACATTATTTTGATGAGTCGTACATTGACGAGTCGTACATTACATTGATGAGTCGTACATTAATGAGTCGTACATTAATGAGTCGTTCATTGATGAGTAGTAGGGTTTATCAATGGAGCTAATTAATGTGGTCCGTGAATTGACATTTTACTGTTTTTAATGTTCTTTATACTTTCTTATTCTCGTCCAAAAACTCAAAGACAAGATCATTGAATGCATAGCAAATCTACACAAATTAACAGATCTGGAGCCTTTTGAAGAAGGCAGAGAAATTTTAAAACGAGTCAATAAAAAAGGTAATTGAGTGGTAGCGTTTTTTGATACAGCGTTTAGTCAGTGGTTCTCAATCATTAACGTCCTGTGCCCCCAACAAAAGTCAAAGTTGCATTAAGATCTCGGTATAGGTCCCTGTGCCCCAAACAAAAGTAAACGTTGCATTAAGGTCTCGGTATAGGTCCATGTGACCCAACAAAAAGTCAACGTTGCATTAAGATCTCGGTATATGAGGGTATGTCCTGCAGAGTTATCCATGGAGGGCAGCTAACAGACAGCTTCCAGGTACGAACAGGAGTCAGACAAGGATGCTTGCTTTCCCAATTCCTTTTCCTACTGGCTATAGACTGGATTATGAAGAAATCCACCAGGGAAAGAAGAAATGGAATCCAATGGACTTTGCTAAAACAGCTGGACGACCTGGACTTTGCAGATGACCTTGCTCTCCTTACACATAGCTATCAACCGATGCAAGAGAAAACAAATCTTGTGAATGCCACTGCAAAGGAGGTCGGCCTTAGCATACACACATCTAAAACCAAGATCCTGAAAATAAACTCCACCAGCACAAATGCAGTGACCCTAAACGGAAGTAAACTGGAGGAAGTAGAGTCCTTTACTTATCTGGGTAGCATCATAGATCAGCAGGGTGGAACAGATGCAGATTTCAAAGCAAGGATCGGAAAAGCAAGAGCCGCCTTTATCCAGCTCAAGAACATCTGGAATTCCAAAGAGCTGTCTCTGAACACCAAAATTCGCCTGTTCAATACCAATGTAAAGTCAGTCCTATTATATGGAGCTGAGACCTGGAGGATTACGAAGACCACCACTAAGA
Organism: Bulinus truncatus; assembly: GCA_021962125.1. Taxonomy (NCBI): domain Eukaryota; kingdom Metazoa; phylum Mollusca; class Gastropoda; family Planorbidae; genus Bulinus; species Bulinus truncatus. Next base: position 10,704,200 of record JAGDYQ010000007.1, read on the forward strand.
GAGTCCAGGCCTTTATCAACAGCTGCCTTAGGAAAGTTCTCCAAATACGATGGCCTGACACCATCACCAATGCCAGCCTCTTAGAACGAACCGGCCAAGCTTCAATAGAAGAGGAGATCAGGAAGAGAAAGTGGGGAAGGATAGGCCACACATTACGAAAGCCGGCAAGCAACATCACTAGGCAAGCATTGAGTTGGAATCCTCAAGAAAAAAGAAAGAGAGGTCGGCCTAGAAACACCTGGAGGCGAGAATTTGAAGCGGACATCACCAGGATGGGGTTCAGCTGGAAGCAGCTGGAGAGAATGGCTCAGGATAGAAGTCGCTGGAGAACTTTAGTTGGTGGCCCATACCCCGATAGGAGTGACGGGCAATGATGATGATGATGATAGGTTCCTGTGCCCCCAACAAAAGTCAACGTTGCATTAAGATCTCGGTATAGGTCCCTGTGCCCCAAACAAAAGTCAACGTTGCATTAAGACCTCGGTATAGGTCCCTGTGCCCCCAACAAAAGTCAACGTTGCATTAACATTTCGGTATAGGTCATACTACTAAAATACTTTAATTTAGGCCAAGAAGATAATATGCTTATAAAACGCTTGATAATAAAAAAATATAAAATTGTAATTATGTTTTATCATTTTCTTCACTGTAGAAATTATTATATAAAACAGACAGAAAATTATTTGTTTCATTACTCTGTCTTATCTATTTTAGTTAAAAAGCAGAATTCTACACCTACAGGAAATCTGACAAACGACTACGCCACGTTTCAAAATGAAGTGAAGTCGATAGTGTCAAACGAACCCTCTGATATGTCAGCTATTTTAAACAGATTTACACAAGTTACCCGGTTACCTGACGAAAAACGTCACAGTTTTATTAAAAAGACGATCAATTTTGCGAAACAATTCTTTAAAGCAACGGCCAAAAACTATTGTGTTAACACGGATAAACTGACATCAATCAATAATTTAATCGACCAACTAAGTAAAGATGTGGAGAATAAAAATAGAGCAGGTGACTTTACTTTAAAATGATTCTTTCTCTTTTAATCCTGACAATAACAAATAACATTAACTGAGAACATTGTATGTAGGCTACTCTTACATTTATCAGATAGTTCATTCATTCAAAAATGACATTTAAAAAAAAAGTAATGTAATTTAAAAATATTTTTTTACGAGGCCACACATCCCTTCTCATGGGTAGGCACCCTTACACAACTTCCTTGGGCCCCCTCACTACAAAAGAACGTCACTCTCATTACAAGGAACTATGAAATCTGATGCTATATGCACCCCCCAACAATTATATTTATTTCACCAATCATGTCACAAAGTCCATTCCTAAATCAGCCCCTCATAAACCTAAAAACGATTCTGTGTGGGATAAAGTTTGACTTAGTTTCTCAAGAATTGTGATTTAAAACAGTGAATTAATTAATAGCTTTACGAGCAATAGTTTGGAAGATAACTCAAACAAATTTGACATGAAAATTAGCAAAATTTTATTGCTGCATCTTTGCTAATTGTTGATTCTTAATATTTTTTTTAGGTTTCATGAGATCCAAACAACAGAGAAATGGGCAAAAATCGAAATATATATATATATATATATATATATATATATATATATATATACAGCTTATCCTTGTATTCAAACAGTTTTATATGGAATTTCTCAGTAATTTTAAAGTATAAATGCTGATAGATTTCGCTTCAAACTACTTATCAAATATACTGAAGGACGATTCGGACACTTTTCTATATAGCATGTCTGTATTAACTTTGTCAAGACATGTTTTTAAATTCATAATAGTGCATTATGTCTATTATTTATTATTGCTTGTTTTGACTCATCATGAGTTTTACCTTTCTCATAGAGAGAGAGAGGGGGGGGGGGGGGGAATGGAGACAGGGGTGTATACCAAACAAGATTTTTATTAAACACAACAACAGCAAACAAACAGTATTATGGACATTAACTTAATAAATAAATGAGTATAGTAGGAAATGTATTGTTGTGAATGAGTGTAGTAGGAAATGTATAGTTGTGGATGAGTATAGTAGGAAATGTATAGTTGTGAATGAGTGTAGTAGGAAATGTATAGTTGTGAATGAGTGTAGTAGGAAATGTATAGTTGTGGATGAGTATAGTAGGAAATGTATAGTTGTGGATGAGTATAGTAGGAAATGTATAGTTGTGGATGAGCATAGTAGGAAATGTATAGTTGTGGATGAGTATAGTAGGAAATGTATAGTTGTGGATGAGTATTGTAGGAAGTGTATTGTTGTGGATGAGTATAGTAGGAAATGTATAGTTGTGGATGAGTATTGTAGGAAATGTATTGTTGTGAATGAGTATAGTAGGAAATGTATTATTGTGGATGAGTATAGTAGGAAATGTATAGTTGTGGATGAGTATTGTAGGAAATGTATTATTGTGGATGAGTGTAGTAGGACATTTATTGTTGTGTTATTTACATCAAAGATAATGTGTCACAATATTGTTTACACATGAGAAACAAATACAGTAGAATGAAAGTTAACTCATGTTATATTTTATGTTTTTTTTTTCTCAGCTGTAGGATGTACTGGATTAGGGGGAAGCAATACATGCTCAAACCAAGAATATTCTAATGATACCTACACGTAAGGATGTTTGAAATGTTATTTTTTTTAAAACTAAACAACTAAAATGTATGAGTTTTAGTTTTAGACAGAATCAATTAAGTTTTCTGATATAGTCTCAATACATTATATGTACACATGAAGTACCACTTAGGTAGTTCAATAATAAAAAGACCAATAATAAAAAAAATAGCATTAAAATTCGTATTATAGTGATAGAGGTAAAGTTTCGTTTAAGAGCACACAGCCATTTGATGACCAGTGACACACCAATATGGGTGTTCTTCATTTTACAGACATCCACTGGCATGACACCGCCCATAAAATACTTTAGATATCCATGTTACAGTGTGCACTGTCTGCAGTTACATCAATTGCCATGTTAAATAGATGATTTTGTTCCCTTCCACCGTTTTTACATTCATGTTTTTTTAGTAACACATGCCAAGTTGACACACAGTTTATTTTATTTTATTTATATCGCATGCGGGCACACCTACACACTACAAGCATCCATGTAAAAAACAAAACCTTTTTTTTTTGATAAAGATATATATCAACACAAAATTGAAAAGGAATAAATACAAAAATACAAGCGGACTATATAAATACTTACATCTGGTAACAAAGAACACATCATTGAACAGATATCCTTAAGTAACATTACACGATATGAACCCATTATACTTATAATGAATAATAGTAATAAATACATATTTATTGATATAATGATAGCTACTTGCATTTAAAATTTCAGGTCAGAGACTAATGCTTTACTAACGGACATTTCGGTGTGCTGTGATAGTGTCGTAGACTGTCAAAAAACACGGAGGATGATAAATTCATATTAGACCTCGCATCAGGACAATGAATTTTTTAAAAAAAAGAGGACTTTAATTTTATTAAACAAAAGTATCAAAAACCTATAGTCGTGTGTGTGTGTGTGTGTGTGTGTATGTGTGTGTATGTGTGTGTGTGTGTGTGTGTTTGTTTGTTTTTTGGGACAGTTTTGTCTTGTGGTATTTTTTTTTTGATATCTGTAACAAAGGATTTCTTGATTCTTTTGATGCCCTTGACAGAGACTATTAGTCATTATTAAGGGCAATAGGCAGAGAAGTACTGTCATATTTGGGGGCCCTAGTCGGAATCTTTCAGTCATATATTAAGAGCCATAGGCAGAGAAGTACTGTCATATTTGGGGGCCCTAGTCGGAATCTTTCAGTCATATATTAAGAGCCATAGGCAGAGAAGTACTGTCATATTTGGGGGTCCTAGACAGAGACTTTCAGTCATATAACGGGGCCCTAGGAAATAGTAAATGTAGGGGCTCTAATAGCCCTTAGATTTAATAGGAATTATTACAGGAAGAGAGCCAATTAGGAGTAGAGCTCATGTGCGACATCCTAATTTGCCATTAAGAATAATACATTTATTAAAGTTTGAACTAAAATAAGTGGAAAAGAAAACCAGCTACATATGGTTATATATTATTATTCGTGTGTAATTAACACACTAATGATATATAAAAACAGACTTTATTCACAATGCATTGTTAAATCTAATTTGTCCTTGCTTTTTATATTGTAAATGGCTAAAATGGATCCAAAGGGAGTTAATTTATATATACTAGTACTTAGTATACTAAAACTTAAACAAACAAATTATAAGGAGCAATCTGAAACAAAGACATCTAATTGATATTATTCCTTGCAAAGCTACGGACAATCTTTCTGCCAAATATCCTAGATTCAACATTACACGTAAAATTACTGTGCGTGGTAGTAGCCTACATAAGGCCTACAGTCACTTAAGGTCTGCACATTCGAGTGTCTGCAATGATATGACTGGCTTTTGGCATTTTAAGTGCATCAATTACTCTGCATCATGCTCTAAATTTCCACCTTTACAGAAAATGAAGCGGTAATAACAACAGACCAAATTACCAAACTATATTCTAAATATAAACAGCTTAGCAGAGATAGTTTCTTATATGACAGCTTTAGAGGATCTTCCATTATAACACCTTTAGAGGGTCTTCCATTATAACACCTTTAGAGGGTCTACTATTTAATCTATTATAACACCTTTAGAGTGGTTCTTCCATTCAACTATTTCATAACGTCTAATGACCTAATGTGGATTATTAAACAATATAGCTTGCATTCGTCTTCCAATTCAATCACAAACATGGTGATAATGCACAGTGAACTGTCACAACCGTCTTAATAAAAAAACTGGGGCCCTTCGATCTACTTGGGCCCCGGAGCAGTATACTAGCTATTTGCCTTACATGTACGCCTTCATACGTGAGTTATTTCATAACTGTGTGCCATGCGTTTATGTAGCACTTGTGATTTGAATTCGCATGATATCGTCTTTTTTATTAACCCAAACATTTTTGTCATTGCTAACAAAGGACTTTGGTTGATCTTGGCGTAGTAAGTGTATGTGATATTCATTACTTTTAGTCTCAAATCTGAACGAAAGGTTCTTTACTAAACATATATAAAATACCTGAATCCTGGTTTTCGAAAAACTTCAATATCGAAAATACCGGTTTTATTAAACATAAACCGGTATTGCGCGTAGGGCCCTTGGATGCTGGTGAAGCGCCAACGGTGTTTGGTTTTTTTTTTTTTAAGACTCAAAATGTATTTTTCTACAGAGTTTAATGTGCGCTTTTTAAAATTGTATGTTAGTTACAGTTGTTTACTTTTCTATGCTGATATAATTACAAAAACGGCCACAGTTAAATTGAACGTTTAACATTCTTGTCCATGTGTTTACAAGAGACTAATTAACGATCTGTTGATAAAAAATGAGCACAGGGAAAAAAATGTGTGAGAATAAGTGAAAACTACGATTTTCTAATTGTGTCTGTCTAATTGTGTCTGTCTAATTATGTCCATCTAATTGTGTCCGTCAAATTGTGTCTGTCTGATTGTGTCTGTCTGATTGCGTCTGTCTGATTGCGTCTGTCTAATTGTGTCTGTCTCATTGTGTCTGTCTAATTGTGTCTGTCTGTCTAATTGTGTCTGTCTAATTGTGTCTGTCTAATTGTGTCTGTCTAATTGTGTCTGTCTAATTGTGTCTGTCTAATAGTGTTTATCTAATTGTGTATATCTATCTAAATTGTGCCTATCTAAATTGCGTCTAAATTTAGCACAGGTTTATATCTAGTTTACATTGAGACTAACTGAAAGAGATACTATCCAATTACACGGTTTTTTTAAATTCTGAAACTGGTCAAACTCTCATTCAATTCCTTCTAAGATAACAACTGACAAAATTAACATTTTTAAATGTTGGGAAAAGTTCCAGCCTATGTCGCCTACCCATGACAACGCCTCTGTGTTTATGTCAGCATAAACATCTCTTGTTTTATTCTAAATTTTTTTATCTCATAGTAATAATTTCCCCTTGACCAATATTGGACTCCCCCTCCCCACCCCCTCCATTCCTATATTGGTTACGTGAAGCTCATAATGGGATAAACTGATCGATTAATAATTCACGCCATCGGTTTTTCGGTTGTTAGCAGCTGTCATGTCAGATATTATTGCCACAGAGGCGAGCTTATTTTTTCTCTATAGCACTTTCTGTGATATCTGTTATACCTGTCAAAACACAACTCTCACTTCATTGAATAACCGAGACAAGGGTAGATAACAGATATGCCGGCCATGACCAGAATAGATCAGATACTGACACAGCGCCGTCAATCAACTTCGCAGTACACGATGAACATGTGACGACCCCAGGTCTCTGAGCGTGAATCATGAAGGCGGCATGCTTGAGTAGAGAGAAGGTTCTAGGAGTTCGAGGTCAGGGGAAACAACTCCTAATTTGATACAGAGAAATTTATACTAATACCTCCTTAAAATATGGTAAAAAAATAAAAAAGATATCTGACATGATTATCTCATGTTTCATGATATCTGACATGGTTATCTCATGTTTCACAATATCTGACATGGTTATCTCATGTTTTATGATATCTGACATGGTAATGTCATGTTTCACGATATCTGACATGGTTATCTCATGTTTCACAATATCTGACATGGTTATCTCATGTTTTATGATATCTGACATGGTAATGTCATGTTTCACGATATCTGACATGTTTATCTCATGTTTCATGATATCTGACATGGTTATCTCATGTTTCACAATATCTGACATGGTTATCTCATGTTTTATGATATCTGACATGGTAATGTCATGTTTCACGATATCTGACATGGTTATCTCATGTTTCACAATATCTGACATGGTTATCTCATGTTTTATGATATCTGACATGGTAATGTCATGTTTCACGATATCTGACATGTTTATCTCATGTTTCATAATATCTGACATGATTATCTCATGTTTCACGATATCTGACATGGTAATCTCATGTTTCACGATATCTGGCATGGTTATCTCATGTTTCATGATATCTGACATGGTTATCTCATGTTTCACGATATCTGGCATGGTTATCTCATGTTTCACGATATCTGACATGGTTATGTCATGTTTCACGATATCTGACATGTTTATCTCATGTTTCATAATATCTGACATGATTATCTCATGTTTCACGATATCTGACATGGTTATCTCATGTTTCACGATATCTGGCATGGTTATCTCATGTTTCATGATATCTGACATGGTTATCTCATGTTTCACGATATCTGACATGATTATCTCATGTTTCACGATATCTGACATGGTTATGTCATGTTTCACGATATCTGACATGTTTATCTCATGTTTCATAATATCTGACATGATTATCTCATGTTTCACGATATCTGACATGGTTATCTCATGTTTCACGATATCTGGCATGGTTATCTCATGTTTCATGATATCTGACATGGTTATCTCATGTTTCACGATATCTGACATGATTATCTCATGTTTCACGATATCTGACATGGTTATCTCATATTTCACGATATCTGACGTGGTTATCTCATGTTTCACGATATCTGACATGGTTATCTCATGTTTCACGATATCTGGCATGGTTATCTCATGTTTCACGATATCTGGCATGGTTATCTCATGTTTCACGTTATCTGGCATGGTTATCTCATGTTTCACGATATCTGACATGGTTATCTCATGTTTTACGATATCTGACATGGTTATCCCATGTTTTACGATATCTGACATGGTTATCCCATGTTTCACGATATCTGTCATGGTTATCTTATGTTTCACGATATCTGACATGGTTATCTCATGTTTCACGATATCTGACATGTTTATCTCATGTTTCATAATATCTGACATGATTATCTCATGTTTCACGATATCTGACATGGTTATCTCATGTTTCACGATACCTGACATGGTTATCTCATGTTTCACGATATCTGACATGGTTATCTCATGTTTCACGATACCTGACATGGTTATCTCATGTTTCACGATATCTGACATGGTTATCCCATGTTTCATGCCAGAAAATGGTTGAAAGCGTGTTATTATGGCGTTAATCCAAGATACATATGACCTTTTTTAAAAAAAGTCCCTTCATTTTATTTACTAAAAAAATAATGACAGATAAAAGTTAAGTCAAAATATGGCACAACTTGTGTTAGTGGTTATTTTGGTGTATTTAACATGTACACTACTTCGTACTAGTGTGAATTTGTTTTCTGATTATTAACGTTCAAAAAACGTCTGCATATGTTAATTTGAGATACATATTATTATTGGTTGCTAAACTAGAATAAAGCTTTGTAAGAAAAGTATACTTATAATCTTCAAACTCACTAGGATTGGTTACGATTACCCTGTTGTAAATATTTAGGTGACGATGATTGGTTACGATTACTCTGTTGTAAATAGTTAGGTGACGATGATTGGTTACGATTACTCTGTTGTAAATAGTTAGGTGACGATGATTGGTTACGATTACTCTGTTGTAAATAGTTAGGTGACGATGACTAATTTTTTTTACAAATTCAAAATAAAATTATCAATTCTTCTCTAACCAGTTGAATTCCTGATTCAGGTGAACAAACTATATAGATCGAATAAAGTATAATGATGAGAAATTGAAATTCTCTTATTCCAATCTTTCTAGATGTTCCGATATTTCCTGATTAATCCCTAGCTATAAATAGTCTCTGAATTAAAATACAATGCCATCAATTCTACTAGCATGATACCAGAGTCTAATTAATTAATTAATTATTGATGAATGTCAAACTACTACAATTGCCAAAGAGGCGTTCACTGACTAAACAAAAATATATTAAACTATGAATGACAATGTCTAAAATCTTTCATCAACATAATATTTGTTTATGTAAGCATGACCGTGGAAAGATAATCCCGGCGGACCCTGGCCTCTAGTAAATAGTGTGGGTGTATCATGGGTTATGTGCCTTTTATAAGAATCTCACATGTTAACTATTTAATTCTTTTATCTATCTGGCATATACAACTAGTTATCGCTGGTTGCAATGGTTCAAAGCTTTTTGAAGGCTGTCATTTCAAAACAGTAAATGTCACCGTACCAAATAAACAGAACATTTGCTGGCATCGTCCGAAGAATAGATAATGTATTATTGTTTTACGACAAATCGGTTGATGTTTCTGGCCGAAGTGGGCGGGTATTATAATTTGATGTTGAACCAAGGATATATATATATATATATTTAATGACCAGTGGGTACTAAAACTAAATCCTCTGGATGTTAGATCGTTTAGACTTTGTTTGTTAGACACACATATTTTTTGCCTTTCGGCTTCATGTTAAATTTTTTAAAGTTCTACAACATGACTTTATCCACTTTCTGTTTATTTCTTTGTTGGATATGTTCCTTCCATTCAGCAACTACAAAGTTTTTACCTGCAGGTGACCAGATGAACAGGTTAGTAAAAAGCTTTGCTGACTAATTATCTTCTTTTTTAAGAGTAACATAGATAGATTTCTTTAGACGATATAATCAATACTTAACTTTTGATTTTTTTTATTCGCATTTTTTCAATCAGTTTAATTTAATTTATGTACGGTCATTGAAAAGTTTTACTTTTAAAATAATTGTAGTGTTAGATCATTAATTATACACTGGGCAACAAAAAATATTTTTTCAAAATCGTCCAGGGTTTTCCAGTTGAATTAGACTAATTTTGAGGCTCTGAGTCCGAAAATGACCTTGGTTTTGCTCAATCAGGTCATGATTTTTTGCTACAGAAATTTTTAAAAAATCGTTTTTTTTTTGTCAGCTGATAAACCTCTGACGATTTTTTCCGTTTTACTCGAGAAATAAAAGTCAACGTATTCACATTCATTCAGTTTTTATTTATCCACCAAATTTGATAAGCATAATTATCATAGTATTAGTATAACAATGAGCGTTACGTGAAACAAAAATTCAGAGTTCAAGGCATAAATCGGCGTTTCTTCGATTCCCGTGTGTGAGCAGCTGCTGGGTTGTCTCTCTTCAGCGACCAGCAGTAGTCCGCCAGCATGACTGCGTCCCACCTCACCAAGTACCTTTCCTCCATTTGGCGGATGTCCTGATGGTACTTTCTCCCTGCTCATCGCTCATCGCCCCAAGGTTTTCAGGAAACTTCTCCATGTGTGAGCACAGGAAGTGCATCTTTATACCCATCAAACACCCGATTTTTTCGGAAGTCCTCTATCATGCTGCTGATGAGTCTGGCGTGGTTTGCTGCCTTCGTGTTCCACAGGAAGTTGTTCACCACCTGCACAAACGATTTCCAGGCGGCGCACTAAAGCGTGTTCATGGAGTTTTGGAACTCTGTGTCCTTTATGAGTTGTCGAATCTGTGGGCCGTCGAAAATGCCGGCCTTCAGCTTCTCAAAGGTCAGTTGAGGGAATGCTCGGCACATGTAGTTGACGCACCTCTCATCCTTGTCCAGAGCGCGCGTAAACTGTTTCATTAACACAACCTTCATGTGTAGCGGTGGGATCATTATCTTCTCCCGATCAACAAGAGGTTCGTTTATGATGTTTCTCGCCCCAGGTACTAACTGCTCTCGCGCCGGCCACTCTTTCTTTACATAGTGCTGGGATCTGTCGCGACTGTTCCACAGACATATAAAGCATGGGTACTTCGTGAACCCGGACTGCTGACCAAGTAGAAAGTTTTCCATCTTCAAGTCGACGCACTGATCCATTGGTGCTGCTCATATTGGATTTTGTCGAGCACATACGTCACTGCTTCATATTTTTCTTTCAGAGTTGTGGAGTGCGCAAGAGAGATTGTGGCGAACTGGCTCCCGTTGTGGAGAAGTACACACTTCAAAGAGCGCTTGCGGCTGTCAATGAAGAGTCGCAAATCTCTCGGATCGTATTGAGGACCGCCGAGTTTATCAAGAAGACCGGCGACATCTCGAGAGTACACAAGGTCTTCCTCCTGGCAGAAGTAGCCCATGTAGTCCCCATGCCTTATACGGAAGACTGTGATACGCACGTCCTTGCCAAGTAGATTTTTCTCTTTGAGTCTGGAGCAGTGCTCGATTTAAGAAAAAAACAGTGCCGGGGTGAAAAAAAAATTCTGCAGAGACGGGTATAAATGTGTATGATTTCATCCCCGGCTGGGATATATTAGTTAAAGCAGAGCTGAGATGTCCGCTCTCAGTGCTGGGGATATCCCCGGCATCCCCGGCGGTAAATCGAGCCCTGGTCTGGAGGCCAACAGCTTGGAGGAATTATTCGACAAGCTGAAATCCCGAACCAGATCATTAAGCTCACATTGTGAAAACGGCTGCGGACCATCTATATGCCAATATAGGGAAATAAGCTAATGAGTATGATAACTCAATTTTTGAAAATTTTGTACTTAGCAGGTTTTGAAACTCACCCCCTCAATTGTGATTATTTTGCTGCTAATTTTTCTGCAGCTAATTAAGAGAAATTATTGAACTCAAAACTCCTGATATTAGAATACGTATAGCTCGTCAGGTAGGTCTATGGCTGTATCTCAAGAAGTTGACCTGACCGAGCAAAATCAATGTGATATTCGGACTCAGAACACCAAAATTAGTCTAAATCTGTTGGCTATTTTTTGGCTGTTGCCCAGTGAATTATTGAAGCCAATGTTTAGTTTCTTTTTATTCAGACTATAATTAAAAAGAAAGAAAGAGAGAAATGCTTTGTAGATTTTTGGCAGTACTTTGTTTGCTGCATACTTATAAAATGACGTACGATCATAAAATATTAATGAGGAACATTTAAAAAAATATATTCTTTACATTTTAATTTTGCCCTGTAGATTTCAACAAGTGTATAACAAAATGACTGAAAATGACCAAAAGTTGCTACAGGACTTGGCCAAACTAAATCATCTTCTTGACGCAGCCAAATTACTCGACCAACAATCTTCAAAACAAGCATTCAGCAATGGAATTAACAACCAGCTTGAAGCCATCTTGTTAGACCCAACCTTAGATGACTCATCTTTAGACACATCTGATGAAAATGTTGACAAGTTCACTTCTTCACCATCAAATTCTCCAGAGGTTGACCCAGTCTACACAAGAATTGAAGAACTGATTTACAACCTGAATCAAGTCGTTAATGCACTTGAAGGTTTCAAAGCCTCCACCGACCAAGAAAATCAGAGACAATCAACTAACTTCAAAGATACTATGTCAGGTAGGAAACATTTTTTTCTAAATAGTTCAGGTGCTTTTAGTTTGGAAATCGGGAGGTTAATTTATATATTTTTTTTATTTCTAGGAGTATTAACTTCATTTTTTAACCATCTCACAGGATTTACAAAAGAAGAGTTAAAAACATTTGAAGACTAATAAATTATGAAAAAAAAATCAATAATAATATCAAGTGTATCAAGTGTTATAAGATAATTAAATGTCGTCTTTCACTTAATCCACATTTATGACAGTCTATCTATCTATTCATTACAGAAACTATCATACATTTTTAAAAGCAGAAACACTATTAGACAAACAAACATAGACACACACACAAACTTATTTACACAGCGACACATAGCCATGAATGGACAGGAGAAACATACTCACTGACACACACAGACACACACAGACACACACACACGCACACACATATACAACTATTGACTCATTATAAAGTCTACTTATATGTTAGAACAACACTATGAGCACGGATCACATCACATATTTCACCAATAATTTCACAACTGATGTCAAATGAATGCAACATTAGGCCCTCCTCGGCCCATGAAAATTTTATGCGGCCTTTGTAAGAGAAATATGACATAGTGTTAAGGACTTTTAAAACAAATGCAAATATATTTGTGCATAAAAATGCACTAAGAACGACATACAGTGGCTATTGAGTCATTCCAGACTATCCTACACTATCTACAAATAAACATACCCAGAAGGGTCATTAGATAAAAATGACAAGGTAAACGTCCCATCATGCATTTATGGATTTCAATGCATTTGTACCAAGACAGTTGTCTATATGGATATTAATGGTTTGTGGCCTTTGATTTTGTTGATATAATTTACTTGGTTAATATATATATTAAAACTGGCCTTTGATATTACAGATATGATTAAATTGGTGCTTAATATTGTTCATATACTTTTAATGCCCTTTGATGTTGATGACATATCTAAACTGACCTTTGATGTTGATGACATATCTAAACTGACCTTTGATGTTGATGACATATCTAAACTGACCTTTGATGTTGATGACATATCTAAACTGACCTTTGATGTTGATGACATATCTAAACTGACCTTTGATATTGTTGATGACATATCTAAACTGACCTTTGATGTTGATGACATATCTAAACTGACCTTTGATGTTGATGACATATCTAAACTGACCTTTGATATTGTTGATGACATATCTAAACTGACCTTTGATGTTGATGACATATCTAAACTGACCTTTGATATTGTTGATATATTTAACTGGCCTATCCCTGGTGTTGGCATACAATTCCACATCACGTGACCAAAACACTACATGTGCTCAGGCATAGAAATGGTAATGCTGATCATCAGACACAGTGGGGATATTCATAGCTCCAAGCCAGACACATCTCTGAAGTACTTGTAACGAAATGATCTTGTAATATTAGATGTCATATTGTTGTGCACTAAAGTCACTTCGTGTATATGAATGACGTCAGGATCGATTTTAAAAATCGAATATTGGGTTGAAAATCATTCAATTCTATTCCGATTTCAATAAAATGCGTTACATAAATAGCTGGGGTTTAATGCTATAGTCTGTACAGCATAGACTGGGAAGAGACTCTACACTTTTTACGTCTTTGTGGAACATTATAGTGGTGATTAAATTATGTTCTTATTGACATATATGTGCACATGTTTTTGACGTATACAGCAGAGAGGAGAACTAGAAACATTTTCTTCATTGTCAACCTCCATGAGAGTAAAAAAAATATTTTCTTCGCTTGATTTTCCCAATAATTTAGTAGAATATCTTGTTTTCTGGAACTAATTAAATGTGGCCTTATACATGTTTTTTTAATTTTTCAACCACAAGGACATCCACGAGACCGGAGTACTTTGAACATGGCCGGCGAGATTGGATTAAGTACTCTCCCCTGTTTTAATTAAATGGACAATTAAATATTTGAATGAAACATAATACAGTATAATGTTTTGTTTATAAAAATAATATAATATGTAGTAATATTATTGCTTGAGATGTTCCCTCTTAATTCATTTTAAACCACGAGTTATACTTAAAAATAGTTATTAGTTGTATTTAAACTTTTAATGAAGATTTTTAGTACAATGCAATCTTTACTTATATTTTAACTCTATATCAGACAAAAGAAATTGCACTCCAAAAGTAATAGTTGTAAAATTAGCTTAAATCTTCTTTGCATTTCTTCTTCTGTCATGAATATAAGGTAAGATCAAAGAATGCATCGGGAATCTCCAGACTTTGACACAAGTTAAGAATTTTGAAGATGGCTTAGAATTTTCAAAACGAGTTGAAAGCATCAAAAGTGAGTTATGTTTTCTCTGACTTTATTTATAAACTATTCCAATGACATGTTTTGTTATAAATTATAACAATACTTATATACGTTTCAATTCAGATTATAACCATACTAATGTTGCGAAAAGGGGAATAAATATGTCAGCCTGCCAGATATTAATATTTCATGAGTCTTCATCACTCACAACTTGGGGATTTCCCAAACATCAATCACTAGTATTATCTAATCATTTTTAAGTTTCAATTAATTAAAAAAACACAAGAGAGCAATTGCTCTGCAATTAAATCCTATATTAGAGGTAATGTGAATTTTTTTTTATTTTGATAATCACTATAATAATTAGGGAGCGACCGATAATCGGATCGCTATCGGTATCGGACCGATATTGGCACTATCGGTTAATATCGGATCGGCCGATTGTTGTAGGGAGCGACCGATAGTCGAACCGATATTGGCACTATGGGTTAACTGTCGGACCGGCCGTTTTTTGGCTGCCGATACATTGTTTTTTTTTTCACAACAGAGTTGCAGAAAAAAAAAATCAGTAAATAACCCAATTCTATAACCAGATCAGACAAGATTTAAAAAAAGGAAAAAAAAAACCCGTACACAGAAATTGTCACGTATACATCAGTGATACGACCTTGAAACAATAGGATTGGCATTTCTTAATTCTAATGTATGACCTTGAATGATACAATTAGTGAACATCTGTGCGTATTTTTTGTTGGGATGGGAAGTGGGAAGGGAGGGGGGAACAAGACTTACGTGTGGGCGAAGGTCACGAAATATGACAGGGAAGGGGTAAGCATGGGTTGACATACGTCATTAGCTGTATTAGCACGAGAGAGACACGTGTTTGGCAATTGGCATTGTTGTTGCTTAAGGGGCTGTCCATTAATTACGTCAACAAAATAGGGGGGAGGGGGTCAGAAAATTTTTGACAATTGTTGACAAGGGGGAGGGGAGGGAGGTCAAGAAAAGTTGACGTCAACAATGTTACTTTTTTAAATTTAATATAATTACTTAATAAATAGGAAAATTAAGCAGCGTTTGTAGTTATGTGTTACACACTCGCTTAACATTCAGTATTTTAATTAAATTAACTATATTCCTACTAATTTTGCCACATAAACATTTTGGAAGCCACCTTTTTAGGGGGGGGGGTAATCAAATGTTGACGTAATTTTATAGGGGGGTCTCGGAAAGTTTGACAAGCTGTTGACAAAGGGGGGGGAGGTAAAAATCGCCAAAAATGTGTTGACATAAATAATGGACAGCCCCTAAAAATAAAATATCGGTATCGGACTATCGATAAAAAGGCATATCGGTCGCTTCCTAATAATAATCAATAATTGGTTATTGGAGTGTAACCTATTTTTTAAGATTCGTGAGAATTTAATTTTTTTTTAGACATTAGTAAATAAGTAAATACTACTATTTACACTCATATTAAACAAATCAATAAAGAAAAAAGCATAGAATGCAGGCAATTTTACTCGCAATGAAAATATTTTAAATCGAAAACATGGGAAAGTCGTCTACAATCGTAAAACATTCTAAATTAGTCCAATCAACTTTTAGAGCCATTAAGGAAAATGAAGCCACAATCTGCTATTTCTTAATTTACATTAAGTGCCTCGGCGTCAAGTTAGAACAAAGAAGGTCTCGTTCACTAGGATTGAGCATCAAACTCTAAGGCTATTTCTTCTTCTTCCTTTGACTCGACAGCCCATTTGGGGCCTTGGCCTGCCATACTACACTTCTCCACTTTTTCCGATCCATGGTCTTCTTCCTACACTCTCTCACTCCTATGGCTTTAAGGTCTTTCTCTACTTCCTCCAACCATCTGTTTCTTGTTCTGCCTAATTTTTATTTGAAGTTATTTATTTTTAAGCAGTTTTTTTATGAGTTCTTTTTATATGGAACGTGTGCCCCGCATGAAAAAAATACCTTAAAGTCATTTTTTTTTTCCATTTAACATAATTAGAAGAACTTACTTTGAATTATAATAATGTTCTTCTTTACTTTCCTGTATGTTTTTTTTTAATGTTTTTTAGGAAGTTTGATAAAAGACCACGAAAACTGTTACAATGCAACGAACTCATTCATGTACAAGTTTGGTCTACCTTTGGATATTATTGAAACATTTGAAAAGATTACAACCTTGCCTAACACAAATAATCGAATCAATTTTATTGGAGAGTCAGCAAAGTTCACAAAAGAATTACTCCAGAAAATTGAAAACAAAAACTGTCTTAACAAAAGAACAAATGAACTAAAACAGGAGCTGAAAAATGTCCAAAACTGTATTAGTTCGGTTGATACATCTGTTCAAAGCAAACTAGGTAATTTTTCTTTCAGATGATTTGTTCCCATTTTTTTTAAACGGATGGCATTAATTTTATTTTAATTTGTATGTAAATGTATTGAATTCGTTTATTACTTTTCAAATCCACATCATTGGTATTCATGTGTTTGTCTATTAATATTTTCTTTTTATTTTATTTTTCCGTGCAAAATAAGCATGGTGTTAGATGTTAACTGAATTTTGGTTTCATGAAAAAAGAGCATTTTTACCCAGAGAAAGCTATATATATTGAACAGAATGGAAGCTAAGAATTGCATCCTAATGAGAGACTCATTAAATTAATGTGTTTTTTTTAACGACTTTTCATTTAGTTTAAGAAAATCTTTTAATCTGCCTCATCGATATAGATGTCGACAACGGTGTCAGTAAAAAAAATAAAAAAAATGCACTAGCCCAGGACTGGTTTAACGCAGTGAACAGAGTAAAAAACAAATTTAAAAAATGCATTAGCCCAGGACTGGTTTAACGCAGTGAACAGAGTAAAAAATAAATTTAAAAAATGCATCAGCCCAGGACTGGTTTAACACAGTGAACAGATTAAAAAACAAAATTAAAAAATGCACTAGCCCAGGACTGGTTTAACGCAGTGAACAGAGTAAAAAACAAAATTAAAAAATGCACTAGCCCAGGACTGGTTTAACGCAGTGAACAGAGTAAAAAACAAAATTAAAAAATGCACTAGCCCAGGACTGGTTTAACGCAGTGAAAAGAGTAAAAAACAAAATTAAAAAATGCACTAGGCCAGGACTGGTTTAACGCAGTGAAAAGAGTAAAAAAACAAAATTAAAAAATGCACTAGCCCAGGACTGGTTTAACGCAGTGAAAAGAGTAAAAAACAAAATTAAAAAATGCACTAGCCCAGGACTGGTTTAACGCAGTGAACAGAGTAAAAAACAAATTTAAAAATACATTAGCCCAGGACTGGTTTAACGCAGTGAACAGAGTAAAAAACAAATTTAAAAAATGCATTAGCCCAGGACTGGTTTAACGCAGTGAACAGAGTAAAAAACATATTTAAAAATGCATTAGCCCAGGACTGGTTTAACGCAGTGAACAGAGTAAAAAACAAATTTAAAAAATGCATTAGCCCAGAACTGGTTTAACGCAGTGAACAGAACGACGACAAGAACAAAAGGGAAAACGTCTGTTTGTCAAATTGCTTCTTTAAAGACAGGCTACGCTTACGTCAAGACGTAATTCGTATTTTTTTTTCGGATTACGTCAATAGGTATTTCTCCACACCCTAACACTGTCCCTAACCCTAACGTTATCCCTAACCCTAACCCTATCCTAACCTTAAACCTAATGCTAACCCTAATATAATTACCGGTACCCGAAAAAAATGAGAAATAATAGAATGGCGCTTGACGTAATTCGTATTTTTTTTTTCGGATTACGTCAATAGATATTTCTCCACACCCTAATACTGTCCCTAACCCTAACCCTATCCCTAACCCTAACCCTAATGCTAACCCTAATATAATTGCCGGTACCCGAAAAAAATGAGAAATAATAGAATGGCGCTTGACGTAAGCGTAGCCACTTCGTTAAATTTATCTCAAAATTTCGTCTTTAAAATTCGGATGTCTGAATAATTAACATGTTATTAATTTTTTTTTAGCATCTATAGCTGCAGGAGCAGGTGGAAGTAACACCGCAGCTTACAGGAAAAAATCCAACGAATTCAACAGGTAAAAATTTTTTTTTTATGTTTTGTTATCTTGTCGATTTGTAGCATATAACACAGTCCAATATTTCTAGATGCCGCGGAGAAGTCAAAACTATGACTTGACTGATAACACTGAATAACATCACAAGCATCTTGATAGGAAAATAAGATACGTAGACATTTAACACTTTGTAACAAAATAATCAGAATGTTAGAATTGAACGTGTAGGCCTATATGGGCAATTGGGTATACAGTGGGTATTCGGTTAACGAACTTAATCCGTTCCACAATTATGTTCGCTATCCGAATCGTTCGTTAACCGATCATCAATTTGCCATATATGTTAATGGAAATTCGATTTATTCGTTCTGGAGATCCTAAAAATATAAATAAAACAAAAATTGTCATGTACAAGAATAATTTCTTAGTAAGTTTATTTATTACAAATATGATACATACATATAGTCTTGCTTATTAATCAGTCCTTTTCCTTTCTTTGGGCGTTAAAGAACATGTCCAATGTCGATTGTTTTTCTCTCTTCTTCAGGACTTTCAGGAAATGATTGATAGCAATGTCGTTGTGGAGATCAGCAACCCTATTGACATCAGCTTGTTTAATGTCAGATCTCCTTTTAAATTTTGTAAACCAGCCAGTGGTAGCCTTGAATTCTAGATTTTCAAAGGACGAGCCTGGAGTTTGTTCTTTCAATTTCTCAAAAATTTCTCCAGCCTTCTCTTGAATGATTGCCATTCTAGTTACATCTCTTTTCACCTCCCGTTCATTTATCATGGATGACACTTTTTTTTTTTTGCTTCTCGGATGTAATTTCCGTCACTCCTTTAGCGGCTTGAGTCTTCTTGATGATATCTTTTTTTAGCTATGATTGTGCCTACAGTAGACCTGTTCAAGTCGTACTGCCTGGTAACATCAGTCATTATTTTGTCCACTCTCTACTTTAGTTATAATCTCTTGCTTGGTTTTTATGGTGAGCACATTTCTTGACACTCCACTCTTTTCAGGTCACATAATATTTTCAAATTTTCAGGGTTTTTTTATAAGGCGTTCAGAGAAGCACTTACGAAAACCACAAGGACATAAACCAACTACACATGTATGGTACACTATTGACGATGTGTCACCCTACGCGTCGTATGGAGCTGCCTCACTGCTACATAGTATGAATGATGACGTGTCAATGCACGCGCACATCCATTTTCAGGACAAATTGAGGACTGATGTCGGGTGTTTCGAGAGCCGAGACGTTTTCGTTAGAATTAGTTTTTGTTCGTTATCCGAATTTTGTTCGTTGTCCGAACACAAAAATCTTTCCTGAAAGTGTTCGTTGTCCGATTTGTTCGCTGTCCGAACAGTTCGTTAACCGAATACCCACTGTACTATACGTGCTTGTCAGTGCAATACTTACGGTAGAAAACAAAATGCATTTTAGATGATAATGACAAATAAAAACTAAAAATTTTATTTGATTCTTTTTTTTTTCAATTCGTATCGTCACATCTACTAAACGCTTAATCTAAAAATAGATTGTTTGTTAAATATTTAATAGGTATTATAAAAAAAAACGAAATTCCCATTGATAGGTAATCGAATGTTTGTGCGAAAATAAATGTGTGCCAGGTTATACCAAATGTGGCTCTCAGAGCTCATGCGGCTCTTCGGTGGGTTTTTGTTTGTCGCCCTGTGAGCCACTTTGTGTATAATATTGAATTATGGAATGGCTCTATAATTTTTGTGTTAAACTAAAAAAAATACCTGAGTTTGGCTGTTTGAATTCATGGGTTACCGATGAGTTTGGCTGTTAGACTTCATGGGTGACCGGCTGTGAATTATTGGTCGAACGTTTCCCATTTAAAGTTTATTGTTTTGTGTGCTTCTCGAGAATTATCCCATGGAGGTGTTTATCTTGTGTTTATCTTATATATTTTCAGAGAAGCCGCTAAGTTAATTCTTGATGGGGTCCAACAACTTTGCTGAAATGGCAATGAACTTTTGTCAAACCGTGGATGAAGACCTGAATCAACTTTTATTACGTTTTTATTAAATCAGAAACTTTGTTTTTGTTTTCAGTGGTTTGTTTTTATTAATAAACACTTTTGAGTCTGTGTAAGTGTGTGTGTGTGTGTGTGTGTATGTGTGTGTGTGTGTGTTTAAAAAGGGGGGGGGTGCTGCTTAAGAAACAATCTAGCCTTTACTTTAAAATTGTGTTTAAAGGCAACAAACATGCATAGAACGATAATCTATTCTGAGAGTTGATAAAATCCTTAAAAAAAACCAAATCAAACTTTTTTTTTATGCTACCATGTCCTAAATTCAACATCATCATCATTGCCGGTCACTCCTATCGGGGTGTGGGCCACCAACTAAAGATCTCCAGCGACTTCTGTCCCGAGCCATTCTCTCCAACTGCTTCCAGCTGAATCCCATCCTGGTGATTTCCGCTTTAAATTCTCGCCTCCAGATGTTACATGATGGCTTTCGTAATGTGTGGCCAATCCAGCCCCATCTCTTCTTCCTGATCTCTTCTTCCATTGAAGCTTGGCCGGTTCGTTCTAAAAAGCTGACATTGGTGATGGTGTCAGGCCATCGTATTTGAATAACTTTCCGAAGGCAGCTGTTGATAAAGGCCTGGACTCTCTTAGTGGTGATTTTCGTAATCCTCCAGGTCTCAGCTCCATATAATAGGACTGACTTTACATTGGTATTGAACAGGCGAATTTTGGTGTTCAGAGACAGCTCTTTGGAATTCCAGATGTTCTTGAGCTGGATAAAGGCGGCTCTTGCTTTTCCGATCCTTGCTTTGACATTCTCATTTGTTCCACCCTGCTGATCTAAATTGGAAAAAATTCAATCTTGATCTATTTATTTAAACGAAAAATTGTAAATCACTGCGACAACGACAGTGCACTCTCACACCAATACAGCTTCGCGTGCGACTTCTTAAATATGCATGCGCACTGCAGTAAAAAATATCACGCATCTGGAACTGTGGAACACATCGTTCCATTAAAAGATGTGTGTATCGTTAAGTAATCCAGATGATGACTTCAGGCATTAGGAAAAGTGATTCTTTATTGTTGAAATATACATAAAGAATTTAACAAAAACAAAAGACTTTATTAAGTTTTATGTTATAGATAATATAAGATGAAAATAGGAGTCGCTGCAGTTCAATTAATTGTTGTAAATAATATTAAGTGGAAAGAGGGGTTGTTGCGGAAGCATCATCAGGACTTAGCGCTCGTGTCGAAGTCCCTCTAAGTATCTAAAGGTCAGGTGAGTGACTTTATTAGTTGTACACTACCATAGTACAGCGAAACTACTAGAAACAGTTTATCCATACTGTTTGTGTTACTTACCGATGGTCCTTATATATATCTTTTCATTTTTCTTTTAGTTAATCATTCCAATCAAATCTGTCCCACTCCCAATACTTTAAATTAAGTCAATATATCTCTCTATCTTTTTTTTTATAAAATTTTTTAGCTAACATTAGTCTTTACAGAACGTTTTCCTACTGAATCATGTTAAATAATGAACTAGCGGCGTCGACAATCGGCTAGAGATGGGGAGTGTCGCAGTTCGGCGAGCTGTGTCATAAAGGCTATCATTTTCTGAAGCAGTTCATTAACGGAGGTTAAACATTTTGAAGTTAAATGGAAATGAATGTAAGATTTCAATAAAACACTCTATTGATTAGTATACTTTTGAATTTAGTACAATTTGTGTTTATAAACCAGCTTTTGTAGACAATTAAAAAGAATTAAAAAAAGATCATTTTTTTTCCTTTGAGCTTTGCGTGATCTCTTTTAGGGTCCACCTCTTATTATAATTTTCAACAATAAAACCATTACGTCAACTACAGAAAGACCGTCAAAAATCATGACGTCATATGTATTAATTTGTATGTTTCCTATTTATGAAACCGGGGAATAACCTTGTGAGCCACAAACCCTCACTTTAGTAGACTCCCAGATAAAACAAAGTGTAAAGAATATTCAACTTCAGTTCTTGGTAATAGTTTCATGATTTTGTGGATCATATACAGCTGCATAGCCTCATCTTTATGGTATTTCATAGCGAAAGTATTAGGCTATTGTAATACAGAATCCAATCGGTTGCTTTGTGTGAAATTTTCTCTGAACATTATTTTACTGTTTATTGTTTGTGTGTGATCTTTAATGGAACATTCACTTTCTTGATTTGTATTTATTGTAAATCATATAGTGTTTCCAAAATGACATTCCCATCATCCATATATAAACTACTAGTTGCAAGTACCCGGCTTTGCCCGGGTTTACAATAAGGTTTTCTGTTTACCTTCTGTTTTCTCCCTACCCCCTCTCTCCCTCCCTCCCTCCCCCTCTCTCCCTTTCCCTCCCTCCCTCTCCCTCCTTCTCTCCCATCTCTCTCCCATCTCCCTCTCTCCCCTCTCCCCCTCCTTCTCTCCCAACGTCCATCCTCCCTCTCTCCTTTCCTCCCCTCTCTCCCTCCCTAACCCCTCTCTCCATCCTTTCTCCTTCCCTCCCCTTTCCACCTCTCTCTCCCCCTCTCTCCCCCTTCCTCCCTCCCTCATTCCCTCTCTCTCCCTCCCTGCCCCCTCACTCTTTATCTCTCTCCCTCCCTCTCTCCTACCCTCTCTCTCTCCCTCCCTCCACTCTCTCTCCATCCCTACCCCTCTCTCTCCCTCCCTTCCTTTTCTCTCTCCATCTCCCCCAACTCCCTCTCTCATCTCCCTCTCCCCCCTCTCCCTCTCTCCCCCTCCTTTTCTCCCCCCTGTCCATCCCCCCTCCCTCCTCTCTCCCTCCCTCCCTCCCTCCCTACCCTCCTTTCCTCTCTCTCTCCCTCCTGCCCCCCCTCTCTCTCTCTCTCTTTAGCTCTCTCTCCCTCCCTCTCCCCTCTCTCTCTTTCTCTCTCTCTCTCTCTCTCTTTTATATATATATATATATATATATATATACTTATTATTATGGCTTCACACTTCTTCTAAAATCCTTCTTCATTCCTTTATCTTCCTCAAACTGTACAAATCAGGGAGCATGAAAAAACAACAACAATTCTTTGCATCACAAAGGCACAATACAGCACCAGCGCGCAAGTTCTATTCGAATCGGGAAATGACGTCACAGAGGAATTTTATTTATGGCGCCGTCGAGATTACTTTAATATAGTAAAATACTAAAATAAAAAAAAATTAATTACAATTAAACTACCCATCGAGATGAAACGAAACATGTCCTATAACCTTCCCCATGTAATTATGTGTATGTGTAACAAATTTCACGTTAGCTGTTTTTCTGGATCTTGAGTTATAAGGGAACAGACAGACAAACAGACAGACAGACAGACAGACAGACAAAAAATGCGTCTTATAAGTATAGAGATATAAGTATATTGAACCCCTTCCCAATGTGGTCAACGCCCATGAACTAGTATCGATTTTTTAACGCTAATTATCTAGTGGGCTACTTGTAGCATTGACACGCCCTGACATTTGTGCCCTGGTTAATTCAATATTAATAAATGCCAAAATCTTTCTCCTCCCCCCCCCCCCCAACCATCACCCCATTTCTCCCCTCCCATCCGAAATGGTAAAATGCTATGAGACTTACTTGCTGCAAAAATAATTTACTGTACATTTGATTTTATGGTGATTTTATAATCCAGATCTAAAGTTTAGCGATTAGTTTTCAGATGTACAAATATTAAGACTAACATATAATTATAGAGAGTTGTTATATATGCTTTACGAAAAACAGCCAATTAAAAAATGGTTGGTACACTCGAAGTTCACTTCAGTAGTTTTACGGACAGCATCAAAGGTTTGGCTTAGTGGCGCTTTGTTAGCGATCCGAATCTTCACGCTGCATCACGACCTGCATGTTGTAGGCTAAGGGTTCGACTCCCGATGAGTGCCAGTCACCTACATATATCTCCTGTGGTGCCTCCATGACCATTGCACTATCGGCTATGGTGGGGGATGAAGATTTTCAAAAAAAAAAAGCCTTGTTGCTCGTCGATATCTATCTTTTATATAATTAAGATCGTCTGCAATCATTTCAATCATATGGATTGATATTTTTTAAAAAATCAATTACACAATAACTAGCAAACGAAATATTTCATTGATGATAAAATTTGTAGAAAATATTTAATAATATTGAATTCTGCGTGACTTTAGTCTCTATATTTTCAGAAGTGGCCAGATATTCATATTAAACATACATATTTAAATTCACAAATAGGCAATGAAACACAATGAAACTTTATGACAGTAAAGTATTCCTGCATTTGTCAATTCTTTAAGTTGTTTATGCTTATCTAAGTTGATTTTAAATTCGTTTTCTTAAAGGTTCTTGAAATGTTTAGATAATTGTGTAACTTATCAAAACTTCGGCCAAAATTAAATATTGCATTGCATTTATTATACGCGAATTTCTCAGTGCGTCATCTATTTGGAATACAATTCTCCGCTCAAAGAAAGCAATTCTACAGTATTAGCATATGTTGACAGTGACATGTAATACTTTAGACCGGGTAGTTGGGCAGGGTCGAGGAGGGTGAGACATTGAAAAGGTTACATCACTAGAATATTTATGAAGTGCCGTGATCTAAGATTATGGCACAGCCAGCCCCCACATCTATGTCCGAATTCTAAATAACAGGAGGTGCCGGTAGTCTGACTTACAAGTGAGATTTCTCTATTTTGTTTGGGACTTATTTCAACAAACGTACAAACCTAAGACAGAGAAAAGGAGTTAGGGTACTTTTGACACAATGACTAATATTATGAACTCTGTTTTACTGCTTATGGTATTCAGTTCTTTACATCTGAATAGGGCTGTTCGATTCGTAGAGAATAAACAACTAGACAGGTAAGAAAACAGCTCGACAGGTAAGAAAACAGCTAGACAGGTAAGTAAACAACCATAGCAAATAGTATATATATACTAGCTGTACCCTGCAATACCTTTGCATTGAGTTATATCCCCTTAGGCTTGATCGGTAGGCTAGGTAATGTTTTGGTTTCGGGTAGATCAGTGTTTTTTCTTTTTATGATTGTATTTTAAACTGGAGATACTGTTGTATTGATTCCTTACTTCCGATTTAACGCATAACCCACATCGCTGTTATATATAATAATATATATAGTTGTAATGCTACTTAGCAAAAATACGGTAATGGGTGGCAGAGCAGTGTAAGTCACGAGACTGTCGACATGTGGTCCCGGGTTCAATCATAGTACAAGTTCCCTCTAAGTCTCGTGTATTTCCTACATAACCATCACACTCTCCACTAATCATAGTACAAGTTCCCTCTAAGTCTCGTGTATTTCCTACATAACCATCACACTGTCCACTATGAAAATAAAAAAGGCCATTGTAAAATGCTCCTTTAAAATGTTTAGAGTCTCTAAGAGAGATTAATATATATCCTAAAAAAAAAAAAGTAAGAAATGTTTATAAAACTGAAAAGTTGAAAACTATTTGGCCTGTTTGTATGACTTAATAAAGATAGTATCGTGCAAATATGAGCTCTATGACGTCTAATGAACAAAACAAAATGAAATATATTTATCTAAAGTGGTTTCACTTAAAAAAATAATCCTTTCCAATGCACAGCTTTTATTTCTTTTTTAAAATCTATATTTGCTTTTATACGTCATAAAATGATACAAAAAAATTAAACATATAAAGAAAATAATAGAAGACTACTAAGAATGTATTGGCCAATCCTAATGCTGATCACCTTATCTTAGAATAGGTCCGGTATCTGATTCACTTTAAACAGTATAGGAATTTGATTAGCTCAGCTTAACTAACTAATGTTTAATTATTTCGAGATAAAATAACCTAAATATATAATTTTATGAATTAAAATTCATATGCTAATTAAAAAAAACATTTAATCTACAGGTTTCAATCCTTGCTATCTGAACAAGATGTTCAAAAAGTTTTAAGCTCAGAGTTAACAAAAAATGACAAGGCAGTGCTGGAGGAATTTGATAAACTAAAAAGTTTAATTCACAAAGCTAAATTAATAGGGAAAAGCCATGGATCTAAACTAAAGCCGAAAACTGAAAGAAACATGGGAGCAGACGATGATTCACTTTCTGAGCCAAGCGCTGATAGAATTGACCAAGAAAATAATGTGATTGCGTTCGATGATGAGGTTAAGGGATCAAAGTTTGACACCGAGAATAATCTATTATTACTTGAACATATTTACAAAGTCTTGTCTGTTCTTCGAAGTTTGAATAATCTCAAGTCTACTGATTCGTCAGAAAATTTGAACCTACTTTCAGATTATACTTCCGGTAATTATTTCAACATAAAATGGAAATTAAATTGAATAAATAATGAACATTTTAATGCGAATAAAATATAACACGCTCATCTTTGCTGCTATACATTTATACAATTTAATAAATGAAACAAATGATTCTATTTTTAGAACATCGCCAAATAATTAAAAAGTCCGAAGATGACGAAACACTGAAAGAGCGTCAGTCCAGTAATACGTCACCATTCTCCCAATTTAATGGTAAGTAGGGAGAGAACCAACAACTTCCAAACGTCTTTGTCATTGATTTTTTTAAAAATTACTTGAGGCTCCGTTTATCTATTACTCATTGCTTTTGTTTTGAAATTAGGGGGGGGGGGGAGGCAAAGTATGTCACGCAATGATAAATGATGGTTAAAAGCGGTAGCAAAAGGGGAGGGTGGGAGCAAATTAAAGACAAAAAAAGTTAACTAATAAGTGAATGATACCTGACTATATCAACTCAGATCTATTGATATTTTTCTAGCTCCTTTGAGAATAAATTGAATTTTCGATTTCACATTAAATGATCAAATTGGGCATTAGGTTAAATATTCCG
Source organism: Bulinus truncatus (assembly GCA_021962125.1). Classification (NCBI taxonomy): domain Eukaryota; kingdom Metazoa; phylum Mollusca; class Gastropoda; family Planorbidae; genus Bulinus; species Bulinus truncatus. The sequence goes on from JAGDYQ010000007.1 coordinate 10,731,755, forward strand.
TGGACCAATTTATTTATTTTTTTTTTTACTGGCGACAACATATTTTTAGTTTGTTTAGGCAAGTAGAGATTTGTTTTTATTTAGTACATTTCATAGAAACATAGCTTGTATTTAAGTACTTATTTAAATAAACCATTACCAGCTTATGCTTGTTTTTTTCGTTAAAATGAAAAAAAAAATATATAAATTTGTGTTATTTTTTCCAACTGTCGAACAGATAAAATCAACAAGTGCATTGAAAATCTTCAAGACTTACACCAGCAGTTTTATTCTGACCAATCATATGACACAGACAGGCGAGGCAGAACTGGCACAAAAAGTAAGAAGAGCATTTAGACTTCTCAAACAACAAAAGTTGGCGAACTTCCAAAAATGTGAAGAATTGTAAGACTAATTGGGCTATGGTACGATTGTAAAAGGGCATAAATTATGCAACAATTTATAGAAAAAAAAGGAACTGATGATTGTAAATTTGTTTCTAGGAATGTCAAATAACATTAACTTTGGAAAAAGTTAAAAAGTCAAAACGATTGTAGTAATTAATTGCAGGATGAAAAGAAAAGAGAATATTTTTTGTTAAATATTTCACTTTTATATGTTACATTCTTTTTTTAATATAATTTTTCTTTGAGATTTGAAATCCTTTATTACAAAAATCTTAATAAATTTGATCTAATATATCATTGTTATTGTACAAATATAAGGGATTTTGTAAGGAAAAGCACCAAAACATATGATTCCAGCCATCTCCCCCCCCCCCATTACTTTATTCCCGTAGAACGGTGTTCTTTTGCACCTGGGGGCTCACCTACATGTGGATAACGGAAACGGAAAAAAAAAATTCCAGGTACAATTTTATTATTATTTATCTTTTTTCTAAGTAAATATAATAGATATGAGTATGTGACTAATTATTATATTAAACTAGCTGTACCCTGCAAAACATTTGCATAGAGTTATATCCCCTTAGGCTTGATCGGCAGGCGAGGTTATTAGTTGGTTTCGGGCAGATCCGATTTTTTCATGGTTGTATTTTAAACTGGAATACTGTTGTATTAATTCTTTACTTTCGATTTAACGCAGCGCCCAAATCGCTATTATTATATTAAATATTTTATTGGCAGTCTAATTATACAAATAATTGACCTATAGGACATGAACATTTGTATCTGTTTTTGAATATTTTGTTTTTATATGTAGGACTAGAGACGAAATGTAATATGGTATATAAGCTGTGTATGGTAATTAGCATGTTATGTGAATGTCCAGTCAGGCAAGGTTGATAAGTCAATGTCCAGTCAAGCCAGGCTGTGACGTGAATGTCATGTCAGGCTAGACTGTTATGTCAATATCCAGTCAGGCTATGGTGTTATCTCTTTTGTCCAGTCAGGCTATGGTGTTATCTCTTATGTCCAGTCAGGTTATGGTGTTATCTCTTTTGTCCAGTCAGGCTATGGTGTTATCTCTTATGTCCAGTCAGGTTATGGTGTTATCTCTTATGTCCAGTCAGGCTATGGTGTTATCTCTTATGTCCAGTCAGGCTATGGTGTTATCTCTTATGTCCAGTCAGGCTATGGTGTTATCTCTTATGTCCAGTCAGGCTATGGTGTTATCTCTTATGTCCAATCAGGTTATGGTGTTATCTCTTATGGCCAGTCAGGCTATGGTGTTTTTTATCTTATATTCATTCAGTCTTTGTTGTTATGTCAATTACCAATCAGGCTATGTTGCTTTGTCAATGTCCTGATTGGTTCGTGACGTCACGCGGTTTTCAGACGACTTCCGCTTGAAGCGTTGCAGCGGAGAAAACGCAGCAGTGTGTGTGTGTGTGGGGGGTATATTTGCAGTTTGTGTTGCGGTACTTGAATTAGTTTTGTTGTGTTTACATGAATTCTGTGTTGAGGTACATGAGTTTAATTTATGATGCGGGTACATGGCCTCAGTTTGTGTTGTGAGTGAATGACTTCAGTTTGTATAGGCTACAGCTTCTCGTTGATATTAGAGAGGCAATTGAATTAATAATGTAATTATACTAAATCCCATATTTCGATGATTTAAATAGTTTAGGAATAATCTAGTTAATCAATGTCATATATATATATATATATATATATATATATATATATATATATAGCCTATATATATATATATAGATATATATATATATAGATATATATATATTAAAATATTTTTTTCTTCTTTTTTTCCATGCTATAAATTCAATTCAAAATGTTGATATTTTTATGATTCACGTTTTCTTTATCTTTTCTGCTGATCAATGAATCAATGTCATTCAGACATGTAAGAATGGAATCTAGTACATAAAGTATTTGTGAGTTTTTTAATTAGCGCTGCTGATTAACCGCCATTAACGCGCGATTGTGTTTCAAAAAGTATGCTATACAAGTTTTTAACGCATCGCCTAATTGCGTTAATTTGACTAAAAGTTTTTACTTCGTAGTTTCAAAAAAAACTAAATCAGTCAATAACTCACTCATGCAACTCTATTAACAGAAATTTGTAGATGACGGCTCAGCATATATGTGTTTTATTTTAGATATTTTTATTATATATATATATATATCAAGGTCGTACCCGGGGGGGGGCTGGGGGCTGCAGCCCCTTCCCCAAAAAATAATAAAAATGTTATTGCTGATAGTAACTCATAAAAAATTGACAAATATTTGCCTTTAAAAACTTGGAACAGCCCCCCCCCCCCCTCCCCAAAACAAAATCCTGGGTACGGTACTAATATATATATATATATGATTCGGAAAAAAATGGTTGTATTCAAGAAGTATAGAAACAATAGGTAGCTATAGTGAAGGAATTAGATTTCACTTAGATTGATCATACGGAAAAAAAAACGCGGGAACTGTCACGTTAACTCAAAATTATAGCATTGGCGTGACCTAGTATTTTTCTTTTGTTTTATTTTCTGATCCTAAAATTACAAAATGTACGTAAGCCCATTAACTCAGTTTCGCTATTTTAATTAGATGATTTGAAGATTACAATATCAAAATTATAAAATGAATCGTACTATTGTCAATGTAACAAGACTATGGAGTAAGATAATAGAATACCGCGTATTTAAAAGAAACCAGCATAATACTCTCGGTGATAGAAATACATTTAGTCTTGATTCTGATGCACGCATCTCTCGGTAGATAGAAATACAGTTAGTCTTAACTCTGACATGTGTCATAAGTTTGGGAAATACACGTTTGATACTGCGATTGAGGAAAAAAAATCACCTCGCATACCTGATTGATACGATACATGTTAATAAACTGGTATGCTAATGTTTAATATTTGTTACAATTAATAATAACTTTTTTTTTAATTTCTTTTTTTTTTTTAGAACAGCAGCACTATAAAAATGTGTACAACTCAGTACAATATGACCAGATTATTATCGACCTATTATATTTCAGAGTAGGGGCTACTACCATGGTTATACAGATTCCGACAGAGTTATGTACCTTTATATTTTAATTTTTTTTATCTGGTGAAAAATAAAAGAAATAAAATCTTAGAAATTTTGACCTCTCATAAAGATACTTTTATTTACTATCTATCTATCTGTCAATCTCTCTATCAATCTGTCTATCGATCTATCAATCTATCTATCAATACATCATCTATACACATGTTAAAACATCTATACATGTATCTATACATATAGATACATATATCTATCTCATTCCTACAGAGACTTTTGGAATCAACTGACAACTTCCATAATTTTTTTTAATACATAAGAAGAAAAGATTTTTTTTATATAGTACCAGTTGATACAGCTGTCATAAAAACTACTCCTTAAACGATAATAGGAAGCTATAGGTATAGTGATGTATTCTGTACACTAGTGCGGTATACTGTAGACTAGTGCTATATTTTGTACAATAGTGTTGTATATGGTACACAAGTGTTGTATATGGTACACTAGTGCTGCATACAGTAGCTTAGTGCTGTATATTGTAGACTAGTGCTAAATATGGTGCACTTTTCTGGATATCGTAGTCTTGTGCTGTATATTTTAGTCTAGTACTACTTCATAATTGAACTAATTTTTCATTTACTTTGTAGTTTTTCTTATTACATTTTATTTCGCAGATTGTGGTGTTGTCAAACTGTCAGATTGTGGTGTTGTCAAACTGTCAGATTGTGGTGTTGTCAAACTGTCAGATTGTGGTGTTGTCAAACTGTCAGATTGTGGTGTTGTCAAACTATCACATTGTGGTGTTGTCAAACTGTCACATTGTGGTGTTGTCAAACTGTCAGATTGTGGTGTTGTCAAACTGTCACATTGTGGTGTTGTCAAACTGTCACATTGTGGTGTTGTCAAACTGTCAGAATGTGGTGTTGTCAAATAGTCACATTGGGGTGTTGTCAAACTGTCACATTGTGGTGTTGTCAAACTGTCACATTGTGGTGTTGTCAAACTGTCACATTGTGGTGTTGTCAAACTGTCAGATTGTGGTGTTGTCAAACTGTCAGATTGAGGTGTTGTCAAACTGTCACATTGGGGTGTTGTCAAACTATCACATTGTGGTGTTGTCAAACTGTCACATTGTGGTGTTGTCAAACTGTCATATGAAAAACTCAGATAACATACAGATAGGTAACCAAATGTTTCCGAAGTTATTTTAATACCTTGAAAAGTACATTTAAAAATACATCTGTATAAAACTGTTGCCGTCTATAGTAATGCTTTCATTTCTTTTATTAAGGAAAAAACATTCTTCAGATGCCTGCAAGTAAACAAAATAATAATATTTGAGTAGCCTAAACAATAAATTGATTTCTTTAAATGTAAGAGTCACAGAGAAAGATTCATTAATACACATGTATGGTATCTATATCATTCATACACAGGTATGGTGAGTATAACATTAATACACAGGTATGGTGAGTATAACATTAATACACAGGTATGGTGGGTATATCATTCATACACAGGTATGGTGGGTATATCATTCATACACAGGTATGGTGGGTATATCATTAATACACAGGTATGGTGGGTATATCATTAATACACAGGTATGGTGGGTATATCATTAATACACAGGTATGGTGGGTATATCATTAATACACAGGTATGGTGGGTATATCATTAATACACAGGTATGGTGGGTATATCATTAATACACAGGTATGGTGGGTATATCATTAATACACAGGTATGGTGGGTATATCATTAATACACAGGCATGGTGGTGGGTATATCATTAATACACCTGTATGGTGGGTATATCATTAATACACAGGTATGGTGGGTATATCATTAATACACAGGTATGGTATTTACCTCATTAATACACAGGTATGGTGAGTATATCATTAATACACAGGTATGGTGGGTATATCATTAATACACAGGTATGGTATTTATCTCATTAATACACAGGTATTGAGTATATCATTAATACACAGGTATGGTGAGTATATCATTAATACACAGGTATGGTGGGTATATCATTAATACACAGGTATGCTGGGTATATTTAGTTTGAAAACGATACGAGAAACGGACTCACTCTAAACGTTCATTTCTATTGCCAACATGATTGACTCCTCCTATTCCAGAGGATTGAGCTGATAGTAGAAAACAAAAATTAAAAATAGACACATTATTAGAATAAAATGTCAAGATTTTTGCTCGTTGACAGTTATCTTTACAACTACTTTGATAAATATTATAAACCTCTGTTTATATATTTTGTATTAATTAGTAGGCATATTAAGTGCAGTTTCTGTCTTACTTTTAGATTCGGTAATTACTATGTCTATTATATTTACACCTACAGCTAAGACAATGTGAAGCTATAAAAAAAACAGCAAGCCCTGAGAATATTTGAGGTTTTAATGCAGTCTCAGACAATTGTACAGTAGTTGCAGTGTCACATTGCATAGAGCAATACTTGCAGCTGCTCAGTACCTGCAGTGTCTACAAGTAACAACTTTACATTTCATCTGCCCCTATGGCCCTCCAGGAAACTTTTCATTTTAAAAAGAAATCAGATAAATTTAGAAAAAACGAACTTTATCAGAATGTCCCCCACTTACCTCTCGGTTTTCCCTTCTCCCCGGTTCCTATGATAAAGGTAGCATTTAGATTTTTCATATCCTCTGACAACTTAGAACTACTGTCCGAAATATTTGTCAACTTATCTATGGGAGACTTCCCATTGACAAACTTTGTGATGAGGATTATATCATTGGTCAACTTGTTCCATTTTTTCCTGAGGTCGTCGTCACCTAAATCGTCAATGTCATCTGGAGACAAAATTTTTAGCACGGAACTCAGTTTATGCCATTTAATATTAAAGTTATTGAATTTCAGAAAGTGCGACACATCATTTAAAAATGTGTCCAGATGCTTGTGAAATTGTGTGTAGAGCTTTTTAAGATCAGTTTTGCTTCCTGTAAATGATAAAAAAATATTCTGGATAAAAAAGTATAAATAAATAAAATTGAATGGTAGTTTTTAACCGAAACGCAATATATAAAACATTAAAAATGATATTGCACGATAATGCAGGCTATTTGTCTCCATACAAACATGGTAAACAAGATATATATGACTAGGGTTAAAATGTTATTTTGTTTTCTCTAAAAGATATAGGCCTCAATCATGAGAATAATAATGTATTGACTTTAAAATTTAACAAACATATATATGCGGTTAACGTGTTTAATCTTCTTTAGTGCCGGCTCTAGCTATCAGCATTGTTGGAAATTTAATTTAGGCGCGTCATTTGCTAAGGGGAAACCATCAAGTTTTTTAACACCCATTAGTCTTTTTTACCCCTTGTAAATACCATTCAAACAAGCTAAACGCTAATTCTCAGTTTCGCTACATGACGTAAAACCGGCACTGTTTCTTACCAAATGTAGAACGTTCTTCTTGTCTTTTTGTAAGTTGTGACACTTCATCATTGTCTGGTAGAACTAGAACATTGCCAACTGGTACGGAAAAAAATGCATTAATACCAAATACAAGATTTACAGGACAAATATAATACGGTTTAAATATTATACAGGATAAAAATTATACAGGACAAATATAATACGGTTTAAATATTATACAGGATAAAAATTATACAGGACAAATATAATACGGGTTAAATATTATACAGGATAAATATTTTGCAGGATAAATATTATACAACTGACATAATCATATCCTCTGTCCACAACAGAGTGTGTGTACTGATAGGAACAGGCTTTTCTCATTCTATGGTTATTTTGAACTTTAAATTAAGGCGTATTATTTAACTTAACGATTTCCATAGCGCTTAATGACGTCCTTTGTAATGCGCTACTGTATTGTGGAATTTTGTTCATAAAATGTTCACTTTGAAAATGTTCAGGAAGCTTAGGTAATGGAGTGAGACAGACTTTACCAAGCTTACAGAGCAAACCAAGAGACCTATCTACATATCCACCTATGAGCATGAACGCAAACAAATGCAAAAAGAAAAAAAAAATACACAAAATGATTTATAATAAAAAGAAGTGATGTTGTTGTTTCCGAGATAAACTTTACTTTGTTTTTAGCCACATCTTTATTATCCCCAATGGATAGGGTCTGTGTTTGGAAAGTCCCTCTAGAGATGAGACAAAATCTCTTAGATCCTATTATCCACTAATGGGACGGTTTTTATGGTTCCCATCTTTCATCCCCAACATAACCAACAGTGCAAAGGCCAAATAGGCACAACGGGAGTCTGTAGTCTAGCGAATGGGTCTGTGTGTGAAAAGTCCCTCTAAGGATGAGACGAAATCTCTTAGGTCCTATTATCCACTAATGGGACGGTTTTTATGATGTCCATCTTTCATCCCCAACATAACCAATAGTGCAAAGGCCAAGTAGGCACAACGGGAGTCGATAGTCTAGTGAATGGGTCTGTAGTACCAACTTAGTTCATCATTAACATCCATTGTTTCTATTTATACTTATATGTATACATTTATTATAGTTATTCATATTATTTCACCATGTAAAATTCAACAATGTTGACAACAAATGTTATTGACAGACATCTTACTAATGGACTCATCTGAAGATGCTCTGTCCTCTAAAAGTGATATTAATTCTTCGGCGATATCATTCAGCTCTGCATGACGAGACCTGAAATGGAATAAAAAAAAAAGTTATCATATAATTGTATTTAGAATTACTTATTAATCTTTATTTTTTTGTTGCTGTAAAATAATATGAAAAAAAGCTTTTTTATACGTCTAACTGTATGCGCGCTCGTACACACACACACACACACACACAAACAAACACACACACACACGTATACTGTTCTTTGTACCCGCTCTACGATTGGGTAGAAATAATTGTTATATGTATAGTTATATTTATAAAAAAAAAAATAGATCTATATAAGTACCCATCACTCTTTTCCAGTCAATTTTGTAAGATCTTTTACATCCAGCCTTTCTCTACAATGACGACCCAGATTTTAGGTTTAATTTAAATTCCCCACTAAACCAATTCACTATTCTTTTTGTCGCCTATCTAAATTCTGTATTCTCTCTCCACCAACCATCCTATACTATAACTCCATTATCACAAAACTATCATAACTTGAACAAATTAAAGTCGTTTAGCTGCAAGTGCATATACATTTTGTATTCGTATTGTTATGTCCATATTTTTTTTAGTGTAGACAAAACCCCCAGCGAACAAAACCCCCACGGACAAAAGCCCCAGCGACTAAACGCCAAAATATTAAGATCAAGTTTAAGTCAATATTATATATTACGAAGTTGACCATGGGATGAGGGAAATGTTTGTCGGTATAAGAGATCAATTCTGTCAACACTTTTATGAATAGGCATGTTCCTATGATGTTTTTCCTATAAGAAGGCTTGGCTTTCGGCCACTGGTGGTTCTTGGCTAACACTATTACTTTTGTTTGTTTTACCTGGTAAGATAAGCTTCCTGTTGATGTAAAGCTAACAAGGGATTGACTTTTCACCACTGTGGTCACTGCTTGCAAGTATATCGAATCTTGCATTTAAAATCTATTTACAATTTTCCGTTAAATTAATAAAAACTTCAGCTTATCAGTCTAATTTAATGCCATCTATTTTTAGCCCATTGATCTTTTGTTTTATTATTCAAGAGCCTGAAGAACTTGTTCATTTAAATTTTAAAAACAACTACAAAAACCAAAACAAATTATGATGATATACAAACAAGATAAAATTATAAATACACTAGCTGTACCCTGAAAAACCTTTGCATATAGCTAGTTATATCCACTTAGGCTTGATCGGTAGACTAGGTTATTTTTGGTTTCGTGCAGATCCGATTTTTTCATGATTGTATTTTAAACTGGAATACTGTTGTATTAATTCTTTACTTTCGATTTAAAGCAGAGCCCAACTCGCTTTTATATATATTATTAGATACGAAGGGTGTAAATTTTTAATTTTATAAAGAGTACTTGTTTTGATGCAAATAAACTGTACTGTAATTTTATCTTGACGTATCAAGTTGTCTGGAGTTGAGTTTTACCAGGTCATAAATGTAAAGACAAAAAGATAACACTCCCAAGATATTAGAAAAAAAAATATTTTTGTAACACACAAAGTGAAGTACTGTAACAAAAACAAAGAAGCAACTAATTATCAATAACTAACGTTGTCTCAGCATCAATATATCAGATAACACTAAGACAAGAAGTTAACTACAGAGGAATAATTATTTATTAAATGTGTTTTGTAATTAGATATCCAGATGACTAGATGTATAAATGTGTATATGATAGACTAGATGGATAAATGTGTATATGATAGATAGATGGATAGATAGGCAGACATAGCCAAGATAGAAAGACAGACAGAAATATGAATACATTCAAAATGATAGTAAGAAATAAAGTATATAATCAAAAGAGATATAAAGATAACAATGTGTGTATATGTATACACACACGCACACACACACTCACATATATATAATAGACAGATAGATAGATAGATAGATAGATAGATAGATAGATAGATAGATAGATAGATAGATAGATAGATAGATAGATAGATAGATAGATAGATAGATAGATAGATAGATAGATAGATAGACACAGGGAGAGAGAGAGAGACAGACAGACAGACAGACATATAAGATAATACACGATGGGTAGATATACAAATAGATAGACAGATAGAGAGACCATCACATCAATAAACTACAAGAGATTCGACCACAGGTCAACAAATGGACCGCACTCGCAGTAAACTATTTATGCCAGCCTCAGTCAACCCCCCCCCTCTCTCCCTCCTCCCCAACCCAACTCCCAATCAAACTGTTTAATAATGTATAGGCGCAAATCAATTTTCACGCTATATAATTTTTTGTGCGTCTTTTGTCTTTGAATAACAATCTGATCCGCACGTTGTCACAAAACACAAACTGCATTCACCATGTCAAGTGTGACACGTTCACAACTAAACCTAGTGAGAGGTGTGGGGGTGTGTGAATAACGAAACAGTATTTCAATGGGTACAGTTTTTAGTCATCACGTTTAACGACAGTCTTATTGTTCCGGGAGTGAATGTGTGCGGGGGGGGGGGAGGGACAACAGAACCTTCACACAATTACATTTCATTAAGGTGTGTGAGAGAGAGAGAGAGAGAGAGAGAGAGAGAGAGAGAGAGAGAGAGATACGTTGAGTTTTAAAATCAATCGATGTTCAGTTGTTTCGAGGTAATCTCTTAATTGTACAATTTAATTTACCTGAAAAAAAAAACACTTCAAGAGAAAGAGCAGACCATAGAGTTAGAATTGTGACCAAAAAAAATTGACAACAATTGTCTGCCCAAATAATGGGTTCTCTGTAGAATAGGCTGTCAGGGGTTGAAAACCTATCTATGCATATACAACCATTTTTACTAGAAAATATTTGACTTTTTAAAAACTTTGTTAATTTATAAAAAAAAATTGTATTATCGAGAACTCTGAAACTCTATAGACACAGAAACATAAATACAAAGTCAAATGGAATTAAAGCTATTAGCAGTTTTACAATGACTGTTTTTAAAAAAAAATACAATTAAATAATTATTATTATTTTTTTTTTTTTTTGCTATCCATCAGTAAAGATGGATTCACGTTAAATTAACTCGCGAACCACAATTTGGGAGCCACCAAAATTGTTAAACATTAATAATTGTTGAACATAATGTACTCATTTATAGATCTATTCACTAGAACTGACCATACGTTACTATTTGAAAATCTATACATTTGAAATGAAACGAACATAATCTACTATTTCTTAATCTATTCATTAGAACTGAAAATAGTTTACTATTTCTAAATCTATTTATCGGAGAAGAACAGAATTAATTGTGTATCGGAAACGGAATAGTGTCCCGAAGTTTATTTAAAATTTTCAGTAATTTAATTTGAGTCGGTAAAAATGTCGGAATCATTAGTTTTTACCGAAATATGAATATTATATATTAATATATATATATATATATATATATATATATATATATATATATATATATATATATATATATATATATATATATATAGGGCCTATATAAGCTGCTTAAATGCATGAAATTGTGAGAGTTAATTTTGTAAATATTGGTTAATTAAGGTTGATAAATATGTCATGCATCGAATAATGGAGACCATAATGTTGATGGTCTTACGTCATTATAAGTGGTCAATTAAAAAATTATTTCTCAGTTTGATTTCATTTACCTCTGCTCTGCAACCCGGGGCGAGCTTTCAACAACGATATGACCGGCCTGTCTTTCATTACTGTTAGGCTGCGCACCAACTACAGTTAATTTTTAAGTGACACACGCTTATACAAACAAAATAGTTGAAAAAATAAAAGAATAAAAAGAAAATAATTAGTCTGCCTTTTTATAAACAGATTTAGATAGAAATGATAAAAAGTGCCTGGGATCTATAATATGATATAATATGATAAAACTTTTACCTTGGATTACACGGAATGATAAAACCTTTACCTGGGATTATAGGAAATTATAAAACTTTTACCTGGCATTATAGGAAATGATAAAACTTGTACCTGTGATTATAGGATATGATACAACTTTTACCTGGGATAATAGGAAATGATAAAACTTGTACCTGTGATTATAGGAAATGATACAACTTTTACCTGGGATAATAGGAGATGATAAAACTTGTACCTGGGATTATAGTTGATTCCAAAAGCTGTTGTATACACCAGACTGCTCTGCATTTGTCCATACAATGATAACAAGATCCAAAAAGTTTTAATGAAGTTCATGTTCATTCAACCGTGATGTTCAACTTTAACAGAAGAATTTAGTTGACGAATACTTTGAAATATATGATCTAGATTGAATTCATTTAAACCCATTAATATGATACATTTTTGTTTTGATACGACTAAAGCTCTGTTAAAAACACATTAATAATAGTAGCTGTATAGTATAGTTCCCTTAGCCCTAACGGGCCATCGGGGCAGATGAAATGTAGAATTCTTCTATAACCTCGTCATATAAAGGGATTGTGTGGACAATGCCCAGCCGCCTTTACTTCCACAGTTTAAGTCAGGTACCCATTTAAAGCTGGGTGGACTTGTGGGACCACTTTACACCTAGGATCGAACCCAGGACTATCATGTGGACAGTCGAGCATAAACTTCACTCTGCCATCCGTCCCACATATAGTAGCGGTATAGAGAACACAAGTGTACTAAAAAACTTTTCTTTAGTATATAACTTATAACTGACTACTTCTATTGATACTAAAGAATTGTTTTAAAAAAGGAATATTTTAAATATTTTTTTTTCAAATACACAATATATTTTTAATTGTTTTATATTAATTTATGATCATTAATCTATGATGTAATTTACCTGGTCTAGTCACTGTGGATAAGTATCCTAAGAGTAATGTTACAACAATACCAGCGTCAGTTGTGTATGCGCACCAAGTGAATCAGTTGCTTCATTAGCCACTGACTCAATTAATTTACTATGTCATTTGTCATATCAGCTCATTTAGCTGATCGCCGTCGTCTGATTGGCCCGCGAGCCACCAGACTCAATCGTGACTCTCTGTTGGGGTCGTCAGCACTGCCCCCCCCCCGCACTATGCTGCCTCCCCTCCCCACATTCTACTCCACACAGCCGGACATTTGTTTATTTAACTGTAGGTCTTTTATTATTTACACTTCTGTTTTATAGAAACATATTGAATGAACAGCAGCAATTTGTAACTCAAGAATTTTAAATGTTTCCTTTTTTTACTGTATGTGGTCTGCTTGGTTCACTGAATTGTTTTTCTATGTGTTTACTGCTATTTCAAAATATGTAGCTAATGCAAAAAAAAAATACGAAATAAACCCAAATAAAGACTTTCTCATGGACATTCGGGGGGCATTAGCAGGAGTCTACAACTGAAATTTGGGGCTGGGGGGGGGGGCTCTCTATATACTCAGATTTCACAGAATTTCTATTACAAAATAGGGCGGAGTGGGAATGTGGCTTTCAAAATGAACGTCCTGATGCTGTTGGCAATTTGAATTTTCCAAGAGAGTGCTGTGGGATAAATTTACAAGAATACAATAAACATTTTTATCATAATTGTCTCGCTATGTGATCATTAGTTGGTCATTACCGACTAGAGAGCTGCACGGGGCTGTACTTTTCATACAACCCCAACCGTCCCCGCATAGTTTGAACCACCCTCACCCACTCCCGTGAAAGTCTGCTGCACCCTCACCCAGTCCCGTGAAAGTCTGCTCCATAACCACCCACTCCCGTGAAAGTCTGCTGCACCCTCACCCAGTCCCGTGAAAGTCTGCTCCATAACCACCCACTCCCGTGAAAGTCTGCTGCACCCTCACCCACTCCCGTGAAAGTCTGCTCCATAACCACCCAGTCTCGTAAAAGTCTGCTCCAACAGTATGTTGCGCACGGTAAAATTTCTTTAACCACTGCATTCAACGAGAGTGAGTGGTCGCAAATCCTTGACACACATTGATACGATTGTGTCGGCTAATTTTGATTTCACTAGTGCCTGTACCTGCTTAACGTCCTTACTCATTAAGAATCCACTTATGGTTAACATTTTTGTGTCTGGTAAACACGCTCGCACGTATCTTTGCTGGTGTAAGAGTGGCCTTGAAGATATGCAAAGTCACACGAATCCTTGTCAAGAACTTCACAAATTTTTTGAACACTCCAAGCTTTATGTGAAGAGGGGAAGCAGTATTTTGGTAGGATCAACAAGAGACTCATGTTGTACATTGTATCTACCAGGTACATGATCAGTTCTTGCTGGCCAGTCTTTAACTGTGTAATGATTTTCGCCATCACGGCTGTTCCACAGGCATTGAAAGCACATGTACCTTGTGTATCCCAGCTGCAATCCAAGAAGAAGGGAAACTAGTTTTAGATCCCCACAGAGGCACCAGTTATGACCTCTGTACTTGAAAACGTTGAGAAGCAAGTTCATAGAATCATATGTCTCATGTAATCCGACTGTGTGTGCTAATGGAATAAATGGAACACATCCCCATTGTGTAGGAGAACTGCTTTAAGACTAACTTTACTTGAGTCTATAAACAGACGCCAGTCTTCTGGAATATACCCACAGTCCAGTTCTTTCATTAAACCATCAATGTCAGTACAATAACAGATGCTGTCATTCTTGTTAATGTCAGTACAATAACATATACTGTCATTCTTGTTAATGTCAGTACAATAACATATACTGTCATTCTTGTAATGTCAGTACAATAACAGATACTGTCAGTACAATAACAGATACTGTCAGTACAATAACAGATACTGTCAGTACAATAACAGATACTGTCAGTACAATAACAGATAATGTCAGTACAATAACAGATACTGTCATTCTTGTCAATGTCAGTACAATAACAGATGCTGTCATTCTTGTTAATGTCAGTACAATAACATATACTGTCATTCTTGTTAATGTCAGTACAATAACATATACTGTCATTCTTGTTAATGTCAGTACAATAACAGATACTGTCAGTACAATAACAGATACTGTCAGTACAATAACAGATAATGTCAGTACAATAACAGATACTGTCATTCTTGTCAATGTCAGTACAATAACAGATACTGTCATTATTGTTAATGTCAGTACAATAACAGATACTGTCATTCTTGTCAATGTCAGTACAATAACAGATACTGTCATTATTGTTAATGTCAGTACAATAACAGATACTGTCATTCTTGTCAATGTCAGTACAATAACAGATACTGTCATTCTTGTTAATGTCAGTACAATAACAGATACTGTCATTCTTATTAATGTCAGTACAATAACAGATACTGTCATTCTTGTTAATGTCAGTACAATTACAGATACTGTCATTCTTGTTAATGTCAGTACAATAGCAGATACTGTCAGTACAATAACAGATAATGTCAGTACAATAACAGATACTGTCAGTACAATAACAGATAATGTCAGTACAATAACAGATACTGTCAGTACAATAACAGATAATGTCAGTACAATAACAGATACTGTCAGTACAATAACAGATAATGTCAGTACAATAACAGATACTGTCAGTACAATAACAGATACTGTCAGTACAATAACAGATACTGTCAGTACAATAACGGATAATGTCATTCTTGTCGAAAAAATTAGCAAGCTGTACATGCCTATCTCGAAAATGTGAAATTGTTGTTCTGCTTTGTAACAAATTCTATTGTTGTAAACGAGATTCAAACAATTCTGCCTTCTTCTTTGTTAACCCCAGATGAGGTATCTTTTCATCATCCAGCGGCTCATATGCATCACGCTCCTACTCCCTGTGACTTTCCTTATCATCATCGTCGCTTTCGCCAACAAGGCATACAGGAGGATTGGGAGCTGGATTTGTTCATAGTGTGGAACAGATTTCAAAGCAGTCACAATTTAAATAATGAATTGCTGATTTTTAAAAAAAATGTTCGGAATATCCAGCAATATTTGTCATGCAAAAGAATCAGTCCGAATGATGATCTCTTGGCTCTCGCCATATCATTGGCACCGCAAACGGCATAGACTTCCTTTTGCCATTTAGCCACTGCAGTACTGCAGCAAATATGTGACGCCCAGGTTCTGTCTTGATCGCATATTTTGACGCCAAAGTAGTGATGATAGGCAACCTTAATGGGAAGTAAAATGTCCACAGATATAACAGAAATAGTCTGGATGATTCAAACAACCCCTTTTAACTTTCTTCATATAAATAAAACAAAAAACATAACATGTAAAGGTAAAGCACACAGCACGGCAAGTGTACAACATTATTAAGCAATTATAATAGCTAGCTACAACATGCAATTTTACCTAAAATGTAAAAGTCACATAACTCAAGAACCTGACGTGCTACAAAAAAAAATTCTGATTACACCACTTTAATCAGCCTGTCAGAATTAGTCAGACTGACATTGGTTTTTTTCAGGAAGCAGGCCGAATTTTTTTTTCTTCCCTAGTGTAATCTGTCTTTACAATATTCAAAAACCGTTTGTACCATCACGAGACTTCCATGCTAAGTGTGTGGTGCACCGTGTACCCATGCTAGTGTGTGGTGCACCGTGTACTATCACGAGACTTCCATGCTAGTGTGTGATGCACCGTGTACTATCACGAGACTTCCATGCTAGTGTGTGGTGCACCGTGTACTATCACGAGACTTCCATGCTAAGTGTGTGGTGCACCGTGTACTATCACGAGACTTCCATGCTAAGTGTGTGGTGCACCGTGTACCCATGCTAGTGTGTGATGCACCGTGTACCCATGCTAGTGTGTGGTGCACCGTGTACTATCACGAGACTTCCATGCTAAGTGTGTGGTGCACCGTGTACCCATGCTAGTGTGTGATGCACCGTGTACTATCACGAGACTTCCATGCTAAGTGTGTGGTGCACCGTGCACCATCACGAGACATCCATACTAAGTGTGTGGTGCACCGTGTACACATCACCAACAGTACATTTACTTCACCTAACACACCAGTTTGAAATATTGCCACACATCACTTTTAACTTAATTGGCAAACTGTAAACGTTAGTTGTTAATGTCAACAAGTTTCTAGATACAAACTTCACTCTCCTTATATATAAACGAGTTTAAGTTTTAATACTGTTGTGACATCAACAAGATATCAAAAATCTAAACATAACACTGAATATTTCCATAATACAACATTGAATGAATCCAGATGTAAAATTTCCCAGTATCTCAGTTTATTCACAGATATATAACTTTATCAATCTGACACATACATATATTCAAAGGTTGTTAATTTACAACCAACTGGAATATGTACTGTACTACGATACTAAAATCTGAAGTGTAAAGTACATGTTCTAATGGACTAACATTAACATTATTAACATTTATATAATTCATTATTTTCTCATATTGTTTATTGTGACAGTACGTTGAGTTCAATCGTTCTAATTTTCATCTACCAATAGTTTCCTGACCAAATATCTGGGTCAAGGTCAATGAGTGTCATGTCTCAAGCTCATGGTCACTTATTTAATGTCTGGTGCTAATGGTAACATCTCTGATCTAATATACTGACAAAAAATTAAGGATGAGTACTTCGCTCTCCGAGGTGTTCCCGCTTAGTACAAACACGTCTTCACGGTGTACCCGCAACTTTACAAACAGCACCGCGAACCCCCTGTCAATGTTGGTCCCATCCGTGCGGGAAGCCCGTCCCAGAGTGGATCTCTGCTACCGACTACAGTTGAGGTGAAACAAGAAAATTTGCAAAAATCGTTTGTTGGATCAAACACATAAACATACAATCCTGAAAGGGACTTTACAGATTATAAATGTTTCATTTATTTTACTAAGCTCGTCTTCAGTTATCAAATACTTCCTCAGTAAAATTGACTTTGTAACTTTTTTTTTTTAAAAAAGTCTGTATTATCATTAACATTTATTTAATTCATTATTTTCTCATATTGTTTATTGTGTCAGTCTTGTGGTGCATCAGACCTTTTGTTTTTTTTTTGGACTGACATATAAACAGCACGATAGTAATGCGAAATTATTAGAGCTGCTGTTCGATTAAAAAAATTGATCTCAATTAACGCATGATTAAAATTTTTATCGCAAATTAACGCACATTTTAATCGGCACAATATAATACATTTGTTTGTAGTCAAACTAGTCGTACATATCCCCCTCCACTTCCCATCGAATGCATCCCATATGTGCCTTTCCTTCATAAAATAATAATATAGCAAGAAAGTATTTGCTCCCTTGTTGTTAACGCAGGTTTTTTTTATAACCCCCCCCCCCATCCAAGTTTCATTTTAGACACAGCTGCAGAAAGATGACGTCACTTACCAACCACAAGTTACATTGTTTCAAAGCTATGACACTTGTCAATCAAACTATAACACGTGCAGATGTTCACTAATTGTATCAATCAGGGTCATAAGTTTGAAATAAGAAATGGCAATCCTATTGTTTCAAGGTCATATCGCTGATATGATTTGATGCAGACGTGACAAACGGGGGTCTTTTTTTTCTTGTTTTTTTTTTTTTAATCTCGTCTGATCTGGGTATAGAATTGTGTTATTTACTGATTTTTTAATTTTTTCTGCAACTCTGAAATAAACAGCTTTTGGGTAAAATTTAACGCATTTAGGTGCTTGTGTTAAAAAATGTAATCGCATTTTTAACGCATTAATTACGCTTTAATTGCAGTAAATCAACAGCCATATATAAAATTTAACTCAGTATCACAATAATTATGAAAAATACAACCACTGTCTCGGGTACAGATGTATTATTAGTTCAGCTTTTGCAGACGAGCAAGATAATATACTATCAAAATACGATACAAAATTATGCGCTAAAAATTATACACAATTTCTACATTCTCGTTATTTTGATCTAATCATAAACGGGTTCATTATACCTTCAACAATACACTGCAGTATATAATGTTAACTAGTGAATGAAAGTTTTCTCTTTTTACACTGACAGGAAAGGGAACAGGAGGTTTTCTTGTCGAAGGGCTAAATAACCAAAACATCTTCATTATATATTACAAGTGGGGCTTCAGTCGACATACCTGGGGGTGAGGGTATGTGCGACAGGGTGGGGGTGGTAGATCTACTCAATAAGTGAACGGACCTTAAACTTCAAATGGCTGAGTGAAATTCTGTTATTTATCGATTTGGTGAACTTTCCGCATTTGGTCAAATTTACGCATTTAAGTGTTGCGTTAAAAATTTTAATCGCAATTTTTTTTGACGCGTTAATCGCAAATTAACGCAGTTTAATCAGCAGCCCTAGAAATTATACAATTAAAACTATACTGTAACATAGGCCGATGGTCAGCATATAGTCCTCTGTCTGCGCTCAGCATATAGTCCTCTGTCTGCGCTCAGCATATAGTCCTCTGTCTGCGCTCAGCATATAGTCCTCTGTCTGCGCTCAGCATATAGTCCTCTGTCTGCGCTCAGCATATAGTCCTCTGTCTGCGCTCAGCATATAGTCCTCTGTCTGCGCTCAGCATATAGTCCTCTGTCTGCGCTCAGCATATAGTCCTCTGTCTGCGCTCAGCATATAGTCCTCTGTCTAAAAATCACCTTTGAAAATTTACCTTAAAAGGAAGTAATATTAATGTTAAATGTCAAGATGGCTCGCACCTTCAATTATATCTAGATATACTTGATTAAAAATATCTAATTCTTTTACAATTTGAAAACTAGTAATATTCACACATGCGTGTGTTTTATTTTGTACAGAGACCTACCCACTTCAGAGCCGGGACATAGCCCTTTACTAACTCTAAAGCCCATATCATCTACCAACAAAGTCAAAAATTAAGAAATATCTAAAGGATAAAAAATTATCTTTGAAATTATCCATTATATGAATGATATTTTCCTAAATTATATATATATATATATATATATATATATATGTATGTGTGTGTGTGTGAGTGTGTATGTGTGTGTAGAGCTTGAAAAACGACAAAATATGACCGAAAATTTTGGTTAAACTATCTTTTGATGAAACATTCTTTAGGAAAATTAGTTATCACATAGTGTTCAGACCAAGTGCAGCTTGGTTTAAATTCCGAAAAGAAAAATCATGACAAATATACCACATGATAAAAACTAGAGCTGCTGTTCGATTAAAAATTTTAATCGAAATTAACGCATAATTAAAAAAATTATCGCAAATTAACGCATATTTAATCGAAAAAATACTTTATTTATTAATTGTAACATTTTTTAATTCTATCAACATGTCATTTTAAAATAATAACAACGTGTTATTTTTTCGCACTTACTTGGCCTTAAGCAATAGAGTATTAAACCTTTGTGTGTGTGTGTGTGTTTGTGTGTGTGACGTCTTTGACAAGTCAGACCTTGAAATGTTCGACTCATTTTTGACGCGAGCAAGTAAGCATCCTTGTTCATTTGTTCTCAGTCTCACATGTGGGTCGCGACTTGTTATAAAGTGTGTCGTCAACAGGAAAGAAAGAACAGAAGATGAAAAATGAAAGCCGACCGATACCATCAAAGAGTGTCATTTTACACAATATTTTTTTTTATTAATATTACTGACAGACCGATAAAAAAAATTCTTTTTTGTTGTCCACTAAAACATTGAACAGATCGTTGATAGTAAGAAAGTAAATGAATGAAAGAATATAAGAATAACATTTATAGACTGCGACGCAAAGCAAAAACTTCAAAAGAAGATTTTAAGTAAATTTGTCCAGCAACTCGCCGACTGTGGTTGTATTGGTGGGGAGGTGGGTAATGTTAATATTGGTAGATGACGTCACTTACCAACCACAAGTTACATCGTTTCAAAGCCATGACACTTGTCAATCAAACTATAAAACGTGCAGATGTTCATTAATTGCATCATTCAGGGTCATAAGTTTGAATTAAGAAATGGCAATCCTATTGTTTCAAGGTCATATAGCTGCTATGATTTATGTAAACGTGACACTCTGTGTTCGAGTTTTTTTTTCTTCCTTTTTTTTTTAAATCTCGTCTGATCTGGTTATAGATTTGGGTTATTTACTGATTTTTTTATTTGATCTGCAACTCTGAAATAACACCATTTGGGTAAAATTTAACGCATTTAGGTGTTTGTGTTAAAAAATGTAATCGCATATTTTTAACGCATTTATTACGCTTTAATTGCAGTAAATCAACAGCCATATATACAATTTGACTCAGTATCACAATAATTATGAAAGATACAGCCACTGTCTCGGGTACAGATGTATTAGCAAGATGTTATACTATCAAAATACGATACAAAATTATCCGCAAAAAAAATGATGATACAAAATTTCTAGCATCTCGTTATTTTGATCTAAAAATAAAAGGGTTCATTATACCTTCAACAATACACTATAGTACCTCCACCAATACACCACAGTATATAATGTAAACTAGTGAATGAAAGTTTTCTCTTTTTACATCGACCGGGAAGGGAGCAGGAGTTTACTTGTCGAAGGGCTAAATAACCAAAACATCTTCATTATATATTACAAGTTGGGCTTCAGCCAACATACCTGGGGGTGAGGGTATGTGCGAATTGCGACAGGGTGGGGGTGGTAGATCTACTCAATAAGTGAACGGAACTTAAACTTCAAATGGTGAAATTCTGTTATATATCGTTTCGGTGAACTTTCCGCATTTAGTCAAATTAACGCATTTAAGTGTTGCGTTAAAAAATTTTAATCGCAATTTTTTTTTT
This sequence comes from Bulinus truncatus, assembly GCA_021962125.1. Taxonomy (NCBI): domain Eukaryota; kingdom Metazoa; phylum Mollusca; class Gastropoda; family Planorbidae; genus Bulinus; species Bulinus truncatus. Next base: position 10,753,545 of record JAGDYQ010000007.1, read on the forward strand.
GACGCGTTAATCGCAAATTAACGCAGTTTAATCAGCAGCCCTAATAAAAACCTTTTTTTTATAAAAATCCCAGCTATATACAAAGTCCAGCTACTCATTAATATTCGTTTGCATTCGCATTATTACATGAGTCATTTCCCCTCATTCTTTGAATCTTCATTTACTTCATTCTCTTTTGTTCCACCCATTTTTTACCGTATAGTGTTCGTTATGTGGGGAACTTTGTAATTTGATTGAAATTTTATAAAAGGAAGAAAAAAAATATAAACACTATAAAAAACATCAAATATAGACATAAAATATAAACATCAAATGTAAACTTTTAATATAAACTAACATATCAATATTAAATAAAAATGTTATTTATAACCTACTGGTAACTACATCTAAATAGTATCAAGCTTGTTGTGTAGGTTTGTATAGCCTATCAACTAATTTTATCGCTGTTTTATGTAGGTAAAAGTTGGCATAGCGAAAAAAATATAATAAAGACAGAATGATCTTTTTACATAAAAGTTAATTAACGAAAGGTACATACATCCTAATATAAACGTATATTTATATAACATATGGCGGCCAGGAACATGAGGAGAGTTGCAAAAATAGATTGCACTATTTACACAATTTTTTTAGAGGCTTCATAGGCTTCAAAAAAGTTAGCTAACCTCTTGACGATCAACATTTGATGAGCACAGAATAAATTAATATAAAGTGTGGCAGTAAATATTTATCTTCGTAAAAGTTTACTTTGTGACGAAAAATAAAAGTGCTTCAAAAGAAACTTATAATATAGTTTCAAAACCTATTGTCTAGTAGTGAATATATTTGTAATGAACTTTCTGTTGGGTAATTACGTGCACCGGAGCACTATGTGCTAATAAAAGTGCTACCTTTATGTTGTGCGTGTGTGCGCGCACACATTTGGCCAAGCGCTCACACATATTACAACAAAGCTCATTAATATGTGGATTAATAGGCCTTTACACCGCTATGTTGATTCAAACAAATACTCCAAAGTTGTATTGGCAACGTCATTTTACGAACTCAAACCATTTAAAATTAGGGGGATCGTTGCAGGGATCATAGCAGGGGTCATTGATCGTCTTCTTTACATGTTACAAATATTTGAAATATTTTTATAACAATGGCGTAAGTTGTGTTAAGAAAATTCACTATTACCTTCGATGGAAAACTTTGGGACATACATCATTAGATCAAAACGCCCTGAAAATAAAAGCCAAAAATTCTGACATTTTAGGTAACATTTAGTAACTACAGTTGTGCGGATGGCTGAGTTGTAGACAATGCTTGCTGAGTGGTAGACAATGTTTGCTGAGTGGTAGACAAGGCTTGCTGAGTGGTAGACAATGCTTGCTGAGTGGTAGACAATGCTTGCTGAGTGGTAGACAATGCTTAAGGTGCCAAACGCAGACGCTCATCAGACACCATAAAAGGTGTTGGTTGATTTAGACAGCAGGACGGTGGCCATGGAAGTCGGAATCCGCTAAGGAGTGTGTAACAACTCACCTGCCGAATCAACCAGCCCTGAAAATGGATGGCGCTGGAGCGTCGGAAAACCTCCCCGTGCACAACGCCATTGGTGACCTTTACTTGCCAGTGGTCTTAGTGCATGTGGGCTGGAGACGCCAGTGCCTTAATGTCTTGGCTGGGATGTGTTGCTTCCAGCAACTTTCCCCAGGAGGATCTTAGTGTCAGACCTCCCCGTGCGCAACGCCTATGGTGACCTTTACTTGCCATCGGTCTTAGTGCATGAGGGCTGGAGATGCTAGGCCCAGTGTGTCTTGGCTGGGATGTGTTGACCTCGACAACTTTCCCCAGGTGGCCCTTAAACCCCAGAACCTCCTAGCGGTCCGGGCGGACAACGGTAGCCTTGCTCTGGGCTAACGGCTAATCTGGGAGCACGAAAGTGCACAACTGCGAAAAGCGTACCACGACTGTGAGTGGCCGGCACCCCCGGCCTCCCAGTACAGGAACGCGAGGACTCTTTGAGATGCGGCTTTGAGACCCTCTGCTCTTGGAGGGCCTTGAGCCGCCCTCGGACCATAACATGGCACTGAAAATGATGGATACGTAAAAACGAGATCCGTACGGCGCGGAACCCTCGACTACTAGTCTCGAAAAACCCAAACCCCAGGAGTGGGTAAGGGCTTGCAAAACGAAATTCGGCGGCATCGTCTCTGACGTGGGTCAACCGCATCGGACCTCTACAGTACGCGTGGCTGGTCGGGGCTGTTCGTCTGGAGGATACTTCCTGAGACCCACACCCGACCGGCACTATGGGGGCTCAGGCCATCCCTAGGTGCTGGTCGGCCTCATGTCTGACAGAAGACAATAAAGACTGTCAAATTGACCGTTATTTGGTGATCCAAATAGAAAGTAACGTTGGGCCTCCCCGCTCTGGGAAGCACCCTGCTCTGGGAACAACGTGAAATCTGAAAGTGTCTCTTAGGTAATGCCGATACCTACGCCACCAGCCCACCCCGCTCTGGAGGGCACCTGAACGCTCTTAGGTGAATGGTGGTGGGAAGCCCGCAAGGGAACTGCTAAACGCTCCCCCGCTGCAGGACGAGCGCGGGAAGTGAACCCTGGTGTACTCGATACTGTGACCGAACGCTGGTATTGCACGGAGCCAGCCCCTCGAAGGCAGATCGGGGTTTCGAGGAAAAAGGTACGCCAACCCACTCTCATTCCGAGAGATCAGACATGTCCGGCGGTAGGCACGCCCCGGCACTGGTTTAGCCTGGGTCGAGGTAGGAGAGGCAACTGAGCTGCTCTGCTTACTTGCCAGACCACCCAACCCGCCCCTCCCTGGGGCACTCGAAAAGCAAATGGAAAAGGATAAGAAAAGGAATAAAGCGGGTCTGGGCAGCACCCAAACATGCCTCGATGGATGGTTAGGGGGCGGTAGGGCCGCCATCGCTCAAAGCTCGACTACTTGCCCCGGTGCCATGATTTTAGCTGAAAGGTCTGGCATCGTAAAAAAAGCTACTTTCGGCCCAGCCCAAGAACCACTAAGGCGGATCGAAGGCACTGAGTGTCCACCGCCGGGCTTATCGGACAAGCGTACAGGTGGGAGTCGCGTCCCATCACAGGTGAAGGCCAAGCTAGGTCAGGCAAGGCCCCTGAGAACGGTTGATTGCTCTGTCAACCCGACCCAGGCACGAGTGACCGCTGAACGGCGCTACGAGGGAATTCGCACACCCTCACAAGAGGCTGCGGCAGGTCGAGCCCAGTCCCTGACTAGTGCTAATTGCTCTGTTGGCACGAAATCAGAACGTACGACCACGCGGAGACGAGGGGGAGGCAGACCCCCAAAAGTGGCTGTGGCAGGTCGAGCCCAGTCCTCGGGTAACGCTGGCAGCTCTTCCAGCGGAAAACCGACCGTGACGACCAGCAGGGCACCGAGAACGGGGCTAGAAAAGTGGCTGGCTCCGCCCTGCGCGACGAAAGAGACTGGGAACTGTCAAGCCCAGCCCTCGACGATAAACGCTGATTGCTCTGTCAGCGGGAAGTCGAAAGTCATGGACCGCAGGTCACTGTTACCGGGTGTAGCCGAAAGCTCCCCGCCTGAGGTGGCCGGCACCAAGACTGACATAGGCAGGGCACTGCCAACGGGTGTAGCCGAAAGCTCCCCGCCTATGGTGCCCGGCAAGACAAAAGAGACTGGGAACTGTCAAGCCCAGCCCTCGACGATAAACGCTGATTGCTCTGTCAGCGGGAAGTCGAAAGTCATGGACCGCAGGTCACTGTTACCGGGTGTAGCCGAAAGCTCCCCGCCTGAGGTGGCCGGCACCAAGACTGACATAGGCAGGGCACTGCCAACGGGTGTAGCCGAAAGCTCCCCGCCTATGGTGCCCGGCGAGACAAAAGAGACTGGGAACTGTCAAGCCCAGCCCTCGGCGATAAACGCTGATTGCTCTGTCAGCGGGAAGCCGAAAGTTGAGGAGAGCAGGTCACTGTTTCCGGGTGTAGCCGAAAGCTCCCCGCCTGAGGTGGCCGGCACCACAACTGACAAGCGAAGACTCGGGAAACGCTCTGGTAAGGCTCAATTCAGGATTGTCCACCTGAATGTCCGGGGTCTCATCCCCAAGAGCCTAGAAGTCGCAAAACTTTTGAACGAGAATGACGTGGATGTTGCAATGTTACAAGAGTGCATCCTTGGACTTAGGACAGTCCACTTCACTGGCTATTCGTGCTTCCGCTGTGGGTGCAAGAACTGCAGGGGATTGGTGACCCTGGTCAGAAATACGCTAAATGCTCAGCCGAGCAGCGCCCACGGCTCACGCGGGAAAACGGATACGCTTGCGGTGGATGTTTATAAGGATGGGAGGAAGTACCACTGTGTTAACGTGTACAATCCCCCCAAGACAGAGCTCAGTCTAATAACAGCTGAGGATACTCTGCTTGGCACCTTCGTATGTGGTGATTTCAACGCCATGTCTCCGGCATGGGGCTATGAACGCACTGATGCGGCTGGCCAGAGGATTGAGGAAATTTGTAATATTACAAATTTAGTTAGGTTGCAGGACCATGAGTCTGAACCCACCTTGCTGCACGGTGCGAGTGGGAGCGAAACGAGACCCGACTTAACACTCGTCTCGGCTGACCTGGCCTGTAACACCTCTTTCCGCGTGCTAGATTGCGTCGGTAGTGACCATAAACCTGTTCTCGTCTCAGTGGACATTCCTCCACCTGAGAGAAACCCAGGAGCTAAGCACAGGTGCTGGGTTTATTCAAAAGCAAATTGGGACGCCTTCAGGGCAGCAGCTGACGCTGCCTTGGAGAGGGTAGATACCGAGCGTGGAACAGTCGACGTTGCTTACAAGGAGATCACTGAAGCGATCTTAGGTGCCGCACGTAGGACGATCCCAAAGAGCCTCCCGAAACGCAAGTTCAGACCATTTTGGACTACAGCCCTTGCAAGGTTAGTTCGGCAAAGACAAGCCGCTCGAAAGAAAGCTTGTCGATTGAAAACGGCTGAGGCGCGCCGTGAGTACAATAAACTAACTGAGCAAGTAAAAAGGGCGTCTGCTGAGGCCAAAAAGCAGAAATGGACTGACACTTGCGAGAAGTTGGACCTAAGGGAGAGCCAAAAGACATGGAAATTGCTGAAAGACTTGACCCAGGCTGGGGCAGTCAGAACTGGTGCCCCGATGCAAACGGACTCAGGCCTGACGGCTAGCGATAGCAAGAAGGCCGAAGTGCTTAACAAGCACTTTGCAGAGGTCAGTAAGTCGAGTAAGAAGAGTACATTGTCCAAGGCACTGGATAAAGTCCGACGGGTCAAAGAGAAGGCTGAGTTTGGCACGGAAAATCGAGACACGTTCAGAGCCCCATTCTCTGTCAATGAACTGGCATACGCAGTCAGGAAGTGTCGCATGAGAAAGGCCCCAGGTAGTGACTTGATCAGTAATGAGATGATCACACACCTCGGGGCAGCGGGACAAGCAAAGCTTCTCCAGTTTGTCAATCGCACGTGGTTGACAGGAGAACTCCCTCAGAGGTGGAGGGAGGCTGTCATAGTGCCGGTACTTAAAAAAGGGAAAAAGACTGACCAGGCCGTAAGCTACCGTCCTATTTCCCTCACTTCATGTGTCGGGAAAGTAGCTGAACGCATGGTCAACCGAAGGTTGATGTGGTTCTTAGAGGAAAAAGGGCTCATTACCCCAAAGCAGGGAGGCTTTCGGCGGGGTAAGAGTGCGATGGACATGGTCACGCTCCTCGTCCAAGAAATAGCCGACGGCTTTCAGAGAGCTGAGTCAACGGCGGTAGTTTTCCTAGATCTCAAGCAGGCTTACGATCGAGTCTGGCGTCCAGGACTATTGTTGAAGCTACAGCGGTTGGGTGTCACCGCTGAGATGTACATTTGGTTACGCAGTTTCCTCAGTAATCGTACTATCATGACACGCGTTGGGAACAGCGTGTCGAGGAAACGGACCCTCGAACAGGGTCTCCCACAGGGCTCCGCCCTCAGTTGTACATTGTTCCTAGCTTTCATCAATGACCTGCCTGAGTTTCTGGGATGTAAAAGCCTACTGTATGCCGACGACTTAGCGGTCTGGAAGACCGGAAAGAGTGCCTCAGTCCTTGAGAGAGCACTCCAGAAGGACCTGACTACGGTCGGCTGTTATACTAGGATGTGGGGGCTAGAGATTAACGTCTCGAAGACTGTCTACTCGCTGTTTACCATGGGCACGAGTATCCTCAAGGAGCCATTTAGACTGGAGGTAAAGGGTGAGGTTCTTGCTCTGGAACCTAAGCCCAAGTACCTGGGAGTAACACTTGACAGAAAGCTTACTCTCTGCACACATCTGTCGGAGGTTGCCCGCTGCGCCTCCAACAGACTGAATATTGTCAAGAAGTTGGCGAGCACGTCCTGGGGGGCTCGAGCAGATGTCCTGAGGTCACTGTACATGGGTGCAGTAAGGTCTCAGATAGATTATAGCCAGGTTGTGCAAGTCTATGGGTCTAAGTCCTCTTTAGAGGCCCTGGATGTTGTACAGAACCAGGCTCTCCGGCTGATCACAGGCACTTTTCGAACGGCACCCACAGCAGCGGTGGAAATCATGGCAAATGTGCCACCTCTGGGCATTCGTAGAGAGCAGGCCGTCTTGACCGCGTATGAGCGTTTCAAGCGGCAGGAGGAGACCTCTGTCCTAAGGGAGATGGTCGATGGCTGGGTGGAAAGAAAGCGGCTCTCGATGCAGTCTTTTATGCACCACGCAGTGAGACTTGCCTCCGAGATCAAGCTGCCGACAGACCGCCTAATGCTAGAAACTGTCTCAAGGCTCCCGCCTGGCGAGGCTCTCTACATGCCTGAGGTACGCACGACCCTGGTCGAAACCAATGCTGGGAACGCAAAGGATCGCCGAACCATCACGGATGTGGCTTTGGAGATGATTGAAAACTACTCGGGGAGCGCTATACTGGCCTATACTGATGCTTCTGTATCCAGTAGAGACGGTCGGACAAGCGCCTCGTTTGGGGTTCATATCACTCTCCCACAAACTGGCTTTGTGAAAGACCATGCTGGCCTATGTGGGTCACTCTGTGCTTACGAGGCAGAGATGACAGCCATTACTGAGGCAGTGGACCACATAGGGGAGCTAATCGGTGAGGGTACTCTGCCTGCTCTGGACATTGTCATCCTCACTGACGCGCTCTCTGTTCTCCAAGCTGTAAAAGGGACGGGAGAATGGCCGCTTCTGCTGGAAGCCATGTTGATGGCAATACAGGGTCTTGTGTCCCAACATCATGTGCATGTGACCCTTCAATGGGTTCCCGGGCATGCGGACGTGCCCGGAAATGAAAGGGCAGACGGCATTGCCAAGGCAATAGTCCAGTCGACAGATTCCCAAGTGCTGCCCGTGAGTGCAAGAAAGAGCTCATTTGAGGCAGCACGTTCCATGATCTGCCTCTTTGGACAATCGAAGTGGTTCTCGGGCTGGGCTCATGGGGTGAACGGACTTAAGATCCGGCAAGTCCTAGAGCGGCCGTCCAAAACTGACCCGTGGTGGAAGCTCAGGCGTGTTGAGCAGGCGCTAATTGCCCAGTTCCGAACTGGGCACTGTCCTATTGGCGCGTACTTTGGGAGGTTGAGGCCCAATGTCGACACCCTTTGCAGACACTGCAGGGAAGTGGAGGAAACCGTAGATCATTTGCTATTCGAGTGCCCCGGACTGGCGGACCACAGGGTGGACCAGTCCGGAAGCCTGCTGGCCATCGGGCTCTATGGCAGTCTCCAGATGTTGAGAGACACAGCAGGTCTGATCTCACGGGCTCTAAGAGACTAAGTCTCAGCCCGCAGATAAAACTGAGAGAGTTCAGAGAGAGAGAGAGAGAGTGGTAGACAATGCTTGCTGAGTGGTAGACAAGGCTTGCTGAGTGGTAGACAATGCTTGCTGAGTGGTAGACAATGCTTGCTGAGTGGTAGACAATGCTTGCTGAGTGGTAGACAATGCTTGCTGAGTGGTAGACAATGCTTTCTGAGTGGTAGACAATGCTTGCTGAGTGGTAGACAATGCTTGACTGTCGACCTGAGAGTCGCAGCTCAGATCCTCGGTGAGAAACAATGGAATTTTTGCAGGGGAAATTTGGTGTTAAGTTTCTACCCAGCTTTAATTTGATACCTGACATTGATTTGGGAAGTAAAAGCAGCTGGGCGTTGTGTGCTAACCACAGAATCTCTTTATTAATCGTTATTACAGAAACATCAATTCTGCCCTACATCTGCCCCGATGGCGCATTAGGCTAAGGGAACTTTAAAAAAAAAAGTTACTATTGATTGAAGGGCCCATCGAAATAAAACCATAATGGGAAAGGAAGAATGTAATGACACTTTTTGTTTACAAATAAAAAAAATGAAGTTAAAATAAATTAATGTCTCTAAATAAATGTTGTTGGGAGCAGATAATCCTGCATTGCCCATACTTCTGTACTGCCGATAATCCTGCATTGCCCATACTTCTGTACTGCAGATAATCCTGAATTACCCATACTTCTGTACTGTTGATAATCCTGCATTGCCCATACTTCTGTACTGCCGATAATCCTGAATTACCCTTACTTCTGTACTGATAATTATGCATTGCCGATACTTCTGTACTGCGGATAATCTTGCATTGTTCATACTTCTGTACGGCAGATTTTATCGGATTAAAACTCTATCAAATTATAACAAATCGGAACCTATGACAGTCAAATATCAGGAGCTTCAGCTTATCTACGAGAACAAGAATCCCAGCGACTTGAACCGATTATCTGAAGCTGGCAATCTTACACTCTTATGTGCAGACCAACACGACTCATAAGTCACAATCAACAAAATATTCTTCCTTAGAAAAAGTCTTTAAAAAGGTGTATTTTTCTTTTTTTCTTGACTTTATAAGACGGCTATTTGAAATGAAGACGAAGTGAATACAATATCAGAACACTAGGAGATAAATGAATGTTGTTAAAAGACGATTTTATTTAAAATTACACATTG